>JAOTON010000553.1:265000-786382 GCA_034440635.1 Lepas anatifera
CATTTACAACGAATCACGGAGACGTCACCAATACAGTCTCAGCTTGCAGCATCCTATCTTCGCCGAAAACGGCGCAAGTTACCGCGCAAACAACGGCATTTGACACACCGAGTCGCCAGGGTGTGTCCCCTTTCACACCAGCTGCCACTGTTCAAACCAGAGCCGCGGTGACCACCGAGCCATCGCTGGACGGTCCACGATACGGTGAGCAAGCTAGACAACAGGTGACGCCACCTACGCTAGCCTGAGGTCTTCCAGGTTCTGCTGCAGAATGGTGTCCTTGACGGCTTCAAAAACGATCCGCACTTGCTCCGTGTCTGCCAAGGTCATAAATATAGTTAGTAAGCACCAAACCAAGCCCTCAGCATCCACTGGTATACCCTCCTATTTGAAGATTAGCTACTTCCGGCACAAGGCCTAGACATTGTACCAACTTTGTAGTTCAAATGGAAATCGGTTACATGATATAGAAAAGATACATGGATCGAAAAAATAGCATCTAAGCCACTGGCTATGGTGCGGCTAATTAAAAATGTAAAAACATCACTCGTGCCCTTATCTGCCTCAGAAAATATAAACAAGATAGATATATTCCTTAATGCATCCTCACTTCTTTAGTCAAGGAGATATAGAAGGTGCAATGAACACAGTATGCCGTGTGAGCATGTTTATAGCATTCACTAGTCTCTTGGGCCGCATTAAACGTGCATTTAAGGTTACTTACTTACTTATGGCTTTTTATTAGGCGTTCTGTGCATAGCACCTTTGCCCGCCTCTAAAGGAGTGTGTGGGAGAATTTTAGAATTTAGTGTGAGGGCAAGCTACGTTAGTCTGTTAAAGCAATGGGAGTTATTTCAGTAATGGGTTGCAAGATGTTTTAGCTTGCAAATGGACGGTCGTGGCAATGGCATAGCCATGCCAAGGGAGGTCTTTTAATAAGTTTAGACCCGCAGAGTGCGAAGGTTATTTCTGTGGTTGAAGACCTTATAAATTTAGAGTTTGAAATTTAGAATTTGAAATTTAGAATTTGGAATTTAGAATTTGGAATTTAGAATTTAGAATTTTGTGTGTCAGCTATTGATGTCCGCTTGTATACGTTACTCGAAAACCTCCGTTAACTCAATAATTTCGTATTTTAGAAAGTGCGCTAAACACCTGGCCAGGGTGCCGCGAATTTACCCTGCAACCCGGAGGTGAAGTTGCAGCTCCCTCTCCGGCTGGGCAGCGCCGCGCGGAAAGAAGTGTGGAGGATAGTTAGATTGTTAGTAAGAGTATAGGTGTGGTTAGTATAGACCCGCGTGAAAGGTATCACTGCGGTGAAGAAATCTAACCTATCTAACCTAACCTGATTTCAAGTTAGCCTAACATAACCTATCCTTAGCCTACAATGAACCATTTAAAGGTTACAAAACTATTGCTTAAATTTCGCAGTGGATCATCTATGATTGGAAAATAGGCAAGTCCTACTTTGGGGTGCCATGCACCCTCCATCTATATACTGGGAGGGGTGATTTATAGAAACTTCTAGCCCAGAGTCCTTTAGGAATGTAAAGACTTTTTCGAGTAGCTCAGGATGGTCGTTCCCGAGGAGTTTTAGTCTACAGGGATGTTTTGATTCGGCAGTAATCTAGCATGGGTTGCCGATGGGTTTGTGCTGGGGACAATCGATGAGAATGTGATAGGATTCTCCATTGCGTCCAGGTACCACAGGTACCCGCGTTCCAATAGGCATTTAATTTTGTGTGTCCATTTCTGAGTCTGGTTAGAATAACCTCGCGCCGGCGACTCTTTTGGTTGGAACTGGGCCAGTAGCCGATGTTAGGCTTGATATAGAATAGGTGGGCGCTGTGGTTTGTAGTCCAGTCATTTTGAATTTGCTTCCGGATGGTGTCCTGAGGAGAGCTTTGCTATCGTCTCCAGACCACGTTAAGGGTGCGATTCTCTAAGTTCTAGGGACTTTTTGCCTGCTCATCGGCCTTTTCATTTCCTTGAATTTTGCAGTGGCCCGGGATCCAAAGAAAAGAGACATCAGGGGTATCATCGATACCTTTCTGAATATCTGCTATAACGTGGTGGCTGGGGTTGACTACGTTACTGATGGCCTGCAGGACAGATTTAGAGTCTGAACAGATGACGGCTGAGTTGATATTTTGGGTTCTGATTATGGCTAATGCATTTAGGATGGCAACAGCCTCGGCTGTGAAGATAGAGCAGTTGTCCGAAGTCTTTTCTGAAGGCAAATATTTTGCCCCAGATGCCGAGGCCTACTTTTTCGCCTATTTTGGAGCCGTCTGTAAATATAAAGGTCTTGTCCGCGTTACAAGTACGGAACTCTAGGAATTTCTGGGAGACTTCTTCCTCTGAGAAGTCCGTTTTACGGGAAGTGAAAGAAATTCCACTTTGGGCTCTTTCCGGTCCGAAGCGGGAGAGTGGGGTTTGCCTATTGTTGCTGGCGTGCAAGATTGAGGCTTTCGGGTTTTCGCTACTCTGTGCTTAAATGGGGGCCACTTCTGTAGAGTGGCTTTATTTGCTCGTCTGGGATGGGCAAAACATTGTTTTGCCGGGTGGTTTTCGTGGATTGGACCTTAATGTGTAAGAAATAAGCTGGGCGTCACGTCTTGTCTGATGGGCACAGCCCGCTATCGTTAGCAGGCTGGTGATGGGGATTCTCTGGCGCCTTTAAGGTCTACAAGATTGATATATGTAAGAAACACGATCTCATCTTTAATTCAATTCGATAATTCGACAATCATCATACTAATTATTATAACTGAATTTGCATCAAACTAAGCAGTTAGCAAGCAAAACAATATTTCACCTCTCTTTCAAAAGCTTAAAAGCTTTAATTCAGATCAGCTTCTGAAAGGAAAAATAAGACAAAGAGTATGTACCCTAGTTACGCCAGTCTGCAAAATATGGCAATAGGCTCGGCGCGGCACACCGGCCATCTAGAATTCCTGCATCAATTCGCACCAACATCCACCCAAACTTCGCACCAATCCGCACACCGAAGACAAAAACGCACCAACCATTGACCAAGGATCCACCCGTACCTGTTTCATATGACTCATCTCCTCATTCGCTGCGCGTCAGACATACATATATTTATTTCGGACTCAGTAAGCGGGTGCTGTTCGACAACAAAATCAAATCCTGATCTAAGTTACATTTTCCACACACCTACAATTTAAACAGACTAAATACACGACTGTAACACTATCAGCCTTGGAGGGCAGCCATCCTAGACGCCAACCACTGCTCGCAGAGTGGCACCGGCAGGTCATTGGGCTTAGAGAGCTGAACAATTAAATATACACATAGCTCATCATTGCGATGTCTCCAGATTCTGGATTTGAACACTAAATTGCTTTCTAACAGGCTGTTCAAATATGCAATATTAGCGGCAACAAGTCTCTGCTCGAGGCGATACGTCCATTACCGGAGCACGTCCTAGCATATTATAAGTTAAGACGGTTTCACCGTTACGATCAAATTTTGAAAGGCGAAGCAGCTTCTTTGATAATGCGTGATATGCGACAAGGAAACATAGCATTGAAATGTTATTATACTGCCACCTCAGCTGCGCATAGTAAATGGATGAACAGTAATTATTCAATAATTTTAATTTCACACCAACCGAGCACATATTGAAAATTTTAATTGGCATATTGCCTTGGGCATAAGTTTCTTGCCTTTGCCGCTTTATATCCATATCGTCCTCCAAATCGGCGCATATAACATGGCGATAGTTAATGCGCAACAAATTTTACGGGCTCACCATTCAGTTGATATATTTAGGCTGCTGCGTCAATATATAGGCAGAAATTGGAGTGGTCGCCGTCGACAACGACCACGATAACGGCGACGCTAAAACGTCCATTTCCTGAGGCAAAAGTCACCGCTCGCTGCGTTGACGTGTTTATTCACCCCACTACAGCGAGAACTTCTTCGCTTCCGCTCTGCATTATGTTACTTATATTATGCTAGCGTAAATTGCCCGTTTCATGAAATGCCTGTTTTATGAGCCCCAATCTGGGTGAAGTTTGAATGTTTAGCTTGATGATGACCCAAAACACGACCATTTGATAGATGTGCTCGTTTTGACCTGCCAAAGCACCCTGGAATGCGACTTTGTTGTTTCCAGTGAAGTTTGGGATTTATGTGTACAATTTTGAAATGGCATCCTATGCCGATGGGTTGGAAATCAATATCCTTCCCGTCGAATCAATCTGCGCATACCGAGTTGACTAAGGTGGGTTCTAATCATATGAAAGAATGTCTCGACTTTACTAGAGATAGTCCCGGATCACTAACACACGGGGCATTCCAGGACAGATCGACCAAGGCTTGACACCACCATATCTAGAAAAAATCTGAAACTTTGTCTCCGGGGTAGTTTTGGGCCAGAAACACGCCTGTGAGAATCTTAGCCCCCTCCGACCAACGGTGACCGAGTTATAGCCCGAGGCATTTTCGGGAGGTCACCTTGTAGACTCATCTTTGATGCTTCATAACTCAACAACGCATTGCCCGATTAAAAGTTTTGTATATCATTGAACTCGTCTTGAACCATACATTATTTTGAAAAAAGAAAATTTTAAAATTTTAAAATTTTGACTTTTAATTCGTTTGACCTTTTCTTAGATGACCTAGCTTGACCTTTTCGACATTGAAATTGACCTTTTAGACACCTCAAAAATTTTGCTTGATCAAATATCTTTCGATAGAAAAAATAAAAAATGCGTTTTTGCTATAAGTTCCAAATTTTTAGCACCTAAGGTAGGTATGCAGACGGTTTTTGACCACTGCGGTAGTACAGCCTTATGTTTAACGCCGCAAACAAAGCGATTGCTTTTGTAATCGGTTGCTTGCAATCATATGGCATTGTCTTTACGAAATTTTCATCGTGAAAGTGTAAAAATATATGAGAATTAACACGCGCCCACACAAGGGGGTGGGCAACCGGCCTCTTCAGGTTTCCACAGGTAGTAAAAAAGACACCTTCGCGCAGCGCCACCGTACTTCATGTACCTCTAACTCGAAATTTTTGCAGCTTCTGGCAAAATTTTAGGTCTGGGTCATACTAGGTCAGACGGCCAACCCAGGTCAAGAGACCTAACCTCGAAAAAAGTTTCGGAGGTGCATCAATAATATCAAATCTAGCCTATCGTCGTTAGATTCACATTACATAGTAAGGTCGCCGAGCACGATAATTTTCGTAGCAGGATTTCTATGTCGATAACCGGGAGCAGGGTCAGGGTCATGATCTTTCCATTAGAAATGCATGGGGCAATTGGTAAATTTTGATAACTTGAGAGAATTGAGAATTGTCGAGAATTGCGATGGAGGTTTTATTTTTACGTTGTCGTGTCTGACTTGCCACTGCAGTTTGATTAATATTCTTTTTACCATACAGACCTAAGCCTGGCTCTAGGTCAAAGCAGGTTAATTTTGACATTTGGCTAGGCAATATTATAAGATACATAATCCGTTTGGGCTCAACAAGAGTGTTCCAATTGTGCTGAACGTTTCTTTCTACGGCTCCCCTCTGTCACCTATTATGCCACAAAATTTAGGTTTCCACTTAGTTCCTGTAAAAAATACTGTGACCTCGAGCAAACTCAAAGGTGCCATGACCAAACGATTGTATGTAACATATTCGGTAGTGGTTAAAACTGGCTGTTTAGCGGCATCACTACCAGTGCACTGTGTCATTATTCATCTGGGATTCTGGGATCCGTGTCAGCTATGAAATGATCACCTTGTAAAAATATCATGAGGTAACCTGTTGAAGTGACCAAGTCGAATGCGTTACAATTTCAGGACATTTTTTCTCATATATGAGCAGATTCAAATTACTTTTTGGGAATGAACGCCTTTCAGACACGTTTGTTTACATTGCATGAATCCTCTCAAACGTATGCTGTGCTGCACTGGGTCACCTTGTATCGATATTATTTTTCCATCTCCAGGAACGATGTAATTTTGTGAGTTAGTGGTGCCCATAGGATAAGTTATACTTGTTTCAATTATGGATAAAGCCGCGACATCTTTGTAAATTTTCGTTTAAGGCTGAAAGGTCAATTATTAATAAGTTCATTTGCCCTCGTCTCCCTCGAAACAATGGATCCCTTTCTATCACTTTTAATGACTGCAATTTTTATTTTCATAAATATTGTCCAAGTTGCTGCCAGTTCAGTTTTAGGAGTAGGTGTCTCACTAGAGTCATCAAGGGACTCTTTACGGAGACCCCGACCCCACCACTCAAACGAGCAACTCCCACGATGAAGTGTTAATCAATGAACCAAAGTTGAAAGTCCCACAAAGCATAACGACGACCGTCTACCTCAGGTCACCCCCTCACCAGTCAGTTGCCAGCTGGCCTTCAGTATTTACGGTACCTACCACCTCCCAGTTGACCTAAATTATTTTTTGCAGAAGTTGCAAAATGTTGTGTTAGAGGTACATGGAGTACGGTGGCGCTGCACGAAGGTGTTTTTTACTACCTGTAGAGGCCTGAGGAGGCCGGTTGCCCACCCCCTCGGGTGGGCGCGTGTTAATTGTCATATATTTTGACACTTTCACGATGAAAATTTCGTAAAGACAATGCCATATGATTGCCAGCAACCGATTACAAAAGCAATCGCTATGTTTGCGGCGTTAAACATAAGGCTGTACTGCCGCAGTGGTCAAAAACGGTCTACATACCCACCTTCGGTGCTAAATATTTGGAATTTATAGAAAGAACGCATTTTTTTCTATCGAAAGATATTTGATGAAGCAAAATTTTTGGGGTGTCTAAAAGGTCAATTTCAATGTCGAAAAGGTCAAGCTAGGTCATCTAAGAAAAGGTCAAACGAATTAAAAGTCAAAATTGTTAAAATTTTAAAATTTTCTTTTTCAAAATAATGTATGGTTCAAGACGAGTTCAATGATATACAAAACTTGTTAATCGGGCAATGCGTTGTTGAGTTATGAAGCATCAAAGATGAGTCTACAAGGTGACCTCCCGAAAATGCCTCGGGCTATAACTCGGTCACCGTTGGTCGGAGGGGGCTAAGATTCTCATAGGCGTGTTTCTGGCCCAAAAATACCCCGGAGACAAAGTTTCAGATTTTTCCTAGACATGGTGGTGTCAAATTGAAATTTTTTGGTCGTTTTGTCCTGGAATGCCCCACACACCAACGTACCGTTGTCATCATTAAGGCTAGGTCAAGCTCCTCCGTCTTGGTCTGCATGATGGTGTCTTTGGCAGCGCACATCACCAGCCTGGTGTTCTCAGTATCTGCAGAAAGCATGCACAAGCACAGGACCGTATCAGGACGGAGCACAAAACACGGACACAGCCTCTGGACTTACTACATACTACGCTCCGCCGTCCCAAACCAAAACGGACAGCGCTAAGCCAGCCCGGACAGGCCCCAGGTGACAGCACAGGACCACAGCAGCGAGGGCAGCCACAGTGAGACGTTACCTGTCGCACACGTGAAATGGTAGTACAGCTCGTGACGGGACCACGGAAACGCGTCCACGTACATCTGCCGTATGAAATTACGGGCGGCGATGGCGTTCCTCCGTGGACCTGCACATGAGGAAGGCCAGGGCGTTACAACAGAGCAGGGAAGAGGTAGCGACAGTAGCGCCTCGCATCTGCCCGGGCACAACAACGGGATATAGGTGACGCTGGCTGGCAAGAGGTCGGGCTACAGGCTCACCGCAGTGGAGCAGGAAGCGCTGGTAAACTATTGTCTTGAGGCGGATATGAAAATATTGAAAAATTCAGATGCAGACATTGCTGACCTCAACTACGACAACTAGAAACAGAAATGTAATGACCTCTCTCACTTGATGGAGCGGGAGAGCATTAACACATCTCGACCGCATTTATCTGGTCAAATCTGTAATACTGAGCGAACATGCTAGCAGTACCGGAGCCCGACTTTGTTAAAAAGATAGAAGGAACAACATTGAACTCTGTTTGGAGTTGAAAAAGGCATACTTATGATCGTTATTTACGGCATACATCACGGGCAAAACAGAAAAAGGGAGGGCTCGAAATCCCTGATACATTACCAAGGTCTTGAGATAGTTTGGATCAATAGCTCGGATAGTTTGAAACATCAACCAAAAAAAGGGCAAAATGTAAAGGTGCCAATAAACAAAACAAAAAGTATCCCTAAATTATGGAACGGCATTCTTTATTGTGACCTCGATAGGATGATGATGCGCAAGTGTCTATGAAATAGCGGTGGGACTTTCTGGGCCCGGGGGCCCGGGGCAAAAGCTCTGCCCAGGTCCGCGGGCTTTGACCGGGCCCGGTCAAAGTCAGCGGGCCTGAAGACCTGAAATGTGCCAAAACCAGTCTGATAGCGGGCTTCATTAATGTGGATTCTGGGCTTCGTCGGTGTTGAGAACAATAAATCAGTTTTCTGTAAAATAAATAGAATCTGTGGAATCTAAATTTAGTATTTTGACAATAATAAGACAGTATAATCCTATATGTTTACCAAAAAGTTTTGCAGAATGAATTTAGGACTAATCTAGGACATAAGCTTTAACACGCGCATTGACGGGGTTCTGAGCCACCTTCGCATTGACGGGGAGGGCGGGTACCCACCCCCTAAGATCTCGAGAATCACGGTAGGTAGCGAAAAACGGTAAGCGGCGTTGGATTGCCCATCCACTTTTCCATCGAAAATATTTGAACCATTTTTTATCAGGTCACATTTAAGGTCACGAGAGGTCAAAAACAGCCGTCATAGGGATAACATGTAAATTCAGTTTTTCGGCCATTTCATCTGAGCAAGTAAAGATAGAGCAAAACGACTTGAACTATATGAATCCTCTCAGCAAGCCGAATCGAATGATATATAATTTGACCTTGCTAGGTCAAATCAATGATTTGACCTGACCTGAGGTCAGGTCAGGGATCAAATTATATAAAATGCATATCATTAAAACTGCAAAGCCCAGGTGAGTCTAATGAAGCTAAAATAAATGCTCTATCACCATCCGTTTCTGAGTTATTCCGTAAAAACCATTTTTCCCATGTATTTCCAATGAAGAGGTCATGCCTCGTACCTGACCTTAGGTCTTCGATATAAAAAATACCGGAACATATTTTAGAGAACTCAGTAAGGCCATTATGTGATATGAGTTTCAATCGGATAAGTTCACCCTGCTCCGAATAATATAATTATTGGGGCTTATCGACGCACCAACTGCCGGGTCTATGGCGTCGCCAACTCTCCCCTGTTGGAAGGGTTGCTCGGGAGCCAGCTTGCTCCTTGTTCAGGAAGCCGCCGGGCCTTGTACCCGGGTCGGCTGCGTGGAAGCCAGCTATGCTGACCACCCACACCCGCCCCCACCCTGCTCCGACTTATGCTATCTTAAACTTTTAGTTACGTCACTTGGGTACGGTACTTGACCTGTACTGTCACTTGACTGGGGTCACTTGACCTGTACTGGTGACCTGACCTTGGATAACCTAACCTTAAGATTTTCACAGAAGTTGTAGAAATGATGAGGGAAAAGGATTGCCACGTACGGCGGCGCTACGCGCCGCCGTTTTTCTGCTTTCTCCGAAAAACCCGAGGGGGCGGGTACCCGCCCCCCCGTCAATGCGCGTGTTAAGACAGGCATAGAAGGCCCTAAACATATTATTCCGGACTTGTGTCTGTGACTAATTCCATGCTCAATTAGGCAAATTACCAAGGTTTGAGTCGAAATTGCATCATGCTTTCAGAAATACACGGATCCACACGGTATTGTCGTGCTTATCCCCTGATGATAATATGGCTAGATTATATATACCTTATGACAACTTTGGCATCTGTTTTCTCATATTTTTTCTCAAACACATCTAAATATACTGGTGCCAGTGGCGGATCCAGGAGATCAGAAAAATGCATTTGCTCCCAAACAGAAAGCTCGGGGCAAAACTATATCCCCCCAAAGCTGTCGACCTCATTTCTGCCCCGACTCATGTTTAGTGTAAAGCAAGGTTTTTGTGCTTCAACATTCGACTTCCAACAGAACCAGTCAACTTCAGTGTGAGCATTGGGCCTTGGAGAGCAAAAACGAGCATCTTGTGGCCACATCTTACACTCCGTGACTTTTTTCTATTCACTTTTGGATTCACCCCTAAAAACCTGCCGTCCAGTTAACTCTTCAATGCTTCGAAAACAATTCAACAGACTTTTTCAACCCGAACTAACCCTAAAAGCTTCAGCTCAGGTTTGAGGGTCACGCTATAACTCACACGGACAGTCATAAGCATCTCGGTATAACTTTATCCAGTGACCTCAGATACCACGAACACGTGAACGAAATTAATCTAAGGGTGAATCGATCTCTAAGCCCTCTACACCCCGTGGCCCAGTTTTTACCTCGACACATTCTGACACAACTTTATACTATTTATGTGCTACCGATTTTCGACTATTGTGACACTGTCTATGGCCCTCAGCTAACCTTTTATGATGCCAACCGTCTCGAATTATTACAAAATAGAGCTATGAGACTCATTACAGGCACACCGTTCAGAACATCTTCGAAAAATTACGATCAGATCTAGGATGGAACACGTTAGCAACTAGACGCGAAATACACCGTCTAAATTTATACCATCGACTTGTTAACAATAACGATCGACTCCCGAATTTATAGTTAACATGGTTCCCACACCCGACAGCAAGACACAGACCGAAGACTACGCAACGCCCTGACGCTCTCCCTCCCCCAAAACCGAACTTCTTTGTTCCAAGATCATTTGTTCCCGCAACCACCACACTTTGGACAAACTACCAGAGACGATTCGTGCCTCCCCTACAGTTAAAAAATTCAGAAAGAATTAAGCAAACTTATGAACGCTCAACCCGCGCCTGAATTTTTCTCTATGGCTCCAAAACCGGCAACACACTACACACAAAGCTTAGGTTAGGTATCTCAGATTTAAACGCACATATGTTTGCCATTCAAAAACTGATCATCCCGGCGCCTGCGGCGCGCCTTTGAAACGGTAACCCATTATATCACCCAGTGTAACCTACATGGAGAGAGCCGAAACAAGTTATATCGCACTATCTCAGAACTTCTCGGAATAGATTTCTCCCAAGTACCCAAGGAAAGAAAGTTAGGATACTTCTCGATGGGCATGAAATCAGTGACGGGAGAGCCTTGGTGTTGCCTTAGCGTTTCGAAATTCATTTTTGAATCAAAACGTTTCCAATAATAACGGTAAACCTGGTGGCCTAGGCATCGTCAGGAGGCTGGAGGCGGCTCGCGCCGGTGAGGTATTTCATCCTGTGGTTCGGTGGCCGGTGGGCGGGGCGTGTCGGCGTGGACGGCTGTGGTTATGACGTCACCATCGTGTATTTTGTATTGGTTGCGAGAGGTGCCTTGTTATATGCCCTCAGGGCATTTGCGCCAATCGCGTGATTTTTTGTTTTGTTTACATGTGTGCATTATCGAATACAAATTTCAACAACAACAACAACAACCCTCGCCCCACCACCGGGGGGCCATCGATGGCCCCCTAAGGTTTTTCCGGGATAGCAGAAAAACGACGAGGCGCAGCACCGCAGTTGAGGGCTCTACCTCTCACTGCATCATTTTCCCATCATCCCTGAAATTTTTTACCCCGGGTCACCCAAGGTCAGGTCACCAGACGAGGTCAACCAAGGTCACCTCACTTCACCTTTAGAGCTCTGTAAGAGCTACATTTCAAAGTCGATCGATTTGAAACTTCCTACACTTCATAACCCCTCCAGGGTCTACAAGGTGTATATCCGGGATTTTTCGATTTCGTGCCCTGAGGTCAGGTCACGAGGCGACCTCTCCCATTGGAAAAGCATAGGGAAAAGTTGTTTCATGATATAAAAGCCACAAAAATGATTGCAAATACTCAGACTGCTCAGAACAACGTTTTTGGACACCCTTTCACGGATCCCAGGGATCATATTTGCCCTTTGACTTTTCCAAGGTCATCCAAGGTCACCAGAGGTCAAAAACAGTATTTTGGCAATAACTTTTGACCTAATTAAGCTAGAGCGGTGAAACAAACGCCATCGTGTTTGTCTTGTCACTGGCTTTCATTTGATATACAGGAAGGTCACTTTCTGACCTTTCGTGACCTCAGGTCATATTAGGTCACGAGGTGACCTCTGGAGGTCAAACCACTGGCGGGAGGTCTTTACGTTCCACATAGCGGAAAAAGTACTGGCAATTTGCTATCAAATGTACTTTACCAGGCCTCAATAGCTCTAATGACATAAGAGTTATGCCCAGTTTGCTCAATCATTGCATATTTGAGTGAAAATAGCCGATCTTGACCTAATTTGACCTCTGGAGGTCAAACCATTGACCTGAGCACTAAAACATGCGAACTAATTTCTTACTGAATTAACGCAAGCTTTCTATTGCACTTTGCAGATTTGCGCTAACGCCCATATTTTCGGAGTTAGAGGGGGGCCATCGATGGCCCCCCGGTGGGGCGAAGGTGGCGCCGGACCCCCGGTGGGGCGCGGGTTAAATTGTGGTAAAATGTTGCGTCACGTGCTTGTTTTCTTTCTTTTCGACTTCGGCTTGCCCCCTCCCCCAAATCTACCAGCTAGATCCACCACTGACTGGCGCTCAGAAAGAAAAAACTGTTCAGAAAAAGACTGCTAGAGGTCAGCAAAAACTTTTCGCAATGAAACAAACAAAATTACTGACTCAACTATTTCAAAATAAGCTTGAACACGTTGATGGTAGAATCTAATTATGTAGGGGAGATTAGGTATAACAATCTGCCTTGAAAACCTTACATGTGGCAACAAATCAATATAGTTGGACTAAGGGGTTTAGAAAAAACGTCCATTTGGGATTTGCAATGCCTGCTAAAAGGATTTGTGCTTGACAGTTCATTTTCAGGAAATCATCACTAAAAGGTCAATTTGGAAACAAAAACATAGCTGAATTGAGAGAAAAACAGGCTTAATTCAGGCGACGAAAACGAGAAAAACATACATTACATTTTTGCACACTTACTTCCTCATTCCGTCTACTCTGCGATAGAATATTCATAATTCACGCTTACTGCCTTCGTTGGATGCCTGCTTAACAAAGATGAAATACAATGAAAACATTTTCAGGCATTTGTGAAGTAAACAAGCCTACGGTGGCAGAACACCGAATCTTTCAGGTTACAACGTAAAGGAATGGCATTCACGTTTCATATTTCCGCGGAAGGAAATGGAAAAGTAATTAAAATTTAATTGGAAGAAAGCAGAGAGTGCACCTGCCCTTGTGATAACAGGATAAAATAAACAACAACCTTTTTATAAAAATGAGCAAAACTTTAGGACGCTGATGCTAATTTCTGTTGCCCCATCGAACTAAAAAAATGTGTGCTCTGAGTCAGAGCTAGTCTTTTTTCAGAGAACATCTGTCCAGGCTGTCCTAATGTAAGAATCGCCGAACTAGAAAAAATGCCTCACGTGCAGTGCAAAAAGCTTCGGTTTGCCTTGAACTGAGGTCACCAGTGGAGACCTGAACGCCATCCGGACCAAGGGGGCGCCAAATCCTATCGTGGGATCGCTGATACTCGTATCATGGGTATGGGAAGCGACGTTTCAGGGGGCGCCGTCTATCTTACAGGGGAGGGGGCGCTGTAAACATTTTAGGGGGAAGCAAGGCTCGATAGGGGGAAGTGTCCCCCCAGAGGTCGAAAAATCTGCAAACTCGCCAGCAGTGGTGGTGACTAAAATTGCAGCCAGCTGTCCACTTCCGTCTGTTTAGACAGCTTATTACACTAACCGTCAAAGTCTGGGAAATAGTCGACCAGGTGAGACTTCATTATCTTCTCCTCCAGCAGATCCTTCTTGTTGAGGAAGAGGATGAATGAGGAATGCCGGAACCAAACGGAAGCGACAATGGTGCGGAACAGCGCCTTCGACTCTTCCATCCTGTTCTGCCGGTAATAGAGGAGGGGCCCACTCTCAGAGCTGATCTCACCCATGGCCAGAACATAAGCAGCCGTGACTAACATGATATTTATCTATGATATGATATGACTGATAATCTATTATCTAAATCTATGACATAGTATGATGATATGATATGATATCTAATAATCTAAATCTATGATATGATATGACTAACGTGATATCTATCTCCATGAGCTTGTCATCTTCCATGAGAATGCCTTTGAAGTGTTCTTACCAACCAGGCAATATAATCAAGAAACATTAACGCGCGCATTGACGGGGGACGGGTACCCCCTCGGGTTTTTCGGAAATATGATGAAAACGACGGCGCGCAGCCCCGCCGTACTTGGTATGCCATTTCCCTCATCATTTTTACAACTTTTGTGAAAATTTTAAAGTTAGGTCATCTCAGGTCAGGTCACCAGTACAGATCAAGTGACCTGACCTAAAAAAAGTTTAACATAGCATAAGTCGGAACAGGGTGAACCTATGCGATTGAAACTCATATCACATAATGGTCACACCGAGTTCTCTAAAATTTGTCCAGGTATTTTTTACATCGATAACCTAAGGTCAGGTACGGGCCATGGCGTCTCCATTGGAAATACATGGCAAAAATAGTTTTAACTGAATAACTTAGTAACGGATGGTGATAGAGCGTTTATTTTAACTGCATTAGATTCGCGTTGTGTCTTTTCCGTCCTAATGATATGCATTTTATCTAATTTGACATTGACCTAACCTCAGGTCAGGTCAAATAATTGATTTGACCTAGCAAGGTCATATAATAGATTATTCGATTCGGCTTGCTGCGAGGATTCATATGGTTTAAATTGTTTTGCTCTATCTTTACTCGTTCAGATATAATGACTGAAAACCTTAATTTACATGTTATCCCTATGACGGCATGTTTTGATCTCAAGTGACCTTAAATGTGACCTGAAAAAAATAGCTCAAATATTTTCGATGGAGAAGTGGATGGGCTACACAACTCTTTTTACCGTTTTTCGCTACCTAGCGTGGTCCTCGGGATATTTGGGATGTGGCTCAGACCCCCGTCAATGCGCGTTAGGGTGCGCGTTATAACATTTTTTTCGAAATCGAAACTTTTCACGCGGTTTAGACGGTAGACCCAAATATAAGGACAGTCCTACAAAAATCGTCATTTTCTCGAGTTTAAGCAACGGATTTTCACTTTTTAATCTTCCCCCAGTGGGGCGGAAGGGTGCTGACTAACCCCCCTACAGATTTTTCGTCATCGCGGAGAAGCAGCGGCGCCGAGCACCACCGCACTTGGCACAGCTTATCATTAATCAATTCTGCAACTTCGCTAAAAATTTCAAGTTCAGGTTATCTCGGGTCAGGTCACCAGGCCAGGTCAAGTGACCTCACTTCAAGAAATGTTTGGGATTGCATAACTCGGAGTAGGGTTGATTTATCAATGTGAAACCTTTCTCATATACTTAATGGGCTCACCGGGGGCTAAAAACTATATTTCGGTATTTTTTATATTGTTGATCTAAGGTCAGGTACGAGTCATGACCTCCCCATTGGAAATGTATGGGAGAAAGCGCAATTTTTCCGAAAAAAGTTTCTTTTTGTATATTTAGCTTATAGGGACTTATTATTCCCGTGGTCATACTATCACAGGCCACTCGCAACATTCATTTTGCAAGTTTTGGCCTGTGACCTCTGAGAGGTCATTTGGGTCTACCCAAGCACGTTTTGAGACTTATGTCAATAACTGCGCAGTAAACTGTCCCAGAGCTCTCATTTCGACACCACTATGTTTTATTTGTCATTACGAGTCGAATGATATGCATATTGACTATGTTTAGTTAGATGATGACCTTGACCTGACCCTAGGTCATGCCATTTTTATACTTTGATCTAGTATGGTCATATTGTACATCATTCGAATCGCCATAAAGAGTGGAATCGAATGACGTTTAAATTTTGGCTCGAACTTAACTCAGCCAAACGCTAGAGTTAAGTGTTCTAAATTGTGATATTTTGACCTTTAATGACCTCAATACTACTCTGAGCTAAAACGTTATGGGAAGAGTTCCTTAATAGGATTCAATGGTCTATGAAACCATTCTTGCGCTTTTTCGCTACCCCGCTCAGGAGCCGAATTGCCACCCCGGAAGATCAGTTGGTAGAGCGTTGGGCTCCGGCCCGCCGCTGAGAAGCATGCAGTGGCAGTGCATGTCCAGGCTTGGGATCGGTTCCCCTGAGACGCTCCGGCGCTCAATAGTTTATTCGACGTAGGTTGGCTGGCAACTGACTGGTGAGAAGGTGACCTGAGCGGGGCGGCCGTCCCCGTGCTTTGTGGGACGTTAAACTTTGGCTTATAAATTATCCCTTCATTGTGGGAGTTCCTCGTTCGGCTGGTGGGGTTGGGGTCTCCATGACAAGTCCATTGATGACTTTAGTGAGACTTCGACTCCAACAGCCGTACTAGGAACAACTTGGACAAAGTTAACAAAAAGATTCGAGAGGGGAGGGGGTGGCAGCACTAGCCCAGCTTGTCAAAATTGGTTCCGATGTCGCTTTGCTTTTCAGCCTTAGTGATGAAGTGCACTCTGGTTTCTTTATTTGTATTGTAATAATTTAGTATCGCAACAGATTCGTAGTTTGCGTTTTGGCAGAACAGGAATACGATCTTTAAGTGTTGAACAATTTCCAAGATAAAAAGTGAAAACCATCTATATACATAAGTTTGTAGTTTATTGTAATGTTTTATCCAACAGCACATCACACTGTTTGCGTGGCACCGCGCTCTCCATATGCAGCAGTCTCAGAGCCGTCCAGACCGGCCCCTCAGACTCACGTCTGCGGCATTTATTTCTGAAGAACATATGTAAATGCCGCAGACGTGAGTCTGAGGGGCCGGTCCGGATGACTCTGAGACTGCTGCACGTGGAGAGCGCGGTGCCACGCACACAGTGTGATGTGCTGTTGGATAAAACATATTACAATAAACTTCCAACTTAAAAAAAAGATTCGAGATGGGGGAGAGGGGTGGCAGCACTTGTTCACCTTGTCAATAATAGATGGCTTTCACATTTTAGCTCGCCCGGTGACCTGACCTTGGGTGACCCGGGGTAAAAATTTTTGGGATGGTGGAAAAATGATTGAGTGAGAGGTAGAGCCCTCATCCGCGGTGCTGCATTTTGTCGTTTTTCTGTTATCCCGGAAAAAACCTTATGGGGGTGGTGGGCCATCGAAGGCCAGGTGGGGCGAGGGTTAAACTCGAGAAAATTACGATATTTTTCAGGACTGTCGTTATATTTGTGTCTACCATCTAAAACCGCGTGAAAAGTTTCTATTCCGAAAAAAGTGTCGTAATGCTCACCCTAATGCGCGTGTTAATTTTAACACGCGCCCCGCTGGGGTTCCTGGCATGACGCGCCCCGATGGGGGCGTTTTTCGCCCCCTCCGTCTCTCATTTCCCAGAAAAGCTAAAGAAAAATTACGGACGGCGTTCTAACGCTGTCACGAGACGAAGGGAAATTATACGAAGTATTTTTACGTCAGGTCAATATTGAGGTCAGCAAAGGTCAAAGAAGGTTCCATAGGTTTACAATAGGACGGTGTACGTTTACCCCTGTAGAGTTTTACTCAGTGGAGCTAGAGCAAATATTTATGCATCATTGGATTCCTGTCATCGTGGCAAATCGAATGATGTATAATATGACCTTGCCAGGTCAAATTTTGAAAATGACCTCACATCGAGCTAGGTCAAGGTCACATGGTGACCTGGTATGGTCATGTTGCAAAACAATCGACTCCTCGTGATAATATAAGCAAAATGGGACCTTTATCTCAACTCAGTGAGAAGTTATTGGCAAAACAATCACTGTATGTTCTTGTGACCTGACATGACCTTTCAAAGGTCATATGGTCAAAAATAAATTTTAAGGTCAAGCTTGTGGCCATAATACACGGTTTGAGAATTGTCAGCTTTATCTATCCAGTTTTAACTCTCGCCCCACCGGGGGCCATCGATGGCCCCCTAAGGTTTTTCGGGATAGCAGAAAAATGACGAAACGCAGGGCCGCGGTTGAGGGCTCTAATTCTCTCACCCCATCATTTTCACACCATCCCTGAAATTTTTCACCCCGGGTCACCCAAGGTCGGGTCACCAGGCGAGGTCAACCAAGGTCACCTCACTTCAACTTTTGAGCTCTATAAGAGCTACATTTCGAAGTCGATCGATTTGAAACTTCCTACAGTTCATGGCCCCGCCAGGGTCTACAAGGTGTATATCCGGGATTTTTCGATTTCGTGACCTGAGGTCAGTTTACGAGGTGACCTCTCCCATTGAAAAAGCATGGGAAAAGCTGTCTTATGATCTAAAAGCAACAAAAACGATTGCGAATGCTCAGCTTGCTCAGAACAGCGTTCTTCGACACCCTTTCACGGATCCCAGGGGTCATATTTTCCCTTTGACCTCTCCAAGGTCATCCAAGGTCACCAGGGATAAAAACCAGTGTTTTGGCAATAACGTTTGACCTAATTTAGCTAGAGCGTTGAATCAAACACCATCGTGTATGTCTCATCACTAGCTTTCATTTGATATAAGGCAAGGTCACCTTCTGACTTGTGATAACCTCAGGTCATATGAGGTCACGAGGTGACCTCTGGAGATCAAACCACTGGCGGGAGGTCATTACGTTTCAAATAACGGAGAAAGCTCTGGCATTTTCCTATCCAATGTAGTTTACCAGGTCTCAATAGCTCTAATGGCATAAGAGTTATGCTCAATTTTCTTAAGCATTGCATGTTTGAGACCTGAGCGCTTAAACATGTGAAGTACTTTCTTACTGAATTCACGCGAGCTTTCTAATGCACTTTGCAGATTTGCTCTAACCCACATATTTTCGGAGTTAGAGGGGGCCATCGATGGCCTCCGATGGGGCGAAGGTGGCGCCGGAGCCCTGGTGGGGCGCGGGTTAACTGAAAACGAGCCCTATTTTTCGCCGTAGACTTATAATAGGGTGACCAAAAAATTGACCCCACCTTAGGTCAGAGGTGCAGAAACTTGCCAACTCGTCTACCGGAGTTTGTGACACATTTACGAAAATCGAGGTGCATAATTGTGACAAATAGCGATCCTGACTATATGGCTGAAGATCAAACCACATATTTTCAAATAGAGAATGAGCGTGGAATATTTTAACTTAGCAGCTCTGTTCTTCAATTGCACAGCGTACCATTAGTAATACAATATTGGTACTGTGTTCAGTTTCTACTAAAACGAGGACCCCGCTGCAGAAAACCCGCAAACCGCTGTCACAGTTGCCAGATTTTAACATGCAGCCCAATGGGGCTATTGTTAGTAGTTGCGAAGTTGTCGCCTAGATGCCGGAAATGTGACAGTCAATTTTTTCAGAAATCCACGATTGTGGCATATTTAAGGCATTAACGATATCGCAGATACTTTATCAAGTACTCTCTCCATTTTTCAGGTTAAATCATATTTACAGTTTGAGTGTCTTCGATTTATTGGCCCCTATTTCTTCGAATTTAGTATTAAGTACGCCTAAAGCTACTAATAAAAGTACTAGTGAGTGAGAAAATAAACATAGCTGGCAGCAATTCTACTTAAACTGCGCAACAGCGACAAGACAAGTTAGAAATGTTTATGTGATGTAGAGCCTGCCAAAAATTTAAACAGGCGGGAAGCCACTTATTTTGAGGGCATATTCATTAGGTATATTTAAGATAAGTGCAGGCTAAAACTAGCTAGAATAAATATTGCTGCCCATGGCTAATCTAAGATGAATGTAGGCTATTGTAAGACTGATGCACTTTCCCATTCAAGCTTGTTTTCATTCCTTAGCCTGCTTGTGCCTTAGTTTATTTGTGCCTAGATTGGTTGATAGATTTGGAGCTGGAGGAAGTTGGGAGAGTTGGCGCGCAACAGGCTGACAACAACAGTGATTCAGGTGAGTTTTCATGATCAAATTATCATATCAATATTGTACAGATAGCAAATGTGTGCTAATGCATCCTCCACAAAGTGTTAACACCCACACTGAGAGGGGCCTGGAACTAACGTGCACTGGGGGGCCGAGTAGACCCCTTCTTATCTCAGAAAATCACAGCAAATCTCAGAAAGAAATAGACTTCGAAAAACGCTGGTTGGGTGTGTTGCTTACTACCAGTGGTGGTAAGCAACGCACAGGACCTGAACTGCATGGGTTAAGCGGATTTTGACTACACTGGATCTTTCTTTGGTATGGGAATTCCAATACCTCTGTACCTATTAGGCAATAGACATAATTTTACATCTATGCAGGCTAGTTGCCTCGAGTTTTACTGCAAAAGGAATGACCAGGCAGGTAATGATTGTGAGTGGGATGCAAATTTTAAGCATTTGATGTGCTTATAAAAATGCTACCTAAGGTCCACTTAACCAACACATTTTAGGTATATTCAAATACTATGTTGACATTGACATTTTTCCTTTTGTTGATATGTGATAGAAGTTTGTGGGGGGGGGAAGCTTGGTTAGGTTCCCAATTGTGTGTACATGTATGCTCCCATTAATAGGTATGTTCCCAATAATGACTAATTTCATGATAATTGCTACATGTGATCATGTGAAGTACCACAATTGGAAACACTTCTTTCAAAATGGAAACTTCTTCAAAAGGAAATGCATGTCATTGGGGGAAACTGCAGTCAGAGTTGCCAATAAAAGTTATGACCCCAATGCTGGAAAAATGACCCATAATTGGAAATTTTCCTTCCAAAACAAAACATGATCTATAAATGAAAACTTACCACTTTCATGCTGTAATGGTTTGGTGTGAACTTGTTTGTGCAAAAGTGGGACGGTGGGACATTGCATATTGGAATGTATTCGATGTATTTTTCCGTCTGTTGACAGGCATAGTCCTTGATTTTGACAGCAGTACTTCTCCTTGCCTTAGGTTAACACGCGCATTGGAGGGGCGCCTCGGAGGCCCCCCACCTGATTTTCCAAGGTGGCCGGAGAACTGCTCGAAGCCGAAACACGATACTTTGCCACATTCAACAGAATTTAATAGCGCGTCGATTGGTGAAGATTTTTTGAAAATCGTTCAACAATTTTTTGACTTATAGGCTTTTAAAGTCAGACCTGTATTTTGAGGTCGCCGTAATCGCGCGGTCGGACCAATTAGCTTACATTGGAGACCGAGTGGTGAAGTCATAACACCATATAACCGGGATTATATGTCAAGGTCACCTGACATGAAGGTCAAGGTCAAGGTCAAAGGTCACAGGTTAAGGTCATATCTGCACTTTCAAGGTCACTGACCACAGTGCTTCCGGTCAAATGACGTTACCCGGTCTGACGTACATTATGCTATGACGTCATCGATAAGGTACCCCAATACCAAGGTCAAAGTCAAAGGTCAAGGTCAAAGGTCATTTGCAAAGGTCAATCCCCATTTCCCGCCAAACAGTGGCCATAGTGTTAGTCAAAGTGTACATTATAAGTAGTATACTATATTGTGACCTTACATGTCAATGACCTTGAATGACCTTGATCCCAAAATTGAAAGGAAGGCTCTTTGAGACCTTCTCTATATGACCCTGGTCCACTTTTAGCTTATTCCCGCCATTTTTCCGCATAATCACGGCATTTACCGGTCGGTCCCCAGCATGGCCAAGTTTTGACCTTTATGATCTCGTTTGACCTTGAAGATATTGACCTAGGTCAATAAAAATTAGTTATGATGTAGATCACCATAACCCCCACCCACCTCTCAAATTTGGTTTTTGTATGCCTCTTTAGTTTCCGAGATCTTAGGGGGCCTACCAGGCCCCCTCCAGTGCGCGTTAGTGCCAGACCCCCTCCAGTGCGGGTGTTAACAGCATCAAAATTCCACGATAGCCAAATTTTGTAGACCCTAATGACCTTATTATATTGTGAAAGTTTCAAAGTTATCGGTTGACAGATGTTCCTTAGGCACTGCTTAAAACTCGTGATTTTGGGTTTTGAGGTCGGGTCATCTG
Organism: Lepas anatifera; assembly: GCA_034440635.1. Classification (NCBI taxonomy): domain Eukaryota; kingdom Metazoa; phylum Arthropoda; class Thecostraca; family Lepadidae; genus Lepas; species Lepas anatifera. Next base: position 286,981 of record JAOTON010000553.1, read on the forward strand.
ACCTTGAATAGCTCCTTGAGCTGACATGACCTGACCTAAGAAATTTGGTCAGATGCGTAAAAATCATCAGGCATAAGGTACTGTAAGTTTCGTTATTCTGCGCCTCTTCGTTTTTGCGTTATCTGTGAAAAACCAGGAGGGGGGAATTTCGCCCCCAGCGGGGCGCGTGTTAATATGCGGTATGCCCTGTAATTCAGAATATATCTGGCAAATCTCCAGCATTGTAGGTATACATAAAAATGTTTTACTAAGGTTATCCTTTTTCATACTATATATTTTTTACTAAGATTCTACGGTTCTATCTGTGGGATTTGGAAATATGTGTGTATATGTGTGCGATCACCTGCATGTACTGCATGTAACCTGGCGTTTCTTTGCTTGCAGGCTCACTCAAGCAAGCGTCATTTCTCACGCCAGTTTTCTTGCTGAATAGAGCCTTGCAGTAACGGGTTATTACGAGGTCATTTATAAGGTTATCTATTTCAGAACACTTTCCATATCTAGGGTTTATGTTTCAAAACCACTTATGAGCGACGTCACCGGTGCTAGGACTTTTCGGAGGGACTAATTGTAAGCTGCTGATCTATAGCCTCCTTCGCCTAGTCTCAGATGGTTCCCAGATTCATACGCTTTCTATGCTAGATTCTTACCAGGATTTTCTACTTTGGTAAAGAAGTTGCGAGAATTTCCGTGAATTTCTTCATCTAGGAAGAGACACCATGTGGGTGGTGGATGTAAGGGTTATGGCAAGAACGAGAAGAGGAGCTATCATGATAAAAAGTTGTATTATTTAAAACAAAATTTGCATTATCCTTGAATCCATATTTCAAGTGAATAAAAAGGTCAACATCGAGTCTCAAAAATCTAAGAAGCATAAATTGTCCACTCTTTTGAATTTCAGGACACTGCAATTTCGGCGGCGAGGTCACATAACCTGGTCAGTTCAGAACATGATCAAGGATGAGCCATGCTAAGTAACACGGCATGAAAAACTGTCGCTTAGCAGCAGCAGCGTTAGAAAAACTTGACTGAGTAATGTTCAGATACCCTCCACTGCGGCGACAGTAAAGTTGAAAAGAATTGATAACCATCCCGAAGCTCTCTCTCTCTCCTCTCTCCCTCCCTCCCTCCCTCCCTCCCTCCCTCCCTCCTCCTCTCTCTCTCTCTATCTCTCTCCTCTCTCTTCCTCTCTCTCCCTCCCTCTCTCTTCTCTCTCTCTCTCTCTCTCTCTCTCTCTCTCTCTCTCTCTCTCCCTCCCTCCCTCCCTCCCTCCCTCCCTCCCTCCTCCCTCCCTCCCTCCCTCCCTCCCCCCTCCCTCCCTCCCTCTCTCTCTTCTCTCTCCTCTCTCTTCACTCTCTCCTCTCTCTCCCTCTCTCTCCTCCCTCCCCCCTCCCTCTCTCTCTCTCTCTTCTCTCTCCTCTCTCTTCACTCTCTCCTCTCTCTCCTCTCTCTCTCCCCCTCTCTCTCTCTCTTTCTCTCTCTCCTCTCTCTTCACTCTCTCCTCTCTCTCCCTCTCTCTCTCCCTCTCTCTCTCTCTCTTTCTCTCTCCTCACATTATTCTCCTCGAACAAGGTCATGTCGTACTCGTTCAGCGCCACCAAGAAGATGACGGAGGTGACGTTATCGAAGCAATTGAGCCATTTTCGGCGCTCCGTTCTCTGTCCGCCCACGTCCACTATCCTAAGAAAACACAGAAAACTCTATCGTCAGCGTCAACATTACTGCAGCAGCATAGCAGTGGTACACAAAGTGTTGAAGAAAGATAGACTGAAAATTAAACACTTTAGATTAATGTTTGAATGTATCAACAGCACGCTTGGAATCATAATTTCGTTTATTTTTATTAAAAAACAAGCACAAATGACACTTTTCCTTAAAATTCTTACAAGAATATATTACCAGAATATTTGTTTTCGCATTACATTATTATCTTTGGATGTTGCCTGCTAAACACACCACTATCCACTGAATATAGGCCAACCAGCCCCGCGCGTGTACGACTAAATACAGTATTGTGGGTCACGTCACCAGCTTTTGTTTCCCCAGCGATGTCTTTCTTCAATTCAAAGCCATTTGAAAGCGCCGAACCAGTGCAAAGAAATACTGCTAATAGAGCAGAGGGGAAAAGCAAATCCCTGTGCAGCACCTGTGCAATGAAACAAAGTTTTATTTCATGAACAAATGAGGATTAATTACACATTGGATAATTATTTCACTGATCTGGCTACACGTGTAAGTATACCGGTTGCTTTTGTTTTCGCTTTGCTTTTTTAATTATGCTGTGTTGAAGGTGGCTACTTGCAAAACTCTGGAATACGCCCCTTAGTACCGACCCGTCCCGTACAGTCGAGTCCAGTCCCGTACAGTTCTGTTCCAGTCCCGTCCCGTATTTTCCAGAACCGCTCCAGTCCCGTATCGACGTCTCACCACCGAACAAATCACCGTCCTACATTACATTGGTTGAACACAATGGTTGACCGCCCTGTCACCTGAATGCGATGGAGTTCAGGACAAACATTCCCTCAACAATGCCGGTGGTGGGCACACGCACGCGAAGGATGTCCTGTTGAGAGGGCAGGTAGTCGACCGCTGATATCCTGTCCAGGTCGCTGAGGTAGCTGCCGGGGGAAGGGGCACACTGTTACGACGACAGCAGGCAGGGGCGTAATTTTCTATTTCTTTGGGGGTGCCCGAGCATCCCCAATCCTAAGTTGAGCACCCCCAATCATGTCCTGAGCACCCCCAATATATGTGCCACCCCAGGCTTATCACCGCTGACCTGAACAGTGTTACCCTATCTCCTCGCTGTCGCCCTGATTCGTGCCGCCCCTGGCAAGTTTTTCCCGTCCCGGGTTCATTACTTCCGCCCTTATTGGTTACAAATCTAGGTCATCAATACCGCCTGGCTTATCACTTTCCCCTGATGTGTGATGCCACATCACTGCCGCCCCCGCCTGATCACTGCTGCCAACAGTTAATCACTACCGCCCCCCCCACTGCCGCCAGCCGCCCACTGCCCACTGCCGCCTTTCGTTCATCACTGATCAGCTGGCGGATCACTGACACCCCTGTTTGATCACTGCCGCCTTGATTCATGCCGCCTCTGGCTAATCAATGCTATCCCCGGTTTATTTCTCCACCCATATACGTGCCCCTCATAGTTAGCCATTGTCGCCCCCCCAAATCATCACTGCCGCCCTCGGCTGATCCCTGACGCACCTGGTTCACCACTGCCGCCCCCAGTATATCACTGCCGCCCGTGGTTCGTCACAGCTACCCTGATTCTTGCCACCCCCTGGCTGATCACTGTCACCCCTGGCTGATTAACTGCCGCCCCTTGGCTGATAACTGCCGCCCCTGGCTGATAACTGCCGCCCCTTAACTGACAACTGCCGGCTCTTGGCTGGTCACTGCCGCCCCTGACTGATAACTACCGCCCCTGGCTGATCACTGCCACCCCTGACTGATAACTACCGCCCCTGGCTGATCACTGCCACCCCTGGCTAATCACTGCCGCTCGTGGCGGATTGATAACTGCCACTCCCTGGCTGATGACTGCCGCCCCTGGCTGATCACTGCCGCCCCCTGACTGATAACTGGCGCCCCTTGGCTGATAACTGCCGCCACCTGGCTGATCACTGACGTCTCCCGGGGCAGTGAGCATCCTGGGGATATCTGGGCACTGAGCGTTCTGGGCGAGCATCCTTCTGTGGATATCATTAGCATCGTGTCATATTTGAAGAGCGATGGTTTTAATGTCACATATTCATCCTAGTAGTCTTTCAGGTTTTGCATAACGTCGAGTTTCATGTTACCTAGTCGCTGACCTTAGTACGTCGTGTGAAATTGTCTATGCTATTTGTTCAGTATTTGCATTTCTTTTATTTTATATGTCTTTTATATAATTTTATGATTCAATTTTCATAACCTGACCTGATTTACCACCTGATTTGTTGAAAATCGTGCGGAAATGTCCTATTTAAGTATTTTATTTAGTGTTATGGGCACCGTATGACCCTAGATGTCGTCACGGCCTAAAACCCCAAATATAATGATGAACCGTCCCAGGCTGATCACTGCCGCCCCTGGTTCATCACTGCCTCCCTAATTCATGCCGCCTCTGGCTCATCGATGCTGTCCCTGGCATATTTTGAGCCAAATGCGCGCCGCCCCGACTCATCGCTGCCACCCCTGCTTCATCACTGCCACCCTGGTTCATCACATCACTGCCCTGGTTCATCACTGGTCTATTTGCTCTCCATGGGACGGCTTTGGTGACAGGGGGCACCATTCATACGTGGAACTGTTTTTCTTTCACACAGAGGGTCCTACCTCTTCAGGTAGGCGGTGTTTAAGCCTGATTTTTCTTGGGCGACCGGGGACGCCGCCCAAGTCTGGGGCGCTTCCCCGGACCAAGTAGACATACCTTCCTCGGTACACCAAAACTGGGTGTACGAAAATATACTTTTGCACATCCTCATTTATTCAGGGTGTGTAGCTGCCCACGTTGCCCCCCGGAATCCGCCCTCACTACCCCAGCTGATCTCCGCCCTGATTTGTGCCACCCGTAGTTTATAAATACTATCTACAGCTCACCATTCCCGTCCTCGGCTTATTCCCTTTGCCTTGGTTCCTGGCGCCCCCGGCTAATCAATGCCGCGACCTCCCAAGCTTAACACTTCCACCCTGATTCGTGCCGCCCTAGTCCATAACTGCCGCCCCCGAGTCCTCACTGCCGCCCTCGCCTTATCACTTCTACTATGATTCGCGCCGCTCCTAGTTCATAGCTATTGCCCCTGACTCGGATCATTACTGCCGCCCTCGACGTATGACTTTGCCCTGTTTCTTGCCGTCCCGTCCAATCACTTTCCCCAGATTATCATTTCCATCCTAATTTGTGCCGCTGTTAGTCCATAACTGCTGCCCTGAGCTCATCACTGCAGCTTTGATTCTTACCGCCCGTGTGTTAGAGTAAAAAATAAAGAGCGTTAGGGCAAAAATAATGACATGCATGGGTATATGGAGTTGCCATATTTATTAACACGCGCATTGACGGGGGGCGGGTACCCGCCCCCCTCGGGTTTTTCGGAGATAGTAGAAAAACGGCGGCGCGTAGCGCCGCCGTACTTGGTATACCTTTTCCCTCATCATTTTTACAACTTCTGTAAAAATTTTAAGGTTAGGTCATCTCAGGTCAGGTCACAAATACAGGTCAAGTGACCCGACGTCAAAAAAAGTTTAAGATAGCATAAGTCGGAGCAGGGTGAACTTATCCGATTGAAACTCATATCACATAATGACCCCACCGAGATCTCTAAAATATGTTCCGGTATTTTTGATATCGATGACCTAAGGTCAGGTACGAGGCATGACCTCTCCATTGGAAATACATGGGAAAATTGTTTTTTACGGAATAACTCAGTAACAGATGGTGATATAGCATTTATTTTAGCTTCATTAGACTCGCCTGGGCTTTGCGGTTCTAATGATATGCATTTTATATAATTTGACCCTGACCTGACCTCAGGTCAGGTCAAATCCTTGATTTGACCTAGCAAGGTCAAATTATATATCATTCGATTTAGCTTGCTGAGAGGATTCATAGGGTTCAAGTCGTTTGGCTCTATCTTTACTTGTTCAGATGTAATGGCCGAAAAACCTTAATTTACATGTTATCCCTATGACGGGCATATTTTGACCTCTCGTGACCTTAAATGTGACCTGACAAAAAATGGTTCAAATGTTTTCGATGGAGAAGTGGATGGGCAGCCCAACGCCGTTTACCGTTTTTCGCTACCTACCGTGGTTCTCGAGATCTTAGGGGGGCGGGTACCCGCCCCCCGTCAATGCGAAGGTGGCTCAGACCCCCGTCAATGCGCGTGTTAATATCTACAGAACAATACACGCATTGTTTGGAGCGTTATCGGTGTTTTTGGTTTCTTTTCACGTAGCGGTTAACTCCTTTGCTTTCATTTCAATTTCCGTCCACTCTGTCATTCCGAAGATAAAATTTAACCCCGTAAAACCGATATACTTCAATACAACTCAAATTTAATTTTTTAAGACGTGCATGTAGCTTTGGGATGTCGCCTAACAACAAGCATGTTTGGAAAAAGCTGTAGAATACCTATCCAACATTAAAATAGAATATTCCCTGTGCTATAAAAGGCGCAAAAAACGATGAATAACGGATTTGGTGCAATGAAGGGGTGCCGTCCCTCACAACACCGCCGCCCCTATGGGGTGCCGCCCCCAAACGGCTGAGCACCCCCAAAGATTTTGGGAAAATTACACCCCTGCTATCACCAGAACGCGAACAATCTTTCTGGGCACGACTAGTAAAAAAGGCGCTTGTAGCGTGGGTGTTTCCCAATTGAAATCTTCCGAGCGTGACCCCGTCCTTTCTGCAGCCCGCTTTGCTGGCGCTGGATGGCCAGAATCCTAACCGGGGCTTTGGTTGCCTGAGTTGTTGCTCCTTGTCCTTATTCCGATGTTGCCCAGTAGCCATCGGCGCAGATCGGCAGTCGACAACCAAATCTTACACAGGGGCGTAGCCAAGAGGGGGGGCGGCAAGGGCGGTCGCCCCCCCTCAGGGCAGAAGCGCGGCCCGCTTGCACTATGGTCTAAGGCCAAATGTGAGACTTCATACCAGACAGGGACCTCTTAACCCTATTTCCAACGGGCTCCCGGCTACCCATATTTCCAACAGGGGGAGGGCAGATTCTGCCCCCTAAGATCTCGAAATCTACCCGGCCGATTTTAAAAACTCAAACTGCAATAGATTTCTTTTGCGCTAAACTCCATTTAAAGAAATATCAAAATTTTGAAAATTGAGGGTAGGGGGTTCGAAAGATACCTACCTACAAAATTTCTGCCTTTTTTAGGTTATCCGTAACTCTTGTCTCTTAAGCTTGATTTTCACGAAACTTCTATGGATTGACAGGAAATTGCTTGGAAATAGTCATATCTTTCATTCAGACGAAATTGAAAATTCAAGGGCGGTTGCAGGACCAGAAATGGGGGATTATTTGAATTTTGCATGTCTTTTCTTTTGCAGAAATGCACACGCCAGGTACAGTGTGATATCTCTGATGTCAAGAAAAGTGCTAAAATCCCAAAAATATGTCAGAAGTGGATTGAAGCAGGAAAAATAGTGGGGTAAGACAAAAAATAACCCCACCTTACAGGTATACCTACTTTTCAAATTACTTCGCCTTTATCTACCCCTGCTCGACCCAGGGAACACTCCTGGATACGCCTATAGATGAATTGTGTCCATCTAGTACTAGGACTAATTGCATATCTACAATGCTTTGTCCCATTCAATGCAGACACAACACTAAAATACGCTTGAAAATTAGTGAACCCCCTTATTACGGTACCTACCTGAGAACGAATACGATATCCTATTGTCATATAATATCATATAATATACGGATGGGATCAATACATCCTTATTCTTACCCCTCCCGTTCTGTAGGCAGTTTATTCACTTTTGGAGGGTTCGAATGGATAATATTGTAGACCCCCATTTTGAGCTCCTGGAACCGCCTATGGCCAAAAATATATCAAAACACACATCAACTTCCATCCCAAATCGCATTTGGTGTTAGAACTTAATGCAAAGTTACAATGCCTTGTCCCCTTCAATGCACACACAACACTAAAATGAGCTTGAGTACGTGTGAACCCCCTAATTACGGAACCTGAGCACGCCTATGGCTTATTATCACCATACTTAATCATACATATAGTATATATATGGGATCAATGCATGGCTATTTTTAACCCTCTCGAACATTCTGTACGCAATCGATTTACTTTGGAAGAGTTCAGATGGATAACATTCGCCAGGGCCGGTGTAATACTTGTTTGTATAAACCGTATTGCAGCCCTCGTGCCACCTACCGGCCAATCCCGGCACTGTGTGTGTGTGGGCATTCGCGCGTCGCCTGTGTGCCTCGATGCAGGTATCCGAATACAAGTCCTGTCGGTTCTACCGCTGTGCTCATCTATACTGGCGATTGTAAACACCCCATTTTGAGCTTCTGGAGGCGCCTATGGCCAAAATTATATTAAAATATACACCAAATGTCATCTTAAATCACAGTAATAGCATTCAAACATCAAAACTGCCGACAATTCGTAAAAGACAGCTTTCTTGTCGGACAACGCAGGCGCAGGCGACAAAGCTCAGCTTCTGGATAAGCCCCCCAAATTAGCGAGCTATAGCTCCACCTCTGGCATATATATATATATATATATATATATATATATATATATATATATTTTTTTTTGGGGGGGAACACGCGCTATTTAGTTCTAGGAAAAGTGACAAAATTTCAAGAGCCTATCTCAAACCGTTTCGGAGATACTATGGCAAAACCTGAGGAATGGACAGAATCTACCCCCTCCCACAGTTGAAAATAGGGTTAAGCCCTCTCCAGCACTCTATTCTGTGACAAGCAGGGCTTTTTTACCCATTAAACCATCTGTAAAAAGCTGCCCTTTGAACCACTCGGGACCAGGCCCCCTGTCCATGGCAGGGCCCGTTTTGGTCAGCTGGGCCCTCTTTGACCGATAAAGACACGATGGCCAGCGGGACTATTTGGGCAACAGGGCCCAGTGCAATTGCAGGCTGTCAGAGCCAGGTCTATAGCCACCAGGAACCACTCGGACCGCTGGCATTGAAGCCACTAGTCCACAGCGCACACTCTGACTATCAGGAACCTCTTTAACTACAAAGGCTTTTGAACTAGCAGGACTGACTGTTCTCCGCAGAACTCTCTATCGTTATCAGGGACCTCTTTGGTCAGCTGGAGACCCTACGGAGACATTGCCAAAGACAAGATGTTGGGGCGGCGGCCCCCTGGAGCACAGCACTGCCCAGCTGCACTATTCTCTGTATCCCGCCGTTGAACTTCATGTTAGACAGGACACTCTCAAGTCTCTCTCTAGTACTCCAATCTATGACAAGCGAAGATCTTTTGACCATCGGGACCCTCTGAAAAAGGGCCCCCTGAACCACTGTGGCCCCCAGGGTCCTCCTGTCGACAGTAGTACCCGCTCTGGTCAGCTGGGCTCTCTTTAACCGATAAAGCCACTATCGTCAGCAGGACACTTTGAGCACCAGGGGCCAACATTAGCCAGCAGCGCTATAGCTGAACCTGAACGGCTGTCCAAGGTTGTCTGAACAGCTGGGCCCTCTTCAAATAAGAATACCATTGTAGCAAGCAGGCACTTTTGAGCCTGCACGGACCCCTCTGACTATCAAGGCCCTCGTTAACAGAGGAGCCTTTGAACCAGTATGCCCAACTGTTTTCCGCAATGCTTTATATCGTCAGAAGAGCCTCTAATCATCTGGGCCTTCTAAAGACCATACCGAGGGCCCGGTTGGCTCTCTAAATCCACCGAAGACCCGTGTAGCTTGTAGGCTACTTTAGCCCACGCCCCGCCGGGGTCCGGCGCCACCTTCTCCCCACCGGAGGGCAATCGATGGCCCCTTTCTAACTCCGAAAATATGGAGGTTAGCGCAAATCTGCAAAGTGCGTTAGAAAGCTCGCGTGAATTTAGTAAAATTATTTCGCATGTTTAAGCGCTCAGGTCAATATTTTGACTTCCAGAGGTCAAATTAGGTCAAGATCGACTATTTTCACTCAAATATGCAATGCTTAAGCAAACTGGGCATAACTCTTATGCCATTAGAGCTATTGAGATCTGGTAAAATACATTTGATAGGAAAATGTTGGACCTTTTTCGCTATGTGACACATAATGACCTCCCGCCAGTGGTCTGGCCTCCAGAGGTCACCTGGTGACCTAATATGATCCGAGGTCACGAAAGCTCAGAAACTGACCTTGCCGTGTATAAAATGAAAACCAGAGACGAGACATACACGATGGTGTTTAGTTCAGAGCTCTAGCTTAATTAAGTCAAAATTTATTGTCAAAATACTGTTTTTGACCCCTGGTGACCTTGGATGACCTCGGAGAGGTCAAAGGGCAAATATGGCCCCTGGATCCGTGAAAGGGTGTCCAAGAACGCTGTTCTGAGCAAGCCGAGCATTTGCAATCGTTTTTGTGACTTTTAGATCATAATACAGCTTTTCCCCATGCTTTTTCAATGGGAGAGGTCACCTCGTGACCTGACCTTAGGTCACGAAATCGATAAATTCCGGGAATACACCTTGTAGACCCTGGAGAGTTCATGAAGTGTAGGAAGTTTCAAATCGATCGACTTCGAAATGTAGCTCTTATAGAGCTCAAAAGTTGAAGTGAGGTGACCTTGGTTGACCTTGCTTGGTGACCTGACCTTAGGTGACCGGGGGGAAATATTTTAGGGATGGTGGGAAAATAATGGGGTGAGAGGTAGAGCCCTCAACCGCGGTGCTGCGCCTCATCGTTTGTCTGCTATCCCGGAAAAATCTTATGGGGCTATCGATGGCCCCCTCGCGGTGGGGCGAGGGTTAAAACGGTAGAAATTTGTGACCTGCAAGATGTTTTGTTCTTATAAGGCCTCCTATAACAAGTACAACCTATAGCCAGCACGGTCCATTGTAATCCACAGGACTGTCCACAACCAGCAGAACCAGCTGGTAGTGGTCCCTCGGGTTTTCCGGCGGCACAAATAAACAACGGCGTGAAGCTCCGCTATACTTGACACAGCTTATTCTTGATCGATTTTGTAACTTTCCTCAAAATTTTAAGGTTGGGTCATCTTAGGACAGGTCACCATTGCAGGTGAATTTACCTCACCTCAAAAAATGTTTAAGGTGGCATAAGTAAGAGAGGGGTGAATCTATAAAATTGAAACATATGCTACATAGTGAGCCCAGCGAGGTTTACGAAATATATTCCGGGATTTTTCATATCGATGACCTGAAGCCAGGCACGGATCAGGGGAGCTCGGTGGGGCCATTATGTGATATGTTTCAATTGGATAATTTAATCCTGCTCTGATGTATGCTATCTTAACACGCGCATTGACGGGGGTCTGAGCCACCTTCGGATTGACGAGGGGGGCGGGTACCCGCCCCCCTAAGATCTCAAGAACCACGGTAGGTAGCAAAAAACGGTAAACGGCGTTGTGCCCATCCGTTTCTCCATCGAAAATATTTGAACCATTTTGTTGTCAGGTCACATTGAAGGTCACCAGAGGTCAAAACATGCCGTCACATGCCGTCATAGGGATAACATGTAAATTAAGTTTTCGGTCATTACATCTGAACAAGTAAAGATAGAGCAAAACGACTTGAACTCTATGAATCCTCGCAGCAAGCCGAATCGAATGATATATGATTTGACCTTGCTAGGTCAAATCAAAGATTTGACCTGACCTGAGGTCAGGTCAGGGTCAAATTATATGAAATGCATATCATTAGAACCGCAAAGCCCAGGCGAGTGTAATGAAGCTAAAATAAACGCTCTATCACCATCTGTTACTGAGTTATTCAGTAAAAACCATATTTCCCATGTATTACCAATGGAGAGGTCATGCTTCGTACCTGACTTAGGTCATCGATATCAAAAATACCGGAACATATTTTAGAGAACTCGGTGAGCCCATTATGTGATATGAGTTTCAATAGGATAAGTTCACCCTGCTCCGATGTATGCTATCTTAAACTTTTTTGAGGTCGGGTCACTTGACCTGTACTGGTGACCTGACCTGAGATGACCTATCCTTAAAATTTTCACAAAAGTTGCAAAAATGATGAGGGAAAGGTATACCAAGTACGGCAGCGCTGCGCGCCGCCGTTTTTCTGCTGTCTCCGAAAAACCCGAGGGGGGCGGGTACCCGCCCCCCCGTCAATGCGCGTGTTAAACTTGTTTTGAGGTCAGGTCACTTGACCTGTACTGGTGACCTGACCTGGGCTGACCTAACCTCAAAGTTTTGACAAAAGTTGTAAAAATGATCAGGGAAAATGTATGCCAAGTACGGCGCGCTATGGCCGCCGTTTTCATGCTAACTCGAAAAACTTGAGGGGGCGGGTACCCGCCCCCGCCAATGTGCGTGTTAAGGAATAACTCCACCGTGGTTATAACTCAAGACTCTGTATCCAGCATGGCCTACTGTGACTATCAGAAGAGGTATATGTAACAATAGGAATCTTTGAAACCAGGTGGACCCACAATTGATCGTAGCACCCGCAATCAATGTGGAAGGGCCGTTTCTAGTCAGCTAGACACTTCGTAAGCAGATTCGAAGCGTCTTGGTGCCCGTCGCATCCAGCATAGTCCTCCGTAACTAAATACAGAAGGCTGCAAATAGCAGTAGAACACTTTGTGGCCATTAGGCCCTCCCTGTGCAGCTAGGGCCACAATGGTCAGCTGAGCTCTCTTTGTTCGCCGCTAAATACCATTTTAAGCGATTTTTTCGTTCGGAACGAACCGCTTTGAAGGTGAAAGAAGCTCCAAGAAAAGCTGTTAATTACCACCATCTATTATGCCATACCTTAGTCTATCACTGTATTGCGACTTTTTTATTTATTTAACGCCACATTCTGTCATTGAAAAAAATTGAAAGAAAACACATTAATAAGAACTAAACAGCATTTCTGGCGGCATAACAAAGCAGGTACGCTGTTGCCTTCTTCACTTCCTCGGCCGGTACTTCCTTGACACAGGTATCGTTAATGTGGCACCAACCAGCCTCCGACTGGTTCCAACAGAAGGCAGTGCAGTGGCTGGTCTGGGGGCTGCCATGGTGTACTACCGCTGCGTACAGGTCAAACACAAGGCTGCCAGATGTCTGCAGATACCCGAGGGCCTTTCAACTGAGGTCCAGGTCGCTAAGGGGAAAAGTGACACGAGCGAGGGCTTTGAGCGATATGCTGCCACTGTAGGTAAAACGCTTAAGTTGCATCACCATATATGGCAGGCGCCAGGCATCAAACTTCAGTTGCTAATTGGCCTGTCTCCTCGAATCCTAGGTGCATCAAATAGCAAAAACATAGTGCAAATAGATTCGAACACAGTCCTTCCTCAGAATCGTAATGAAACGTATTAATTGGAGAAGCTCCTGATCCTGGTGCGAGCTGAGACCCAGAATTTCAGATTTTACTAAATTTCAGAATAATATTATATAGTTTATAAATAATAATATAATACTTTGGATGGTTTTCGGGTTGTCGGAGGGCGGCGTAGACGGGTGAAGTGCTAACTCCTGCCGCTAGGGCACTTCCTTCAGAATTCAAATGTGAAACATTAGCGCATTGATTGAGGACGGTGCTTTTCGAGATAGCGGGTGGGAAGTGATGCAGTGCATACCGGAGAGGAATTTTTCTGGCTCGCACCCTAATAAAAAGTGTGTGAGAAGATAGTGTCAGTCTGGGCATTGTGTCTGGAATGGGACTGAACAAAGCACCAACAAACATTCCACGACCAGGCATCCTGGGAAAGCAGTACGTAAGATCTTCCCTGAGAGCCAGTTTGGACCAGGACTAGGTTTTTATTGGATAGCAATTGACGAGCCAGTGTTTGTCTGTTCCGTACCTACTATTCAAATTTGTCGAACAGCTTTGCAGACTTTTAACTTGCATGATACCATAACATGTCTGTTTTTAAGTTTGATGTATGTCTGTTTGATTTGTGTGCAATAAAGACCGCTTCACAGCGCTTGTTTTCTTTCCGGGATGTACAGAAAATCAGTATTCTGCAGTCTCAAGGAACAATTTATATCTGGAGTATTGGTTTGGATAACCCGCAGTCGATACATTTTATTTGGTCGGCGACCAGCGAACTGTTTTTTTTAGCCCTACCTATCACTTACTACCTAGTTCTGATGAAGGACTGTGCCCGAATGTATAATCCCAGTATATTAGGTCCATTTCGAATGCAGGATTCAAGGAGGCAGGCCATTAAACATTCTGTTAACTTATAATAATGTTCCTCACCTCAGCACTCTGAAAAATTTTGAAAGATAATCAATGAACTCAAGTTTTGTAGAGTGAGTCGCATATCATTGATTTAATATCTCGCTAGTCCCAAAACATTTTTTTGTGGAGCAGTAAACGTATTCACGGCAGAATTCAGTTAGAATTCGTCTCCACCACGCGCCCAGCCTGAACACCACCCAACAGAAAACAGAAAAGCCCCGGGAAGGGGCTGCTTTCCGCTCACGATACGCTCACTATCTGTAGCTTTATGGTTTTGGATCAGCGAAATGTGAATTAGGCTTTATCCTCTTCAGAATGTATGTTTCACCTACAGTGACAGCTGTGAAGGGCTATGTTCCATCGAATTTTAAATAAACTGGAATCATTTTCATGAAGAGTGACAGTTTACACAAAAAGATACTACTCTAGTAACGTACTTTTGAAATTCAAATGATTCTAGAAAAAAACTGCTTACGATGATTTTATTCAGCAACGATACCTACTCAAAAAAAGGGCCGAAACATCTGGGGAAAACATTCGTATATTTCAGCATGCTATTTTCCGTCATTCTTTTAACCCGCGCCCCACCGGGGGTCCGGCGCCACCTTCGCCCCACTGGGGGGGCCATCGATGGCCCCCTCTAACTCCGAAAATATGGGCGTTAGCGCAAATCTGCAAAGTGCAATAGAAAGCTTGCGTGAATTCAGCAAGAAATTACTTCGCATGTTTTAGTGCTCAGGTCAATGTTTTGACCTCCAGAGGTCAAATTAGGTCAAGATCGGCTATTTTCACTCAAATATGCAATGATTAAGCAAACTGGGCATAACTCTTATGTCATTAGAGCTATTGAGACCTGGTAAAGTACATTTGATAGCAAATTGCCAGTACTTTTTCCGCTATGTGGAACGTAAGGATCTCCCGCCAGTGGTTTGACCGCCAGAGGTCACCTCGTGACCTAATATGACCTGAGGTCACGAAAGGTCAAAAAGTGACCTTGCCGTATATCAAATGAAAGCCAGTGACAAGACAAACACGATGGTGTTTGTTTCACCGCTCTAGCTTAATTAGGTCAAAAGTTATTGTCAAAATACTGTTTTTGACCTCTGGTGACCTTGGATGACCTTGGAAAAGTCAAAGGGAAAATATGACCCCTGGGATCCGTGAAAGGGTGTCCAAAAACGTTGTTCTGAGCAGTCTGAGTATTTGCAATCATTTTTGTGGCTTTTATATCATGAAATAGCTTTTCCCCATGCTTTTCCAATATGAGAGGTCGCCTCGTGACCTGACCTCAGGGCACGAAATAAAAATCCCGGATATACACCTTGTAGACCCTGGAGGGGTCATGAAGTGTAGGAAGTTTCAAATCGATCGACTTTGAAATGTAGCTCTTACAGAGCTCTAAAGGTGAAGTGAGGTGACCTTGGTTGACCTCGTCTGGTGACCTGACCTTGGGTGACCCGGGGTAAAAATTTCAGGGATGATGGGAAAATGATGCAGTGAGAGGTAGAGCCCTCAACCGCGGTGCTGCGCCTTGTCGTTTTTCTGCTATCCCGGAAAAACCTTAGGGGGCCATCGATGGCCTTCCTCGGTGGGGCGAGGGTTAAGACCCGACAAAATTTTTCCTATAATGATTTTTTCTTTACCCGTTTTGCTGTAGCTATAAATTGGAAACAGCTTAAAGTTATTTTGTCTGATATTCTTACACTGCACAGTTATTTACTTTAGACACATGCATCGTTGACGACAGCGAAATTTTAACGCCTACCATTCTCAGCAATCACGTCCCGATCCACCTTAGTACATGTGAGAGGCTACACAATGAGAATGAAGATACTATGTGCAATGAAAGATTGCAATTATTGATATGATGCATTAATTGACGATTCTATCGCCTTAAGCAGGAGCGGAGCGACTCTTGAGAGGAAACTCGCAGACATTGCTGTAAGTGTCACGGTTAATGTGCAAGGCAGCGGGGATGTGTCAATTGAAAGCAATGGAACAGGCACGACAACTCCGGAGGTTCGTCGTAATCGATGCAACGCTAGTTCCGCGAACAGTTCGGCCATGTTATCAGTGTATTGCCCGTGTTTCCAATCACTTCTAGTTGGGATAACGCCACCGTTTGGTCTTAATTGCTCTTATATCGTTGAGTAGAAAATCGTAAACAGGGAAAAGAGACAGTAGCAGTATTTACCTACCGGATTAAAACTTCGTCCGTATCAATCAGGCATACTCATACGTTGCTGCGGGTTTGTCTTGACTTTATCGGTGGCTAAGACGGGGCAACGGAAACCTGGAACATTCCCCTCACTTCCCGTGATTTTATCAGGCATCCACTGCACTTGTCTAATGCAGGCAGATTGAATGCACCTCAGTGCTTTATCGCGCCCGATCATGAGACAAGCCGACTGTAATCGATTGAGTGGGGTTGGCGTTATCGAGCCGCCGATGAGAGCGCAGACACCGATGTCGTGAGCCGGCGAGGGCTCGCCACCAGCAATGGCCTTCCCCGACACTTCATCGGCAATGCGGCTCTACAGGGTCAATAGCACAGGGTCCATATGAAAGCGAACCAATATGTAGGCCTTCTTGCAAACGTAAACGTAAAACGTAGTTGCCGGTTCGGATTAAATGATCGCGCTAGGCCATTATTTTGAGGAGCATGTAATGTCATTCACATTTCTTCATCTCATACAGAAAACAAGTAAAAAAACCTCACATACATACACGCACGCACGCACGCACGCACGCGCGCACACACACATACACACACGCACACACACACACACACACACACACACACACACACACACACACACACACACACACACACACACACACACACACACACACACACACACACACACACACACACACACACACACACACACACACACACACACACACACATATATATATATATATATATATATATATATATATATATATATATATATATATATATATATATATATATATATATATATAATCATAGGCGGATCCAGGGGGGCAAGGGGGGCACGTGCCCCCCCCCCGATCGACCCTCGGCGCCCCCTGAAAGGTTGATGGCGCCCCCTGAAAGGTCGATGGCGCCCCCTGAAATGTCGCTTCCCACCCCCCCTCCCCAGGATGCGAAAGTCGGCGCCCACCGATAGGATTTGGCGCCCACCCGATAGCTTTTGCCAGTCATAAGTGGCGCCCCCCTGGTCCGGATGGCGCCCCCCGGTCCGGATGGCGCCCCCGGGAAGGTGCCCCCTCCCCCGATCGGCAATCCTGGATCCGCCTATGATATATAACATTACAAAACTTAAAACTCATGGGCATAGTGAACAGCTGGGCAGCAGTTCATTCAAGTCTAAAGGGGCCAACGCATCCTGGCCCAGCGTCGCCACGCAGCCGCCATGGGGGGGCGCCGCGCAGCACCCAGTGGGCGCGGCGCAGCCACCATTCAACAGCGGTTGCACGTGGGGCGCAGCTGATGAATTTTAAGCGTTGCACTGCTTTTCCACGGACGTAGCTTGGATGCAATGTAGGTATGTTACGACCTCAGTTGACCTATAAGTATGCACAGACGTAGCCAAGGGAGAGGTGCATTCACAAAGCAGAAAACAGATCACTTCACATCACTGCTGCCATATTAAATAAATATTGCGCTACTGGCGCAGATCATTCAACAATAGCGCTAAGAGCTGACGGTGCTCGTAAGAGTTTATTTGCTTCTAGTCAATAAGTGACGAAATAATTAAAGTTGTTCTTAAGCATAAATATTAGATGCATGACACAAAACAATGTCACATTTTCTACCACATTACTAGCATTTAACGCAAAATATAGATTTTTAAATTATTTTGTATCTTAAAACCAAAGCATTACATTGCTACGGCGCTTGCATGGGCCCTTGGTTCTCGTGAGTCCATGGCGTGTTAAAGGTATCTTGAAGTGAAGAGGCCAGTGAATCTCTACCTGCTGCTGACAAGCGATTCCCTCTCTAAAATCACAAACTAATCGGATTTGGGCTAATTACTGCCTTCCACAGCAGCGTGCTGCGAAGCACCCCAATTTCTTTCCAATTTGGCTGAAATCGGGCATTGTGTACGAAGAAGGGACGTCAGAACCCCGGTCACTATATTTCGTCAGCTATGTTCTTAGATTAGAAGCAACTTTCAGGTATGAAAAGTAATTCTGCGTATCACAAGTAAATTCGGTTTTGCAAACCATTTTTCAATAGCCCTGTAGCTACTTTAAATAAAATTTGCACTTTTTTGTGAATCAGCTGAAGATGTCAGCTGAAGTCTTAATTAGGCCGGAGACTGGTGACAACTTTTAGGCTGGAGCGACTCTGTCATGCCACTGCCACTACTCTGTCACCATATATAGTCCCGTCCTGCTGTATGCTGTTCATTCCAGTGTAAGGGGGCTCAAGTCTAAGGTGTGCGCCAGAAAAATTTATATGTGTGCGTTTGTCAATAACTCCGCCCTAAAGATTCCCAATGTCACAAGAACAGCATGTTTGAAAAGATAATTGTTACCCTGGTCTCATATTATTCGCCATTAACAGAAAATACATAATTATCTCAGTTAAGTAGAACAATTCTTGTTATACGATATTAAATATTTTTTCCTTCTTGTCTACACCAAACTGCACTTTAAAATGGCTGAGATTGTGAAAAATGTCCATGAAAAATCCATCCTCTAGTCCTCCCCCTTTCCAAGTTATTTTTGGCCAGTCCTCACCGGCGCCGTGCCCCGATGAGTGTGGCACACAACTGAACACTTGGAACAGTGGCTGCACCACCGTTGTCACTCCACGTAGGCACCGCGAGGTGAGTACAAGTGCACAATAAATATCAGCATAATATTCAGTTGCTTCACCAGGAAATTTTCCAAGTTCATCACAGCATCGGAACAACCAGTCGTCGCACATCGGGGGCAAAATTAGACGCCATCTTAATTTGGCTATATTACTAAAAAAATATGAAGACTAGGGCTGAGTTTGCTGACACGATTGTGAGGAGCTCGGGGACCTATGCCGTCTGTTTGGCGCTGTTGGCGAGCCAGTACTGACTATTTTGCGGAATCGGTGAGTTGGTACTCGTTGCGCCGCTCGTAGCACTCCTGGATGCCAGAGTCGTTCCAGAGACCCCGGATGGCTGAGACAAAGGGCTCCACGAACTCTTTCACAATATTGTGATCGACCCCTCTCACCAGCTTTGCGTACTCCTGTGAAAAAGTTGCACAAATTTTGATTCTTTGAACAGGCTTGCAGTGCAGCAAAAATAGCCAAGGATATAAATAATCCTCTCTCTTAAAGGGAGATACGCGAAAAAAATTATCGGCTAGATCAAAAGGTCACAAAAAGTTGTTTTAAAAGCAATATTCTTATTTGTGCGAATTCGGCCTACAAATGCCTTAAAATCGCTCTCAAAGTGAACATTTCTAGACGTCTTATCGAAAATTCTCACTATCGATCAAATGACGTAGCCTCGCCCATGACCATCAAAATATCTAAGAAGTAGGTCATATCTGTCCTTAACAGTGGTGTAGCACCTCGAACTACCACATCAAAATTACTTGAACAACAACATTCCAAAACGCTTTTGAAACAGAAATATAGGACTTTAAAGAAATCAGAAACGAGCAATCAGAAGCTCAGGAATTATCATACCCGGGTCACGTGACCTATCTGACGCAAAAGTTTCGTCATCCTGGGAATTTTGTAGAAAACAACTGAAGACCCGAGGTACGAAACAATTGAAGACTTGAGTAATTAGTTTATGCTACTTTTTTAGGGAAACTGATTCATTTTATAGCTTTACAGGCTATGTAAAATCAATGCAAATACAGATACAGGAGAAAATATATTTTTATTACAAAAACAATTACCTTAAAAGCATAAAATTGCTTTTGAAAACATTACGAGGAAGAACAGGTTCCAGCCTTTTACAAATACCCTTAAAGAATTTCAATAATAGTTGAGTGGCATCCACAAATTTTGCTGAAGATACAAAAATAATTGACAGTTTCTTAATCAACATTTTTCAAATAGCAAGAAACCATAATGAATTTTTCGCGTATTTCCCTTTAAGCTTCCGATTGCTAAATTGTATTCCAACTATATCTGAAAGTCGATTCCGACCTCACTCTAGTGAGGGCTAGCCCTGTAATTCGATGGCGGAAATTTTCCTAGGCAGATAGTGACTACAAATAAGTTTCCAGCCACAAACCCTCATAAGTTAAAGCATCTTAAAACACAAAATTATTAAATAGAGCTTGTTATAAGAAAAACGGAGCTCTCCTTTCACATAACGACTGAACCTGAACCAGTAGTCCTGATTTTTTGTGTTCATATTGGCGGCAAGTAGCAAATACCCCTGAAGTGAAGTGAATGTATTCATATGCTGATTACCATTGATTCTTACCCATACCCATACCCGAGTTGGTCTCGGGGTCCCAAGAGTTGATCTCGGGGCCCACAGACTTGGTCTCAGAGGGCCCCCAGAGTCAGCCCGGGGGCCCCAGAGTCTGTCTCAGGGGCCCGAGCTGTTCTGGGGGCCCAAGGGCTGGTCTCGGGAACCCCAGAGTTAGTCTCCAAACGTCCTCAATAGTTTCTCTCAGGAACCCCCAGAGTTGGTTTCGGAAGCCCCACAAGAGTTGGCCTCAGGGGCCAAAGGTTTAGTCTCGGTCCCTCAAAAGCTAGCCTCAAAAGGCCTAAGAGACGGCGTCGAGGCCCCAGGAGCTGTTTTTGCGGGTCCCAAATAACATCAGGAAATAGAGCCACACCACGCACACGCACTTGTTGCATGTTTTTTATCGTCAGTTGAGTTCCAAACTGGATGCTGTGAACATGGAGGTACGAATTAGTGTAGAAACGTGGGAACACCTGCCTATAGATGATGCGGCTTTTCGACTCCGGAATTTCATTGAAAAGTGCACGAAAAAATTATGCTAGTGAACAAGTGGCTCACTGATTGTAAGTAAGTAAGTACTTACAATTGATGACAATGTACTTACAATCAATTACAGACGAAAAGTCAGTAAGTACCTACACACAGAGTGACATACAACGTGAGGCAGATTCATTGGAAAAATAGTTCGTTGCGATCGACGCAACGCCAATTCCGTGAAAAGTTAGGTGCGGTCATGGACCAAGCCAAGGTTTTGTGTATATTCAGTAGGAATCTGACACCATTGTGTTGGTGTATGGACAACCATATCACCGTAGAATGTGATCAATTTCGTATTCATGGTTGCATGCACTAGCCCATGTACTGCATGTAACCACGAGGGACGGGGTGCGCGTGCGGGGGTGGTTATTTACAATATAGCTGGCACTGTAGCAGTCTCTGGGCGGGAAATGAGGGTTTGACCTTGAAAAAAACGTTGACCTTGACCTGTGACCTTGACCCTGAGTATCCATTCAGCCGACCCGGGTTCAGGGCCCGACGGCCTCCCTGAAAAAGGAGCAAACTGGCTCCCGAGAAACTTTTTCAACAGGGAAAGAGCTGGCGACGCCATATGACCCTGGCAGTTGGTGCGTCGATAAGCCCCACAAATTATTAATTGACTCTGAGTAGTCTTAACTATGAAGTCATAGCATAACATACGTCATACTGAGTGATGCCATCTGACCGGAATACTGGGGTCAATGATCTTGACATGTAACCTTTGACCTTGATCTTGACCTTCATGTGGGTTGATCTTGACATATAACCTGATTATATGACGCTATGCTGTCACCACTCAGTTTACAGTGCAAGCGAACTGGTGCGACCGCGCGATTGCGACGGTCTCAAAATATAGGTCTGAATTCGAAAGCTTATAAGTCAAAAGATTATGGATCAATTTTCAAAATTTCTTAATCAATCGACGCGCTCATAAATTCCCTCAAATGTGGCAAAGTAACGTTTTCCGGCGGCGAACGGTTCTCTGGCTACTTTGCAAAAATAGGTGGGGACACTTTAGGGCCCCTCTCCACTGCGCGTGTTAAGCAAGGATTCAATAACGTTTTCAATATTAAGCACATCTCGTGTATACACTTACGGTGACTAGAAATTAACTAAAGCATCCATGCAAAGTCCCTTTACTACCATATATAAATATAGTTATTTTTGTTCCTGACCTAAGGCAAATACCTGGCAGTCATGTCCGCTGTGGTCAGGTCTTGACAATTAGGTGTGGTCCACATAATCTGTGGGAACAGAGCTTTCGATCGATACCAAAATTATTCATTCTTGGATTCAAAGTACCTGAGTTATTGAATTATGTCCCCACTTTCGGCTTCGTTAGAAAACTGCGCCGCCGCGAACCGGAGAACGGCCGGGTCGTGACCAGTAATTCAACGTGTAAACCGGACTTGTGTCCGAATAAGTAGTTACTTTCCATTTACACCATTTTGCATCCTGGATCCAGGAGATAAGGAAAGAAAATCTCATCAAATTATACTCCCGCTTCTCGCTGCTGCACTGCACAATATATTTCGGAAAGTTATGACAACAAAAATGAATTGTACATGGCCGGATCCAGTATTTTCTATGCGGGGGGATGTGGCCGGGGGAGGGCCTCCCCACCAGACTGCAACCCTCTTGGACTGCAAAACCTATCGGGTGGGCGCCAGTTCCTCTCATGGGGGCGTCGATGCTCGAATCCTGGGGGAGGTGGAGAGCGAAATTTCAGCGTGGCGCTGTGACAATTTCAGGGGGCGCCGGGAGTCGATCAGGGGAGACAGGTGTCCCCTTGCCCCCTGGATCCGCCTACGGATTCGTGCATTCAGGCAGACGAGCTCAAATGAAACATTACATGCAAACAGCACGTTTTGCAATTCATTCCTGTTCGCATGGTTGAACAAATTGTTTGTAGAATGACAGTTTTTTGGGACTTTATTTTGGAACTATTTCTAATACAATATTTGAACTCAACATTACGAAAAGCTTAGTTTGCAACATGATTAACTCACCCAGTCTTCCACACCGCACTGTTACACCCGCAAGCGTCAGTGGATCTACAACGCTTGTTTTTGGAGATGGGAAGGGTTTTATTACCCC
Source organism: Lepas anatifera (assembly GCA_034440635.1). Lineage (NCBI taxonomy): Eukaryota > Metazoa > Arthropoda > Thecostraca > Lepadidae > Lepas > Lepas anatifera. The sequence goes on from JAOTON010000553.1 coordinate 309,898, forward strand.
AAAATATCACTGTGGATTGACTTTCCCATAGTTAAAGAAACCATCTTGAGGCATACGCGGATCCAGGAATGCCGATCAGGGGGGGGTACCTTCCCGGAGGGGGGTGCCACCCGGACCAGGGGGGCGCCACTTTTGACCGGAAAAATATATTAGGTGAGCACCAAATCCTGTCGGTGGGCGCCGATTTTCGCATCCTGGAGGATGGGGGGTGGGAAGCGACATTTCAGGGGGACGCCATCGACATTTCAGGGGGCGCCATGACCATTTCAGGGGGCGCCGAGGGTCGATCGGGGGGGCAAAGGGGGACACGTGACCCCCTTTTCCCCTGGATCCGCCTGCCTTGAGGGAACATTTTTATTTAAAATAAAACATGCATGCTATACGGATCATGACTATTGCTGTTCTTCATACTGGTGTTCGCACATCGTACTGTATTTTCAAAAAGACACCACACTTTGTATCTATATACTCAGGTATCCGGGGACGGGGACAGCACACCCCTGGTAGTAATCCATTGATCGCCAGATATCCAGAAATTTTTCCGTCATGTTAGAATCAAGCGATACTTCTCGTTGTGTTTCGTACGAAGTGTTCATGATTGATAAAAACAGTCTTCCATTACATTCTTGACTCTCACCTGACTCTCTGCGTCCTTGTATTCAATTCCGAGCGCGTCCATGGCAACGATCATGCTCTGCATGGCCATGAAGATGTTCTGGTAGATGTTAAGTGTGAATTCCCGCTGCTCCTTGGCTGAGAAGTCAGGGCCATGGATCATACGCATCTGTTTAAGGAAGGTAGACTTGCCGGATTCGCCAGTGCCTGTCGAGTGGCAGATCCATTTCAATTAACTAATCTAAAATTGTAATACACTAATACTATAAGCAATGTATTGAAAAGATGCATATTTGTGTCAGTGGATGACCGAAAGAAATAGAATGCTGGCAGTTAGAGATATGCATGCTTTAAAGATTTTGACACGCAACTCCGAAGCTGCCGGATCGTCCGAAGCCCATGCTCAGAGCCTTGCACTCATGCGTTTTTTGCCTAAGGATGACTTTGCAAACAATGTTTAACCCCGGTGGTCGATCAATGCTTTTAAACATGAGCTGATATCTTCTTCAATACCTGATACTGTTAAACAGTTCATCTTTAGGAGACAGTCACTTGCAAGTCGCAGGCAAGTCACAGGTGGTAACTATAGAAAGGTACATGCAACCAAATACTTCGGGGGGGACATGCAGTCTATGACTACAGCTGGGTAGATTAGGTGCAGGAATTTTAGAATGAAATAAATACCAAAGATATCCTCTTTTTCAGACTACCTTACCCTTAGCAAATGAGCAAATATTGAAGTACCTACAACTTATAACGAACACAACGGCATTTATGAACATTTTGAGGCATCAGTCTTACCCAGCAACAGCAGCTTTAATTCCCTCCTTGCATGCCTCTCGTCTTTCTTCAGTCTTCTTTCAATGTCCTTGTTTATTCTTCGTGCTTCTTTGCTTAGCTCAGTGTCACAGCAGGGTAACATCAGACAGCAGTCCTGATTCATCTCGCAGATCTGCAGTACCCGGAACTAGTTCTACTGCGACGCCAAGCACTGCGCGTATGTGAAAACTATTCCACAGATGCCAGAGGACACAGAAACTATACACACACATGGTTGTGAGTCACACGGGTAGCGTATTGAAAAGCAGGCATTCAGAGCTAAGTTTTACAAGTTAGGCTCAGTTCCCCCACCTTCATTTTGGTGTCACTACTTTTGGAGGACTAGTGGAGTTTTCTTTTACTTTTTTGCACATTAATTTCCATTCACCGGGGAAAAGCCATTGTAGCTACTCGGCTCTTTTAGGGGATTAACACCCGCCCCGGCGGGCCCCCGAGCCACCTTCGCTCTGGTGGGGGGGGCGTTTGAACCCCCTCGAACTCGGCCCCTATGCGGAATAGTGAACAAACGCGGAGGCTGGTGGATAGCTCATATACATTCATGACGGAACTATATCTGTCACTTTTGGGCTCAGGTCAGTCTTGAGGTCATGACAGGTCAAAGAAGGCGTCGTTTTGAGTAGAGTTTTTGGACTCTAGCGTCTGACAGAGTTGAGCTAGAATCATATTCAGTCCCATTTGCTTTCTCTCGTCACGGCCAATCGAATAACGTATAATATGACCATACTAGGTCAAAACACAAATTGCATGACCTCAAGTCAGGTCAAGGTCACTGTCCTACCTAACATAGTCAATATGCAATTAATTGACTCGCAATAGCAATCCAAACGTAATTGTATCAAAATAAAAGATGTATCGCCATTTCCTGCAAAGTTATTGACCTAAGTCTAAAGACTGCTTAAGTAGCCCCAGATGATCTCTAAGAGGTCACAGGTCAAAACTTGCAACATGAATCTGGAAAGGGGCCCAGGATACTACGATTTGGAGAATATGAAGGTGTTCTCAGCTTTATGTACACAAATACAGCCCAATTTATGTTTTTCCCATGCATTTCCAATGGAGAGGTCATGGTCCGTACTTGACCGTAGGTCATGAGTATGAAAAATCCCGGATTTTTTTTTAAAGCACTAGGTGGGTCCGATGTGTGGTATAAGTTTCGAAAAGATAGATTCACCGATTTCTTACTTATGCCATCTTAAACATTTTTGGAGGAGAGGTCACTTGACCTGCACTGGTGGCCTGACCTGAGATGACCCAAGCTTAAAATTCTGGGGAAGTTGCGGAATTAATCAAGGATAAAGTGTGCCAAGTACGGCGGCGCTTCACGCCACCGTTTTTTCGTGCTGCCGAAAAAAACCCCAGGGTGTGTTCAAACACCCCCACCGGGCCCAGGGTAAATGGAGCCCGGGGTTCACGACAGGTTTCCGAATCCAAGCAAAATCAAATGCAAGCCCAGAATTTCGTGACACGACCAAAACTGAGAGCCGCAGGCGTGCATTGGGGGTGGCATGAATTTGGGTGAACTGGGCTAAGCATGTAGTTCCAGCCTGGACATAACAGTGCCCGAAAGTGCAATACTAACGCCACAGCCCTACTCATAACAAAGGTCAGGACCTGACATGGCCAGGTAGTAAGATGGGTTGCCAATAATGAGTTATGAACAATGAAAGAGTGACATGGTAGCAGGGACGGAATGCGTGCTAGCCACCCAGATGCTCCACTGGACGGTTCGCTGGCCTTGCGAGCCAACTTGTCAGTGGCGCAAGACTGACTCCAACAGAATGAATGTATATAGAATAAGTGAATGAATGCAGAACGGGAGCAGTTGATTCAAAATCAGGTGCGGCTCCTGGTGGAACAAGCCAGCTTCAGTCGGCCCATTCTTTATGCTTTGATCCAGCATTTACCGTTCGCACCCAAGCTGTGGTCCATTGTGGGTGCCTTCGGAGCCCGAAATCGGTAGGAGTGGCCTCTGTAAAGGGGGAGGGCGACTGCTCCCTTTACCTCGCCCTTGCATCCGTCTCTGCCTATGAAGCATTACAATAAATATTTCAAATATCTGCGAGCCATTACTGAACATTTCAAAACAAGCTTTACACAATTTTGGTAAAACTCCAGTGCATCAAGGAAAACAAGGCAACACTTATAATAGGCCTACCGGATGGTCACCAGAAAATTGGCTGACACTTAAAAGAGACCAGCTTGCTGAACAATACATTTAACGAGTAGGTTTACTTTGCCTAACGCTTTGGAATACCCAGCTGTCCCTGAACATGATGTGCAGTCCTCAAATACACTTGTAGTGTCAGAGAGAACAGGTATTTGGATCCTGGCTATCTCGGATGAGTCAGAGGTGCAGAAGGCATGTGGGCCAGCTATCATAAGTGGTAGGGTAAATACATAAGGTCGCCAGGAATTACCCACACCACTCTGCATCTTGGCCAGATAGTGGGCAGGTTCAAAGCGGGACCTATTTCGACCGCATACTTCGGAAATATTCGATCTATTCTGGAATATGGGCCTGTTATCTATGGCTCGCATTACTACATAGGACATGATCCCTGGGGGGAGTAGGGGGGGGCACGTCAGCTACTGGGACAAGGTCTCTGTGAACCTTTTATGGAGTTACCATTTAACAGGGACACTCGTTAGAAACATATCAAAGGGAAATATATTGCCCCAAAAACTTCAAGGCTTAAAAACAAAAGAGTGAAGCTCATAAAAGAGGAATTGAGAAGTCCTACAAAAACATGTAGCCCAAAATGACACAAAAACAGAAGCTAAATGCAAGCTAACAATAGACGTAGTAAAATATAAAACAAAATATCTATAAAACTACAAGACTATGAAACCGCCCGAAACGTTATAAAAAAGACATAGTACCAATCTTAAAGGGATTTAAATAAGGGTGAGACTATAGAACCATGCCCCGTGGTCTTTGCAGCGGTGAAAGGGAACCTGAGCACCTATGGGGGGACGATGAGTTTCGTGTACCCTTGTTCAATGAATACAGTACTATGAACAGTGGTGGGCACTTCGACGCTTCTATCGATAAAGTTTATCGAAGTCGTTATCGATGATAACGTTTTTCCCATCTGCGATAATCAGGATGCCCACTGTCAGAGCTCACCTGGAGCCACAGGGAGGTCGACACTTTAGGGAGACTTACTGTCTTCTTGCGCAAGCTTCATCACGTCACGGCCGTAGTTTTGTGAAATTGTTACAATCAAATAAAATATGAGGAGACTTGGAAGAACCTGCACAATGTTGAGGAATCTGCAAGCGAGGAATAGCCCATGATAGCCCAAGGAATGAGAGCCCGGATAAAAACTTTGGCGTGGCAGTAAACATGCCCACTGAGCCAATCCAAAACGCCCCACCATCCACATCACAGTAGCTGAGAAGTTCGGCATATGAATGCCCGCTGTAATGTCCAAAGGGGCTGCGAACAAGAACACCTTCCCTACGCACACCAGTGAGGCGTTAATGACCTTGTTCAGCGCTACAATAAGAACATCTCCAGTTGAACCGCGGTAGACTGATCTCATGGGCTAAGACTTCTTGAAGCACACGAGAAACACCCTTGCAACCATTAACTTCGATATATTTACATTACTGTTGTCTAGTTGTTCTGTTTGATCTGTGAGTAAGGCAGTCATCCAATAAAAAGGCAAATTGTGATCTTAGGCTAATATTTCCTATTTGGATAATGAGGCACATAACTAACATTTTATAGAAAGGGCGTTAAAACTGTTTAGTAGATAATTCTAGTGGACATAATGCCACTTTCCTCTCAATTAAATTCCTAAGACAGCTGTCGTTATCGTTTATCAAATTCGCTATTTACTTATAATCGAGTTATCGTTGTCGACATAGCCGTCCCCGAAAAAGGTCATCGAGTTACCATTATGGAAGTCGGGGTAAAATTATCCATGACCCACCACTGATTATAGCCACTCCATGATTCCAACAAATCTTTGATGTGAACCGAGTCTGTCAAATACGACGAATTTCGCTGCATTGAGACTAATTTTCAGCTGCATCACCTAAAGGGCACTTTAACTGGGGGGACTTAACCCACGACCGGTGGGCCTCTAGCCACCTTCCCCTGGTGGGGGGTGTGTTTGAACAACCCCTCGAACTCGGCCCCTATGCGGAATAACGAAAAAACGCGAAGGCTGGTCGACAGCTCAAAATTCATGAATAATCTAATCAGTCACTCTTTGGCTCAGGTCAATATTGAGGCCAAGAGGTCAACAAGGTGAATTTTTAGTAGAGTTTTTGGCTCTAGCATTTGATAGAGTTGAGTTAGAACCATTTTAGGCACCATTTTCTTCCTCTCGTCACGGCAAATCGAATGACGCATAATATGACCATACTAGGTCGAAACACTGAGTTATTGCCTCAAGACTCAAGACTCAATATATTCCATTCTGGTCCACGGCAGCTAGGAATTTTCACACAAACGCGTCAGGAAGATAAAAGAGTAAAAGTGAACTAAAAGGAATAAAAATCAAGGTCTCTGACTCACACTCTGGCACACACAAACATACACATAAAAGCATGGCACGATGCCTAGATATCTAGCTACATCCGGCGCCAGTGATTGAAGACATTTTAAGTTGGCCCTAAAATGAGTGATGCCAGGTCCCAGCTGGAAGCTGTTGAGTGCGTTAACACCGCGGTAACGAGTCGACGCCGGCCTGCCTCTGTGCGGATCCGAGGAGTATGCGCTGCCCGGCGTTGCGAGTGTCTTGGTTGTGTACACGATGGGCCGGCTCACCTATCGTTGATGCAACGCAGCGGGCCGCCCCGAACTAACAATCCTCTCAACCGCGGTAACCGTGTGATATGTGATCAGCTGGCGGGCAGAAAGCCATTGCATGAGCTCTATAACGTCTGATATGTGGGCATACCGACGTCGGCTCGACACACACGCGCACATATATTTATGATTTTTGAATACGGTGCACCTGAGTTGCACCACAGGAACTAAACACTGAGATGCAGTAACGGACGATTGAAATGGCTAAAGATTCAACAACTAATTTTAAAGCCGAGGTAGGGATCACATGTCGCGCATGATTTATAGCCATGAGAATGCCCGTGCACTTTTGTGATTGAATCAACATGAGACTGATAAGAAAGGTGCCGATCAATAACGATTCCGAGACTTTTGACAACACGTGAGTCATGAATGATATTTCCACAAAATTTAGGGTGACCGGAGTCAGACCGCGGGCAGGGCCTGGGTACCTATCACAACCATCGCGTCTTCTGAGTGTTGACTTTCATGTCATTATGGCAGAAACAATTGTAGGCAGAACTGAGGCCAGATTCCAAGCGGGTTATAACCAAATGCAAATCTTGTTTTTACCACAAACCATGATACTTGTGTCGTCTGCGTAACAGACCGTCGTTACCTCTCACCTATACACAAGCTCAGGTCGTTCGCAAAACCCGTACAAAATAAAACTTAGCATCCCCTTGAAAATGTCAGTTTTAATATCCATGTTTTAGACAAATTTAGACCCCAGTTCTGTGGACGCAGCTGGTTGGACAGGCATACTCAACTCGGCAGCTGCCGCGCTCCGCGATCGGCACCGGTCACGTTTTCAGCAGCTGCCTGCTTTGTATGGCCCTGACCTAGCTCTGAAACTGCTTCTGTAGCCCCAGATGGCCTCTCTGAGGTTACCATGAACCTGGAAAGAGGCCCAGGAAACTATGATTTGGAGAATATGAAGGTATTATCATAGCCTATTATAGCCTATTATATCTATTAATAGTGGATATATAATTAATACTTTATATAACCACTAATTAATAGCTACTAAAATTATAAATGATCAATAATTTGTTAGATATAGTTAATAGGTAATATCTCAGTCAAACTATATATATATATATATATATATATATATATATATATATATATATATATATATATATATATATATATATATACTGTACCACTACAGCACCACCACGCTTCAAACACTTCTCCTGAAACACTGTACCAAATTTGGATACCAATATGAAAAACTTCCTGTGGTATCGTGTAGAATGATCGAGAAAAAATTTCCCTTCAAATCAGGGGCGTAGCCAGGGGGGCGGCAGGAGAGCCGCTCCCCTGAGGGCCCGAAGGGTCCCCTGAGGACATGGGCCGCTCGAAGCGCGGCACGCTCGCACCATGCTCTGTGAACAAATTTGAAATTTCATACCAGACAGGGCCCTCTTAAGCCATCTTCAGCGCTCTATTCTGTAAAAGCAGGGCCCTTTTACCCATCTTAACTGTTGGTAAAAATATGTCATGTGAACCACTGGGGACCCGGGCCATGTCCACAGAAGGGCCCGTTCTGGTGAGCTGGGCCCTCTTTAACCCGCACCCCACCGGGGGTCCAGCGCCACCTTCGCTCCACCGGGGGCATCGATGGCCCCTCTAACTCCGAAAATATGGGCGTTAGCGCAAATCTGCAAGTGCAATGAAAGCTCCCGGGAATTCAGTAAGAAATTACTTCACATGTTTTAGTGCTCAGGTCAATGGTTTGACCTCCAGAGGTCAAATTAGGTCAAGATCGGCTATTTTCACTCAAATATGCAATGCTTCAGCAAACTGGGCATAACTCTTATGTCATTAGAGCTATTGAAGTCTGGTAAAGTAAATTTGATAGGAAATTGTCAGTCCTTTTTCCGCTATGTGAAACGTAAAGACCTCCCGCCAGTGGTTTGACCTCCAGATGTCACCTTGTGACCTAAGATGACCTGGGGTCACGAAAGGTAAAAAAGTGACCTTGCCGTAAATCAAATGAAAGCCAGTGACGAGACAAAAACGATGGTCTTTGTTTCAGGCTCTAGCTTAATTAGGGCAAAGTTATTGTCAAAACACTGTTTTTGACCCTGGTGACCTTGGATGACCTTGGAGAGATCAAAGGGCAAATATGGCCCCTGGAATCCGTGAAAGGGTATCAAGAACGCTGTTCTGATCAAGCTGAGCATTTTCAATCGCTTTTGTGACTTTTAGATCATAAGACAGTTTTCCCATGCTTTTTCAGTGGAGGTCACCTCGTGACCTGACCTCAGGACACGAAATCGAAAATCCCGGATATACACCTTGTAGACCCTGGAGGGGCCATAAAGTGTAGGAAGTTTCAAATCGATCGACTTCGAAATGTAGCTCTTACAGAGCTCTAAAGTTGAAGTGAGGTGACCTTGGTTGACCTCGTCTGGTGACCTGACCTTGGGTGACCCGGGAAAAATTTCAGGGATGGTGGGAAAATGATGCAGTGGAGGTAGAGCCCTCAACCGCGGTGCTGCGCCTCTTCGTTTTTCGGCTATGCCGGAAAACCTTAGGGGGGCATCGATGGCCCCGGTGGGGCGAGGGTTAACCGACAAAGCCAAGATGGCCAACTGGACCATTTGGGCACCATGGGTCCAGTGCGACTCGCAGGCTGTCGGGGCTCTATCTATAGCCGCCAGGGACCTGTCTGACCTGCTGGGGCCTCTTTCAGTGATGATGCCATTCTGGCTAGCAGGGACCGTTTTAGCCTACAGGATCCACTCTGACGGTCGGACTTTCTTACACTGAGAAGTATCTGAACTAGTAGTACCGACTGCTCTCTACAGGGCCTCTCTAGAGGGCTATCATCAGCGGGCCCTCTCTTGTCGTTGGCCTTACGTGGCTAACCAAGGATAAGCGGTTTGCGCGGCCCCTTTGCGAAGGTCCCTTTCGAGGATAGCCCCCCCAAATCAGGCTCTGTGGCCCGTCGTGGAACTTCATGTCCAACAGGACCCTCTTTAGCCCTTTCCAATACTCCATTCTGTGACAGGCAGGACTTCTTTTACCATCGGAACCCTGAGGTCCTCTGAACAGGCAGGATTTTTTTTACCATCGGAACCCTGAAGGTCCTTCTTAACCACTGACACCCTTCAAGGCCCTCTGTCGACAGTAGGGCCTTCTCTGGTCAGCTGGGCCCTCCTTGACCGATAAAACCATTATGGCCTGCAGGGCTCTTTGGGCCGCAGGACCCACCGCGAGTCGTAGGGCCAACTATAGCCATCAAGGCCCTGACTAACCAGCCAGGTCCTCTTTAAGTGTGGAGGTAATCGTGGCTAGTAGGGGCTAGTAACCCACAGGCCCACTCTGATCGTCAGAACTCTCTTAAACTAGAGAAGTCTCTGAACTAGTATGACCGACTGCTACCGCCGGGCTTTCTATCGTCAGCGGGGCCCGCTCTGCTCAGCTGGGCTTTCTACAGAGGCGTAACCAAGGAGAGACGGCTGGTGCGGTGGCCCACTTGAGAGCCCAGAGGGCCCCTCGAAGGCGTGATAAGCCTACCGCACCATACTCGGTGGCATGTCGTGGAACTTCATATCAGACATGGTCTTCTCAAGCTCTCTGCGAAATCCCATTCTGTGACAAGCAAAGTCCTTTGGACCATCGAAAACATCTAAAAAAGCGTCCACTGTACCGCTGCGGTGGTCCCCAGCGCCCTCTCTCAACAGAAGGGCCCTGTTTGGTAAGGCGGGCCCTCTTTAACCGATAAAGGCATAATCCCTGTACCATAACGCAGTGGGCTATCAGGGCCAACTGCGGCTGATATGGCCAGCGATAATCGCTGAGTCCCTGCATGACCAGCTGGGTCCTCTTTAAGTGAGAAGGCCATTGTGGCTAACATCCACCTTTTTTGCCCACACTGCCCGCTCTGACTTTCAGAACCCTCTTTCACTACAATAGCATCCAAACTAGTTGGACAAACTGTTTTCCGCAGGGTTCTCTATTGCCATCAGGACCCTCTCTGGTCAGGTGGCCCCGCAACAAAGGCTTAGCCAAAGAGAGGCTGTTAGGGCGACGGCCCACTGAAGGCCCCCTCGAGGACAAACTGCCCAGCCGCACTATTCTGTGTGGCTCGCCGTGGAACTTCATGCCCAACAGAGCCCTCTTTAGCCCTCTTCAATATTCCATTCTATGACAGGCAGGGCTTTTTTGACAATCGGAACCCTGAGGGTCCTCTGAACCACTGACACCCTTTCAAGGCCCTCTGTCGACAGTAAGGGTCTTCTCTGGTCAGCTGGGCCCTCCATGGCCGATAAAGCCACTTTGGCCAGCAGAGTCCACTGGGGCTCGCAGTGCCAGCTATAACCAGCAGGGCGCTGTCTAAAACATCGGAACCCTCTTTATGTGAGAAGGCGATTGGGACAAGCGGAAACGTTTTTAGGCTGGAGGGCCCACTCTATCAAGGCCCTCGTTAACAGAGGAGCCTTTGAACCAGTGGGATCGATAGGACACTATATTGTCAGCAGGGCATTCTCTTGTTAGCTGGGTCCTCTAAAAGCGATACTAAGGGCCCTATTGGCCCTCCAAGTCCACCACAGGGCTCTGTAGTTTGTAACGTTCTTTGAAACAGCAGACAATTTTGATCCGCAAGACCTTTTATGGTTAAAATGCCCCCATAACAGGGCTTTTTAAGCAGGTGGTGGGCTTTGCCCACCGTCCCCTGCTTGTCCACCAGTGAACTCCCAGAAGGCCCGTGCCGTCCCAATTTTGATGCTCTAGGAATGCCCTTGGTGACAATTGCCTTTCCAAATGCCCACCGTCAATTTTTAAAATATTTGCCCCATAACCTCATTTAACTTATAGCCATCAGTCCATTGTGTACTACCATTGCGTACAGGGCAAACACAAGTTTCCAGAGGCCTGCGGATGTCCGAGGACCTTCCAACTGAGGTCGAGGTTACTAAGGGGAAAAGTGACGTGAGCATGCGCTTTGCGCGATGGGCTGCCGCTGTAGGTGCATAATCAGCACTGATGGCCGGCACCAGACATCGGAGATTTTCAGTTGTTAATTATCCTATATCCTCGAATCCTGGATGCATAATGCAGCAAAAACATACTTAATGATTACATATTCAGGCACAGCCCTTCCCGAGTATCTTCACAAAACCTATTGATTGGAGAAAGGTATGAGCTGAAACCCCGAACTTCAGAATAATCGCTGTGTTTTTGTTTTAATATGCATCCGGGATTTGAGGAGATATGCTATTCAACAACTTTTCTACGCCCAATCATGCTCCTCGATGTGCACTCCGAAATCTACCTACCTTTGAACAAGTTTCTTCCGAAGAGAAACGAATCTTTAAGACCTTTTTGTATTTTTGAGCACAAGACTGGTTCTTAAGCAATGTGGAAGGTAAGCAAATGACTTGTCATGGCGTAGCTCATATATTCTAGTTGTGTTCTGGTTTAAAGCGACTTTTCTAATGTAAAAACTCTGCCCGACGTTTTTCTGGCTCAGTAATATTTTTCGGGCCATATTTACGCTGTCACAGGGGCCTTTTCGGGGCGCCATCGCTCCCCCTGAGCGAAATCCTGGCTACGCCCCTGCTTTGAATATCTCACCAGCAAATTTCAACGTTTTCGCAAGACTACAAATTAAATATACCTAAACAAAAGTTTCTCTTGAAAAAATACATAACGCTATACACTGGCGTGTTGCTATTAACACGCGCATTGACGGGGGCGGGTACCCGCCTCCTCGGTTTTCAGACAGCAGAAAACGGCGCGTAGCGCCGCGTACTTTTCCTTTCCTTCCTTTTCATACCTTTTCCTCATCATTTTTACAACTTCTGTGAAAATTTTAAGTTAGTCATCTCAGGTCAGGTCCCGTACAGGTCAAGTGACCTGACATCAAAAAGTTTAAGATAGCATAAGTCAGAGCGGCGAACTTATCGGAATGAAACTCATATACATAATGGCGCTACCAAGTTCTCTAAAACATGTTCCGTATTTTTGATATCATGACCTAGGTCAGGTACGAGCATGACCTCTATTGGAAATACTGGGACAAATTTTTTATTGTATAACTCGTAACGGATAGTGATAGAGCGTTTATTTTAGCTGCATTAGACTCGCCTTGGCTTTGCGTTCTAATGATATGCATTTGATTTAATTTGACCCTACCTGACCTCAGGTGTCAAACCTTTTACCCGCAGGTAAATTATATATCATTCATTCGGCTTTACGAGCTTTATATAGTTTAGTCGTTTTGTCTATTTACTTGTTCATGAAATAGCCAAATAACTTAATTTATGTTATCCCAATTGCGGCATGTTTTGACCTCTCGTGACCTTTAATGACCTAAAAAATGTTTAAATATTTTCATAGAGAAGTGAGGCTCAACAACGTTTACCGTTTTCGCTACCTACCGTGGTTCTCGATCTTGTGGTACCCGCCTACCCCTGTAAGAGGCTCGACTTGTTAACAGTGGAAAAAAGTACCATTTTCTACCACCTGAAAATCCAAAAAGTATTTACGAAGCTTTCTACTATAACATAAGCTTATTGCACTTTTTCTCATTCTCTTTTGGGAAGGCATTAGGTCCATGTGACACACCTGGCCAATAGCTAAAGCTATTAACCATAAGCATATATACAGCGTAACATAAGTATCTATAGCTCACCGTTCACTGATCGCGGGACTAAACTGACTGCGTACGTTTGGAGTGTTGTTACAGGCTCGCTACTGACATCACTCCTGTCGTTTTCTAATACTTCCTCCCTTTACTCTGAACGCCCACCTCCACACTCCCGTAGCCTCTCGTTCTCTTTAGCTCGCACTCTGCTTCTGCCACCCTCTGCCTTCCGGTTGCTGTGTTCGACTGCAGGGGCGCGGGGCGACGCTGAGATCCGGCGGCCGTCCGCGCGAAGCGACAGTCCCTGATCGTCTACCACGCTGCCGCCCGCCGCGGCTACCAGGGGCCGTATTCTGGTGTTGGCCGTACGTACGAACGGGTGCACATGTGCCGATTTTGATATCTGGCGTACTTATATATGCACTGCCGCAGTGACGGACCCAAGGGAGAACCAGGGAGCCCGCCCCCCCCCTTAGCTCCGAAGTGCCTCAGCATAGCTTAGCTCATATCGGGCGCCGAAGGCGCCCGATATGAGCGGCGCGCCTTGACCCATTTTGTGCGCCAAGGTGGTAGATACCACTTATTCCACTTGAATTAACACATAGGCCTTAAAACCATGGCAAAGCGCCCTTGCCCAAACGCTAGACGCCTTTACTGGTCTTTTGCGCACCAGTAAAATGTTGAAGATGAAATTTAGAAAGCTAACAATAGCGCCCCGGCAAAGAAAAGGCGCCACTAGATAGCAGGATTGCGCCATGGGGAACTAATGCACCCCTGAGTAGCCTAGGCGCCCCCTGGATGAAGCGCCCCTGGGTAGTCTAGACGCCCCCTGGACGAAGCGCCCTACGGATATCATATGCGCCCTTGGCTAGGAAAGGCTCCCCTGGGCAGCAAGGGCAAATATTGGTAACATAGGTGCCCTGGACAGCATAAGTGCCCCTTAGATAGAAATAGGCGCTTTAGGAAAATAAAATGCTCACCTTGGGTAGAAAAAGGTGCCCTTTGATAGCCTAAGCGCCCACTGGAAAAAGCGCCCTGCGGATGTCATATGCACCCTTGGAAAGCAAAGGCACCCCTGGACAGCAAAGACAACCCTGGATAACACAGGTGCTGTGGACAGCAAAGGTACCCCTGGGTAGCAAAGGCGCCCCTAGGAAGGCACCCCTTCGATAGAAAAGCCGCCTTTGGATAGCCTAAGCGCCCCCTGGATGAATCGCCCTACGGATACAATATGCGCCCTTGGCTAGGAAAAGCGCCCCTGGGCAGCAAAGGCAAATATTGGTAACATAGGTGCCCTGGACAGCATAAGCGCCCCTTAGATAGAAATAGGCGCTTTAGGAAAATAAAATGCTCACCTTGAGTAGAAAAAGGCGCCCTTTGATAGCCTAGGCGCCCACTGGAAAAAGAGCCCCACGGATGTCATATGCACCCTTGGATAGCAAAGGCGCCCCTGGACAGCAAAGACAACCCTGGATAAATACCCAAAATTCTACCGGCAAGTGATATTGGTAGCGCAGCTTTTTACTGTGTGACTTTTTTTTGCTTTTCGACTTTGGTTTGCCCCTCCCGAACCGACCGGCTAGATCCGCCACTGAAATTGGCGCCCCTCAGATTCGGCGCTCTCCGAGCCTGGCCCCCCTTAACGAATTCCAAGATCCGTCACTGGCACTGCGTAGGTATGATTAAAACTGTATTCTGATCTTAGTGCGTACACCAGATCGGTATTCGCATATTTTGCGTACGTACAGTCGGTATTGGAGCTTCCTACCTTCCTTCCTACCGAGATGCTCAGCGGTTTTTTGTGCGAAGCTGCAATGCTTTTAAATTTGGAAGAACTCTGTTCTGAATGACAGGTATGCCTTGGATGTTCAATTGTTTATCAGTTTGGTAACACGATGGCTTATCACCTGAGATAAAAAATTAGGCATTCAATTCCGAGTCAGTAGTATAATGTTCAGGTCAGGGGTGTGGATTTCTATCTCCTTGGGGGTGCCCCGGCACCCTCCATGATAAACTCGGCACCCCCAAAGGTGGTTTGGGCGCCCCAACAAAATGTGCAGCAGTATTAACCCTCGCCCCACCGGGGCCATCGATGACCCCACCCCTAAGGTTTTTCCGGGATAGCAGAAAAACGACGAGGCGCAGCACCGCGGTTGAGGGCTCTACCTCTCACTGCATCATTTTCCCGTCATCCCTGAAATTTTTTACCCCGGGTCACCCAAGGTCAGGTCACCAGACGAGGTCAACCAAGGTCACCTCACTTCAACTTTAGAACTGTTTAAGAGCTACATTTCGAAGTCGATCGATTTGAAACTTCCTACACTTCATGACCCCTCCAGGGTCTACAAGATGTATATCCGGGATTTTTTGATTTCGTGCCCTTAGGTCAGGTCACGAGGCGACCTCTCCCATTGGAAAAGCATGGGGAAAAGCTGTTTCATGATATAAAAGTCACAAAAATGATTGCAAATACTCAGACTGCTCAGAACAGCGTTTTTGGACACCCTTTCACGGATCCCAGTGGTCATATTTGCCCTTTGACTTTTCTCAGGTCATCCAAGGTCACCAGAAGTCAAAAACAGTATTTTGACAATAACTTTTGACCTAATTAAGCTAGAGCGGTGAAACAAACACCATCGTGTTTGTCTTGTCACTGGCTTTCATTTGATATACGGCAAGGTCACTTTGTGACCTTTCGTGACCTCAGGTCATATTAGGTCACGAGGTGACCTCTGGAGGTCAAACCACTGGCGGGAGGTCTTTACGTTCCACATAGCGGAAAAAGTGCTCGCAAATTGCTATCAAATGTACTTTACCAGGCCTCAATAGCTCTAATGACATAAGAGTTATGCCTAATTTGCTTAATCCTTGCATATTTGAGTGAAAATAGCCGATCTTGACCTAATTTGACCTCTGGAGGTCAAACCATTGACCTGAGCACTAAAACATGTGAAGTAATTTCTTACTGAATTCACGCGAGCTTTCTATTGCACTTTGCAGATTTGCGCTAACGCCCATATTTTCGGAGTTAGAGGGGGGCCATCGATGGCCCCCGGTGGGGCGAAGGTGGCGCCGGACCCCCGGTGGGGCGCGGGTTAATGAAGTGCTAAAAAGAGGAAATTTTCAATAAATACGTGCTACAGTGTTATAATGACATTCTGCATCTGACCTACATCCTAATATTTGACCAAGCAACGGAAATCCTCAGGCATATGGGACAGTGGCGGATCTAGCCGGTAGGTTGGAGGGGGGGTGGCAATCCACAGCCGATAAAAAACGTCACACGGTGAGAGTATGTCACAAGTTAACCAGATGGTAGGTTTTGGGGTAAACCAAAGAGTCGATAAAAAAACGTCGCGAGGTCAAACATGTGGCCACAAGTTGCTTGTTTTGCTATTCAAGGTTCAATGTTTACACTGAAGTTGACTGATCCTGTTTGAAGTTGAGAGTTGAAGCACCATCACCTTGCTTATAAACTCGAACTCTGGGGAGGAGGGTTGCAAGAATATAGCTTTGCCCCGAGCTTTTCCGTTGAGGGGTGGTAAATGCCTTTTTCCCCTCCTGGATCCGCCAGTGATGATGGACAAATAGAAATTAATGTATGTACATTAGGCCATGTCGTGATCACCACTTTTTCACAGGATCTTTGATTACCGGGTGTTTTCTAATGTATTGATGGCCGCTGATCACGATTTTCTGGTCGAAAATGTCGAATTCGAAAAATATTTGCCCGCGCTAGCCGTTTGAAATTCTTTCGGTTTGCCAAAATTTCGATGTTTTGATATCTCACGGACCATAAAATGCAACTAATGTATTGGAAGGGCTCCAGAACTTTAAAACCATTCAATCTGAACAATTTGAAACATTTTTAACTCCTTGAAATGTATATTTACCTGGAAAAGTAACTTGGAAAGACAGGGATGTTTAAGCTTAAAAGATGATAATAGATGGCGCGCATGACGCAGCCGTCAGTCAGTGTCCCGCTACGTCGCTTATGACAAGAAGCTATTAGCCAAAGGAGCTGGATATAGGATTTGAGCCTATTATGAATTCGATGAATGAACATTTACCTTCATAAGATGATCCAGATTTCTCTCGCTTGCAGTTTTAAATATAATTAGTAATGGTTGCTTTCAAAGCAGGTCCAATTAGGATGAGCCAGCCATATATAGATTAGGTATCTTAGCATGTAGTCACTGCGGAAAAATTTCAAGTATTAAAATGTATGCAAGAGCCAGTCGATTATGTTCAGATTAGTCTTGCTATCACTAGCAAGGAGAATACCGTATTTCGGGAAAAATGAAGCTACACGACACCCAGCTTGCCGTCAATACATGCCGTTGTCGGTCGAATTATAATGCTGCGGTTTGAAGAGACTGAGGCCAGGGAAGCGGACGAATTTCATGTTTCAATAGCTTCAATATTCGAACCGACCGCTGATGAAGTTACCGAGACTTACAGAAGAGCATCTGTGCCAGCAAGAAACAGGTACAAAGTTCGCTGAGAAATAAGGAAGCTTTATAATTTGAAGGAAACGATCAGAAGGCGCCTACAAAACATGAAGATATTGTAAGCATGGACAAAGCATGACACCATTGTTTGACATATCAAACAGAGCTCTACCATCAAAAGTATCGGCAAACAGAACATTTCTGGAAGACCAGCGGTGAGCACAGAGGTTGTATATTGGTGGCTTGGATGCAGTCGTGACAGACCATTGGAGACGGCAGCAGCTGAGCCAAGCCACTGCTGCTGTCGTTGTGGCTACCAGGAGTTCTCCGGATGTTGCGTTCTGACGGAGCCAAAGCTGCGTCAGAACGCAACAGCACCATTGACAGCGACCGCTGGTGGTATATGCAGCAGCGAGCTTCCTATTTGTAGCATCACACCAGCTGCTAACACGCCGCACGCGATCAGGCTCTGGCAGGTATAAATCAATCTCGGAAAGAAAACTTATTTCTAAATGTTACACGGAAGTCGTTTATAGACTTGTCCGGGTGATTGTCATATTATTGTGCTCGAATACGGACGAGCCGGCCTCCCGATCAGGCCTTATTGGCGGCAGCAGCAGTGGGTTGCCGCAGCTGCTGCCCTCTCCAATGGTCTGTCACGACAGCATCCAAGCCCCCAATATACAACCTCTGTGCTTTTCGTTGGTCTTCCAGAAATGCTCTATTTGCCGATGCCTGTGATGGTAAAGCTCTGCTTTATATGTCAAACAATGTGGTCATGTTTTGTCCGTGCTTACGATACCTTCATTATTTGTAGACGCCTTCTGATCGCTTCCTTCAGGTTACGGTGCTTCCTTATTTCACAGCGAACTTTGTACTTGTTTCTTGCTGGCACAGATGCTCTTCTGTAAGTCTCGGCAACTTCATCAGCGGTCGGTTCGAATTTTCAAGCTATTGAAACGCGAAATTCGTTCACTTTCCTGGCCTCCATCTCTTCAAGCCGCAGCATCATAATGTCACCGACAACGTCAGCCCCAATCGAGAGCTGGTTAAGCGGCAGCATGCATGTGAATCATGTTAAGCGGCTTGACGGCGGCGCTAGGTGTGGTGTAACTTCATTTTTCCCGAAATGCGGTATTCGACTTGCTAGTGATAGCAAGACTAATCTAAATATAATCGACTGGCTCTTGCATACATTTTAATACTTGAAATTTATCCGCAGTGACTACATGCTTAGATACCTAATCTATATAGGCTGGCTACCTGATCTGAATTGGACCTGCTTTGAAAGCAACCATTACCAATAATATTTAAAACTGAAAGCGAGAGAAATCTAGATCATCTTGTGAAGGTAAATGTTCATTCATCGAATTCAAAATAGGCTCAAATCCTATATCCAGCTCCTTTGGCTAATAGCTTCGTGACATAAGCGACGTAGCGGGACAGTGGTTGACGGCTGCGTCATGCGCGCCATCTATTATCATCTTTTTAAGCTCAAACATCCCCGTCTTTCTAAGGTACTTTTTCGGGTAAGTATATATTTCAAGGAGTCAAAAAGGTTTGAAATTGTTCAGTTTCAATGGTTTTAAAGTTCTGGGGCCTTTTGAATACATCAGTTGCCTTGTATTATCCGTGATATATGAAAACATCGAAATTTTGGCAAACCGGAAGAATTTCAAACGGCTTGCGCGGGCAAATATTTTTCGAATTCGAAACTTTCGACCAGAAAATCGTGATCAGCGGCCATCAATACATTAGAAAACACCCGGTAATCAAAGATCCTGTGAAAAAGTGGTGATCACGACATGGCCTAATGTACATACATACCTGCAAGACAACTTATTGCATACTTCATATTTAAGCAGTGATGCAGTCCATAAGATACAGAAAAGTAGAAGTTATTCACAATTACTGAATTACGCACCTATTTTTCTCTACACAATTTGTTCACACATTAAAAAAGTATTTCAAATCAATAAAAAAACGCAGCATCATGGAGACATTTGGTCTGTGGCGCCAGATGTTTCAAACATTTGCACAAATTTGTAAATATTTGTATGCATCGACATATTATTTACAGTAGCGGTGCCTCTTCTGGTGCGTTTCTGCTGGCTGATGTCATGCCATGACGTGACAGTTCAAGGGCCTACTATACCTTCTATTAAGATACCATAGTGTTAGCAAAAATTTAAAATGAGAAGCTGGTTGCACGACTACTCATTGTACAAATCATTAAGTACAAAGCAAAATCCAGGATGGTATCGCTCCCAATATTAAGCACTGGTTTTTATAATCCTATACTGATCCCACCTGCAGCTGAAAAACAGTCCCATGAATCAACCAACAAACTCCCTTCATAGCCTTTGGGCAATATGATTCACTACCACACCAATAATGATAAGATAATTCACCACCACACCAAGAATGATAAGATAATTCACCACCACACCAAGAATGATAAGATAATTTACCACCACACCAAGATAATTCACCATCACCAATAAATAATCTGTTTTAACCCTCACAAGTCATAAAATTTGTTTTCCAGATGTTCCAAAAGCGTTTTGCCCTGTCGCTTTGTCAATTGCTTTCCCCACAAAACCTAAGTCAAAAAATGAAAAAAGTGAGAGGAACATTAAGCACGACCACAACAGATGACACTCAACACTACAAAAATATGTATTTGAGATTGCTTCGCCGTGTGCCGTATGAATTGTTAGGGATACATATAGATATTATTGGTGAACATATTTTGAATTGTTTCGATATTTTGTAAACATAGTTATTACAAGATTCCTTTACTTTATAAGATTGGTCAATTAGAGAATTTTAGGTGGCCCAGCCGACGTCATCACGTGGCAGCAAATATGGCACCATTTTTATCATATACGTTTTAAGAGTCATATTTTCCCAGAAACTGTTGTCAAGTAGTTAGAAATGTTTTCGGGATATTATTCTGGGTTATTTGATGAAAAGTTTAAACTTCCGAATATTTCGAGTTTATTGATAGCTCTTTTTCAACGGAATGTCCTTTTAATTTCAACGGAATCATTTTTATCGCGACATATTAAACGCAAACAATACATTAAAAAGGTATCAAATCAATCACTTTATGCAAGAAAGGCAGCATAAGAAGAACAGTGATCGGTAATGGATCTATCAATCGTTTATTGGTTTATATTTGTTAGAAATGTTACAAACTTTACTTCGCCCTCATCTGGAGTATGGGAATATAATAAAGAGGCCTTTCTCTCGTGAAGATCGGAAGCGGTTATGAAAGGTACAGAGCACGGTAACAAAGCTCATTCCAGAACTCAGAGAGTCACCATACTGTTCAAGACTGAAGATTGAAAATTATCTTCAGTCTTGTCAGTCAATTATTCAGTCAGACAAGTCTTGTCAGTCTTGTGAGTCAATTCGGTCAATTATTGTAGTTATTAGGCTATTATTGATTTACAGGGTTAAATGGTAGTATTTATGAGGCACTTAATAACGAAAAATACAACGCCTCCAATGCGAATAAAAACAGAATGCGGTTCTGTGTGTAGTATGAGGACCTGTGTTTCGAATAATAACGCGTTTGCTTCTTCCACCTAACTTCGTTTAGATCATGACGGCTCATAAACATATAAATCCAAATTTATTGGAAACAATTCCCGGGGCATATGTGGGGAAATAAGGTTTGTGAAACAGCCAGAAGGGAAGATCTAGCGGTTTGTCTTGTACAATTAGGTAAACTCTCCAGCACTGACATTAAAATAACCAGGAACCTCACTATCACAATAGTTATATTTTTAGATGGTGCACCTACTTTGACTATTGGCGCCCATACCCCTGGATGAGTCTTTCCACGGGACGGAAACTATAACTGACTGGCAAATACATCATTCCTCCACTCCCACTTATCCCATTTTTTTGTTTACAAAATATTTTATGCTTTAGAAGCATGCTTCCGTGGTATATGCTCAGTGTCAGGCCGAATGAAACTTTGAAATTACCTGCAGGGCTGGGGTATGGGTCTCTATTTCTGGATGTGGGGTGCCCAGTCATCTCGTATTTTTCATATTAGGCAGTGCCGCATAGTTTAATGTATTTAAGGGGGTGTATTGTCCAGAGTTCATAATACAATGGCTCTCTCAACGCTGTCATAGTTGACAGTTTTCGGATTTGGGCGCTCCATACGGCATTCAAAAATCCAATTTTAGTATGGTTGATACATTAAGAATGTCCTTTAGACGATCTGATCTTGAATAGGATCAGTTGAAGATGTTTTTACGGAATTCGATCACTGCAGGCGAGGCGCGATCAATTTGATATTCTATGTATACACAATATTTTTAAATGTCTCATCTCATAGTCGTGCCTCTTAGAATGTTTCTCATTGTGTGTGCAACCGAGGCTAACGAAAAGTGATATGGTCTTCCACGTAGCATTTGGCAGGGTATATACTGTGAATTCCGGCCTGTTCGTGCGAGCTCCTCTCGCTACCAATGATTTTTCATGACATTTTCACCAAGGAGCAACATGCTAGTGGATCTAATCGGCAGATTAAAAAAGATTGCTCTGTATGCAGCGACCCGATTGGGGCCTTCTGAAGGTGTATCTTTTCTCAGTGGCGGATCTAGCCGGTCGGTTTGGGAGGGGCAATCCAAAGTCGAAAAGCAGAAAAAAACGTCACGCAAT
The DNA here is from genome assembly GCA_034440635.1 of Lepas anatifera. Classification (NCBI taxonomy): domain Eukaryota; kingdom Metazoa; phylum Arthropoda; class Thecostraca; family Lepadidae; genus Lepas; species Lepas anatifera. The sequence goes on from JAOTON010000553.1 coordinate 331,892, forward strand.
GAAAAATTGCGCTAAAATATGACCTGTCGGAAAATTTTAGGTATTAGAGGCGTAAAACAAAATAAACGTCACAGGGTGAGAAATGTGGGCTCGAGATACTTCTTTCGCATCCAAGCCCCAATATTTATACTGAACTCAACTGGTTCTGTTTGAAGTTGAGAGTTGAAGTACCAAAATCTTGCTTATAAACTAAAAAGCAGTCGGGGAAAAAGGAGGTCGATCGCTTTGGGGAGGGGCAAAAACATACTTTTGACCTGAGCTTTTTCCGTTTGGGGGGCAAATGCCTTTTTGCCCCCCTCCTGGATCCGCCAGTCTTTTCTTGTTTTTGTTTTAACCATGTGGCGTTTTAATGGTGACCATGTATTGTATGTATTTTAGATTCATTTTTATCCTGACATCGCCTGTAATTGGGTTACACTAATAAATACCTGTTGGTGATTAATATAAGATACAATACAAAATATTCCGTTGCCTGTAATTTTTGGGTTTCGCCATATAGTTTTACATGTCAAGGTATGACGTCTAAAAGGTGAAATACGCTCAAACATCGGTAATGTTTTTAATCCCAGATTGAGTTTAGTGTCTTTTCGCCATCCAGCATGGAACAAAACAGCACAAGCTTCCCTCTTCTGGTATATTATCTGGTTTTACTTCGCCAGCGCACTCATTAGTTCGCACTCTCTATAACTCGTCCGAAGGTTAACGTTTAGTTTTATGTATGTACATTCATAAGTATGTACCTACGTCTCTCCTCTCCTTCTCTCGATTACCTTCGGGCCGGGCCTCATTCCTTTCCACTCAGCAGAGTTCCATATCGCGACACTCCTGACATCAGCGAACTCGGCCGCCGGCTAGCCAGTGCTGACTCTGCCGCCGTCTCGCCCGTACCAGAGTATCGTACGGTGGTGCAGGTAATCAAGCCAATGTAGGGCAAAATATGGCTAGTAATGCTTGAAAAAGATCATGCTAATTAATCTCCTGGTTTATGGTGTAAGCTCTATCATTCTCACGGAGAAATTTACAGTGAGATTATCGTTATACAGGTGAACGCGCCTCCACCAATCAGCAGCCGCCATCCGCTGGATGCCGATCGCCCGCGGGGCACAGAGGTTAGAAAGGTCACGCACGCTGGGCGCCACTGACGCCGAGTTCAAGCGTTGGTGGGGAGGGGTCGCGTGGCGGATTATGAAACGTACACGTGTGGTGTTGAGAATGGTGGTCGTTCTGCCTGTTGTACTGAGGGAGGAGGATAGATGTAGGAGACGTTATGTGCTCATGGGTGGATGTATGGGTTGGGTGTGTGTGCAGTGTGCGGTATCGATGTCACTTTAAAACATGCGTATAAGCTCGTTAATAAATGAGTGCGGCATGTGAATACGGTTGACGGGTAAAATTGCATGTACTGATTTCGAATCCTTAGTATTTTTGGCATCAGGGTAAATGATGCAGCTCTTTATTATGTTTTGCACTGACAAACACTTATTAATAATACAACACACACGGTACATGTGACATACACGACTAGCTTACTTTTCATGTGTGTGAAACACTAGAAGCTTAAGAGCTTAAGCTGTATCAGCTCTGATAAAATGTTTATTTGAGGTGGAGGGATAAGTAGCTCTGACCGTTCAAACAAGGAGGGTACATGGCAAATCACATGATGCACGAGGCAATTGACTGAGTAGGTATGTATATTTTAATGACATTAACATCACTGCATTCCTTTGGCATGGGCCACTCCCTTATCACATTCTTTCGATGCCGCCGCCGCCTGGTCTTCGGGCAGCCAGAAGTCACTGTATGTACACTGCCGCCTAACCATGATTGTCCGACTTTCTACTATGAGGCACAAAAATTAGTTTGTATGCTACAATACTCCACTGTTTATCTCCCGGATGACGTCGCGTTTCTAGTTAGTCGTTATTGGATTAAGACGTTCAGCACTCAGCTTTCGAATTATACCTAATTTGTGGGAGCTGGGACAGTGACCTCACTAGGTACTTGACCTCACAGGTGAGGTTCTTGACCCCACAAGTCATGTCAAATATTGCAAATGGTGAATCGCAACACAAAATATTTTTTGTATATTTTGATTTTTCAGTCCAGAAATTTCGTATTGATCAAACAATACAGCACACGTTGGTATGAGAATAGGAGAGGACATTTATGAATATAAAGCAATTGCAGATAAATTATTTCGAGCGGTGGGAACTTTCAACCGGCTAGGTTTTTAAATATGCTCAAAATGTTTAACACGCGCATTGACGGGGGTCTGAGCCACCTTCGGACTGACGAGGGGGCGGGTACCCGCCCCCTAAGATCTCGAGAACCACGGTAGGTAGCAAAAAACGGTAAACGGCGTTGGGTAGCCCATCCGCTTCTCCATCGAAAATATTTGAACAATTTTTTTGTCAGGTCACATTTAAGGTCACCAGAGGTCAAAAACATGCCGTCACATGCCGTCATAGGGATAACATGTAAATTAAGTTTTTCGGCCATTACATCTGAACAAGTAAAGATAGAGCAAAACGACTTGAACTCTATGAATCCTCGCAGCAAACCGAATCGAATGATATATGATTTGATCTTGCTAGGTCAAATCAAAGATTTGACCTGACCTGAGGTCAGGTCAGGGTCAAATTATATAAAATGCATATCATTAGAACCGCAAAGCCCAGGCGAGTGTAATGAAGCTAAAATAAACGCTCTATCACCATCTGTTACTGAGTTATTCAGTAAAAACCATATTTCCCATGTATTACCAATGGAGAGGTCATGCTTCGTACCTGACCTTAGGTCATCGATATCAAAAATACCGGAACATATTTTAGAGAAGTCGGTGAGCCCATTATGTGATATGAGTTTCAATTGGATAAGTTCACCCTGCTCCAACTTATGCTATCTTAAACTTTGAGGTCGGGTCACTTGACCTGTACTGGTGACCTGACCTGAGATGACCTATCCTTAAAATTTTCACAGAAGCTGCAAAAATGATGAGGGAAAAGGTATACCAAGTACGGCGGCGCTGCGCGCCGCCGTTTTTCTGCTATCTCCGAAAAACCCGAGGGGGCGGGTACCCGCCCGCCCCGTCAATGCGCGTGTTTAAGTTTCATCGTGAAATATTGTTTGTACGGCACATGTCCGTGGAAACAATAGCTGAACGGTTTCGAATAACGATAGGTTGTTACTTGAACCTTAACCCATAACCGCCTGGGGGTCCGATCGGAACCCTTCGGTTTTTCGCAAATGATTCTGAGCCGATTCAGATCAGACCCGCATCACTTTGCAGGCCTCTAGGGAGATACATTCGACAATTTATGACCAAAACTTGACATCGTGTAGGTCAGGTCAACGAGTTATGACGGCATTGATAGGCCCGTGTAAAGCCATTCCATTCTTCTAAAATGAAGCTGACAAAACCAGGGTGTAGCTCGGCTTCTACAAGAGTTAGATAATGTTTCTAAACATCGTTCAAAAGTTCTTGAAACATATCCATGCTGTCATCAATTTTGAGGTCAGATCAATACCAAGGGTGACAGAGGTCACCAAAGGTCACGGTTTGCGAAGTTGTTTAAGGCTATAACTTTTAAACCAAGCAATATACAGTCCTAAATTTGGTAGCATGGTAATGAGCATGACCCAATGATTCAAATGATATGTAACATGGTCTTCAAGGGTATCATTTAACCTTGACCTGAGGTCAAGGTCACAATGTGACGTTAAAATGTCAGGCTTCATAGGATTTGAATCTTTAGGTCAAGAGGACCAAATTGATTATTTTTTATTCTAGACCTCTGGTTCCCGAAGTTTAAGAGATTTTCTAAATCGGTCATGCCATTTTGGCCCACTACCATTTGACCTATTTTGGCCCACTGTAACGCCACGAGTCGACGGATACGCTTCAAACTCCGATCCAGAGTCGAAGATGGTTGGGTGCTTCCAGTACCGTTTCAATTTTTCCGTATCACCTCCGTCTCTCGAGATCGTAGGGGTCCAATCACACCTCAGGCGGTGGTGTGAAATACACACTGTGTATGAAAAGAGCCCAGGCGGTGCCGCGTTAATAAACAGTACCATATAAGGGCGTGAATTGTTATCCCTTTGGGAGTGCCCGGGCACCTGCAATGAAATATTCACTTGACGTTAAGATAACTTTATTGTCTTGGACAACCCCAATTATTTTTTTTAATACCACACCCCTGACTAAGGTTATACTCGCCTAATATGTGGGAGCATGGATGGCGGGACAATCACACTCGTTGCTCACACGCACAGGGCGTCCGAACATGGGCTTTGAATGCAGGTGAGCGGGAAATGTTTTTCGTCACAAAACGCTAGGATTTTAGCCATAATGAGTTCTTATATGTGTCGGAGGCATGAGCAGAATCAATAACAAATTACTCGCATAAACGTGTTGTCATACGTTGTTAAAATTGGTTCCATCAAGTTCCGGTGGTCCTACCTAGCGTCCCCGTCGCTCCTCTCCGCTAGATCCGCCACCCGCCCCCCGCTGTGTTTTTAACTTTTGCGGTGGACAACAGTTAAGACGGACGAGATGTATACTGGCCTGTCTCCTCGAATCCTGGATGTGAAAGATGCTTGATTCATTTATAATATATATTCGGACACAGCCCTTCATCAGAATCAGGTGGGCAAATCACACATTCTTAGTCATAGTTTAGTCTCACCTCAAATCTCGTACGTATGTTTACTGGATTCTGGATACTGGTCAATTCGAGGTCTGGCTCAACTATGACAGAGAATTTGCGATTTGACCTACTTAATTCTGATGACGGGCTGTGGCCGAATACATAATCGAAGTGTATTATATCTTTTTTCACATTAAGGATTCGAGGAGAAAGGCCAGTATACACCTTGTAAGTTAAAATCATGTTCCTCGCCTCAGTACTCCGAAACTTATAACAAGTTAAGACTTATTAATAAATTACACCAGTTCCTTGAAACCACGAACGTTATCCCCAAAGCTAGGGATAAGTAGTATTATTGCCTTGAAAAATAGCAAATCGGTTATTTCTGAAGCCATGTAAAAACGACGGCTTGCAGCATTAGTGTATTTGGCTCCTTAATTCTTGGCTTATTGATTATTCTTCCCACAATTTTGCTTTTTCCTCCGTGTCCCGGTGAAAGAAATACGGTTTATTTACGGCCAAATTCATAATGACAATACATTTCCAGGCGGCTTCAATGGTAACATTTAACATTAGAGGCACGTCCAGAGCAATATTGTATCATCCATACCATTCCATCCGGTTCAGCCTGTCTCGCCCCATTCCGATACCAAATTCAAGACTGGCAGCTTGTTTCGTTCAAAGGTTATGGCACAAACAACTTTGAAAACCGTAAGCTTTGGTGACCTCTGGTGGCCTTGATACGGACCTGACCTTAAAATGGATGACAGGTTGCATATTTTTCGTTTCAAGAGTTATTTCAAATAATGTTTAGACACTTGATCTAACTCTTATAGAAGTCGAGCTACATATGCCTGGTTTGCTAGCCTCAATTCATAAGAACAGAATCGCCTTACATGGGTTTAGAGATGACGTCAGAACTTGTTGACCTGAATTGATGCCAATTTTTGGTCATACGTAGTTAAATCAGTCACCTTAGAGGCATGCCAAGCGCGTTTAATTTGAATCGGCTCGGAATTATTCCCGAAAAAACCGAGCGGGAGCCCGATCGGACCCCCAGGCGGTGAAATGTCAAAATAGGCGCAGATACTCTGACTTAACCCGCGCCCCGCTGAGGTCCCTTGCATTACGCGCCCCGCTGTGGAGGGCGTTTTTCGCCCCCCTCCGTATCTCGTTCCCCACGAACGCTAAAGAAAAATTACGGGCGTCGTTCGAAAGCTCTTGACAAGACGAAGAGATTTGAAACGAATAATTTCTATGTCAGGTCAATATTGAGGTCAGCATAGGTCAAAGAAGGCTCAATAGGCTTACAACAGAGCAGTGTACGTTTCCCTCTCTAGATCTGCCCTCAGTTGAGCTAGAGCCAATCTTTATGCATCATTGGATTCCTCTCATCGCGGCCAATCGAATGATGTATGATATGACCTTGCTAGGTCAAATAGTCGAAATGACCTGACCTCGACCTAGGTCAGGATCACAGTGACCTGGTATGGTCATGTTGCATATCAATCGACTCCCCGTGACAATATAAGCACAATGCAAGCAGAATGGGAGATTTATATAAAATCAGTGAGAAGTTATTGGCAAAACAATCACTCTCTGCTCCCGTGATCTGATATAACCTTTGCGAGGTAAGATGCTCAAAAACTCAACTTTATGGTCAAGGTTGTGGTAAGAATAGACGGTTTGAGGATTTTCAGCTTTATCTATCAGTATTTACTGGAAACGAGCCCATGCTATTTTTCACCATAGACTTATAATGGGGTGACCAAAAAAATTGACCCCACCTTAGGTCAACAATATCAAAAATCCAAGATAGCAGATTTGTAGACCCTAATGACCTCATCATATTGTGGAAGTTTCAAACTGATCGGTTCGCTAATTTTCCCTGGGCGCTGCTTCAAACTCATAATTTTAGGTTTTGAGGTCGGGTTACTTGACCCTGAATAGCTCCTTGACCTGACATGACCGTAACTAAAAAAATTGGTCAGGTGTGTAAAATTGATCAGGGATAAGGTGCTGTAAGTTTCGTTTTTCTGCGCCTCTTCTTTTTTGGGCTATCTGGGGAAAACCAGGAGGGGGGCGAATGTCGCCTCCCCCGGCGGGGCGCGTGTTAACTCTCGGCAGCAATCAGCGTCAGGCGATTTTCCTTTAAACTAGAGAAGCTAGGTCGACCAAACCACTTTTTCCAGTTATGTTCAGTGGCGGGGCCAGGACTTTACCTCAGGGGGCGGGGGGCTCAAGGGGCTCGAGCCTTCCCCGCCATTGCCTCGGAACAGCCTCCGGTTTTATAAATTTGCAATGGGCACTCTGACATTTGGAAAAGAGGTTTGAGCCCTCCACCCTTGTAGCTGTCACTGATAATATTGATTCAAATATACAGGTGTATTCATCGAAACTGCAGCTAAAATGTCAATATGAGTGAAGAGGCATGCCATCAGGCTAATATCACCCCCAAAATGTATTCAAGCGTAATTTAATTACCTGGACTCGATTTCAACCATCCGAATGATCTGTCAGTGAAACACGTTTTCCCTGAAATCTGAGGCCATCCCTGCGTAAAATTTACTTGTCTGACAATGCGACTTGTGTAAAAACGCGAAACATTTCTAAATAGCGTATATTTGTTACGATCACACCAGTGCTTCAAAAGTTATTAGGCTATGACCGTATTCACATTTAATAACAACGCAGTGTAATGGAGTGCAGTTTCTGCACACTGCAGCGCAGCTGCTGCAGACTGGGAGCAGCCGCTGTAAACCGGAGCGCAGCCGCTGTAAACAGGGCATCAGCCGCTGTAAACTGGAGAGCAGCTGCTGTAGACTGGAGAGCAGCCGCTGTAAACTGGAGAGCAGCTGCTGTAAACTGGAGAGGTGCTGCTGTAAACTGGAGAGCAGCTGTTGTGAACTGCAGCGCAGCTGCTGTACACTGGGCATCAGCCGCTGGGGACTGGAGAGCAGCTGCTGTACACTGGACATCAGCCGCTGTAAACTGGAGAGCAGCTGCTGATAGCTGCAGGGCCGGCTTCGATACAGTGGTGCTCGGCTGCTGTACACTGGAGAGACAGCTGCTGTATAGCTCGAGACTAGCGCTGCCACTCTGGGAACGCTGGCGGCCAGTGATATTCGCAACTGCTCATGGAACGACATACCGCTGCATATTGACTACAAAGGTAGAGCTTTCAGATTTCCCACCTCCCGCTAGCGCACTGAGGGCTGGCCATCTACAAGATCCACTAGACATCTGCAGAGATCACGGATCTCGGATCCGGTACCAGCGGTGGGAGTTTGCCCCAGGCTATTAGCGCGGAAGTGGGCGTGAGTCGCCGACCACCGCCACGCATAACATGAGTAAGTATTTGGCACAGCGAGCCGCCAGGATGTGACCCCTATCGCACCAGCTGCAGCTCCACAAACAGGGGTCGCGGCGGCCACCCAAACAGCGCTGGACGGTCCACGATACGGCGGGGAAGCTGGACAGCAGGTGGCGCCAGTTACCATAGCTGAAGGTCCTCCAGGTTCTGTCGTGGAATACTGTCCAGCGCGAGCTGCTCAGCAAGTGGCGCCCCCTACAAGAAGTTAAGTTCCTCCAGGTGCCGTTGTAGAATACTGTCCTTGACAGCGTCGAAAACGACTCGGATGTTGTTCGTTTCTGCAAGAGCAATAAGCATGGTTTACAGGTGGTAAAATTATGTTCGTGCAAAGGCAAAAAGCAAGGTAGTTAACACTATACAAAACTCTCATCATCCTCTGCTATGTCCTAGTACAAGGAGAAAGTATGGCCACTATGGCCACTACTTAGTGGCCATATCTGAAGATTACTTTCTGCGCAAGATCCAGATAATGTATTCAATAGTTGAAATAAGTATCAGCTGCATGATATAGCAAAACCAAAGAAACCCACAGAAAAGCATCTAGGCATTTGCCAGTGACTTGGCTTATCAAATATGCATACACTTGTAAGGTAAAGGTCTCAGAAATGATAAAACTAAAGGTAAAGTTTATCGCACAAGTAGCGTTCCAGCCCCATGGTGATAAAACATTCAGGATAAGCGATGTTTAGAGCCCCATCATCCCTAATCATCGTCAAGGTGTTATGGCACCCAGTAATGACGATTATGATGATGATTATGATGATGATGATGATGATGATGATAAGGCAGGTATCTTAAACCTCCTAGAATGCAGGGCTCACCAAATGATAGGACAGGAGCGATGCTTATACGGGAAGACCCTACCTTACAGTTAGCCGTCGGTGAAAATCTGGTTCAAGAAAATATAACATTCGAGTAAAGCACGGTTCGAATGAGCATTAAACACTGTAAAGCATGGTTACATTTTATAGTTTTCATATAGGCCCTCGAGCCCCAATACATGTATATATAATATAGAAACATATTTCTCGACGTCATTACAGCAGTCGGAGGCAAAAGGCAGTAGGTTGAATTTCGGTCGATTTTTTCTGGTACTACCGGATAACTCCGGTTTGGTCCGGTGCTGCGTTCACCCAATCAATGTAAATGGTAGGGTCTCGCATCTCTGAAAATTTGTCTCTGCAACCTTATCCACGAGTCACAAGCACACACCAACTTACCGTGCTCACCTTTTAGGCAAGATTGAACTCCTTCAGGGCCGCCTGCATGATGGTGTCTTTGACGGCGCAGAACACCAGCTTGATGTTTTCCGTGTCTGCGGAGCGCACCCGCCCACACACGGATAAGTCAGGACAACACACACAACACGACCACAGCGACTGGACATGCCACCAAGCACGTCCCAGGCTGGGACGGACAGCGCCAAGCCAAGGACAGGCCACCGGTGACAGCACAGGACGACAGTAGCGAGGACAGCCTCGGCGACACGTTACCTGTCGCACACGTGTAATGGTGGTACAGCCGGTCACGTGACCCCGGAAACGCGTCCACAAACATCTGCCGTATGAAACAACGGGCGGCGATGGCGTCCCGCGGTGGACCTACGCACCAGGAAAGTCGGGGCGTTACTCGACACCAGGGGGAGGTAGCGACAGTAGCGCCTCACATCTGCCCGGGCACAACGAAATATAGGTAGCGCTGACCGGCACGTCAGGATACATGCTCACTGCAGCGGAGCGGGGATCGCTGATATACTGCCGTATGATCATCTGATTTGACTGAACCAGCCGTCAGTCTTCCGCTACCTTGAGCTTGTCACGGCAGGTGTCAAGTCGGAGACACAATAGCTCGCCCGCACCAGCAGGTTCAAGGGAATATGACAAGTTCACGGGATTTGGCCTCAGCTATCAGTCATGTGGCGCATACCCAAACCCCTGGTTTCATACTTCGTTTCTCGAAGAGCTCAACTTATTCCAGAGCAACAACGCTTTCCGCTTTGCTACCGTGCCGCGTTCGCGATGATATTTTCCGTTACCCATAAAGTCCCACGTTAAAATTGATCAAATTCAAACGTTTTAGACAGATACAGTATGCCTTAGAGGGATTCAACTGTGTTTCATCATATCTTAGATTCAATGTCTCTCCAGAACCGACTCTATGAAGAAGATATTCCAATTACTTAAAAATATGTGGGTCTAAATTTAGCTCTGCAAAACGCTATAAAACGTATGCCTGAGCTATTGCAGCCATATCATTACCACACTGTGTGACGTCCACTTGGCTGTGGTAATTATTTTAATGGGCCCTCGTCAAGGTTATGTAAAGCAACATTATGAACAAACTGCGTTCGCACTGCGTCCGTAGGACAGTAAAATTATCGCGAGTGAAGTTAAAACAAGGGGCTGGAGATGTGTTGATAAATTAATGAAGTAATGTAGCAATACTGCAGTACAACCACTAACCAACTATCATCTATAAATTGGATATATTCTAACCGAATACGCGTCACGGAAACTGAATTAGGAAGAGGTTAAAATGAAAACCTAAATTTCGTCGGACGGGTTAACACTAAGCCTTTTATAATATGACTCAGATGCCCAACGTCCCAACATCCCAACGTCCCAACTCAGAACCCAACATACCCAAACGTCGACCATCAACACAAGTCAGATTACATAAGCACAGGGAATAGTACTACTATTTCGGATTTACGGACCAAAGTTCGTATGGCTTAAGTACGTATAGATAAACTTCGTACACAAATTGTAGAATTTACGTGGGTTAAACCGTATGCCAAAAGTACGTACGCAAAAGTTCGTGAGCAAATGTACTTAGGGTATAAAAACTCGTATGCCAAAAGTACATGAGCAAAAGTCCGTACGCAAAAGTTCGTAAGCAAATTTACGTAGGGTATAAAACTCGTATGCTAAAAGTACATACGCAAAAGGATTCGTATGTAAAAATACGTAAGCAAATGTACGTAGGGTACCTGTTGATTTATAGATCGGCTTAATAACAGACAATTTCCAAGACCGTGGCACAGTGTTCGTCACTAGACTGGTGGTGACTAAACACTCTTGCGAAAAGGGGGCCACGCCTCTCCCACCATCTACCTTTGTGACCTAGAAATTTCATTGAAGATACCAAAGCTAAGTCGTCATGGAGTTCCATCACCAGCCCCAGCCCCTGCTCTCAAATCCGTGGCGACGTCCGGACTTTTACTACGCCCGCGCTGGTTTCCACGGAAATCAGCGCGTAAGCAGCGGCGGATCCAAAGGGCTAAGGGGCTCAAACTCCCCTCCCCCTTCCGATAGGCCCTGGACCACATAATAAATGCAGATTGTATGTTCCAAACAGGTAATTGTGGGGGAGGCTCAAGCCCCTAGGCCCCCTGAAATGTGATCATAGACAGGGATGTCGTCACATATTTTCGGGTGGGAGGGCCGGCGCCAGGGGGGGCTGGGGTTCGTGATGAAGCCCTGTGTTCACTCAAACGTGGCATTTTCAATAGTATTTCCAGCCAAAAGTGGGGGGCTGGCCCCTCCCCGCCGAGAGAATTTGACTGGAACTGGAGAAAGGCCAGACTCGCGTAGGCTGCTGTTCTAGTGCGCCACCAATGTCATCGCAGTAGATTGGCGCTTGCGAGCTGGATTGGTCACCAGAGGTCTGCATGGAATAGGAACGGAACGCTAAAGGATAGGATTTTGCAGAAATGGAAAGGGATGGGACGAAGTTTCCCAGGGCTCATTAGGAACAGAGTGGAATGGAACGAAATTTCGGCCAGATTTCAAGGAAAATTATGGAATAAGACGAAATCGGACGGACTTTATTGACATTTTAGCGATGGAATGGATTGGGACAGAAAAAAACGGGAGAGAAAGGGATGGAGGTTGAAAAAGGCGTCACAGGCAGACCTCAATTCCTCCATGTGCCAGTTCCTCCATGTGCAGTTCCTCCATGTGTCCTCTGCCGATAACCCTATGCTCATATTTTTAAGAAAATCGGAGACATGAGGGTGTAAGGCCCGTGCAGAAATATCGTGGAATTCCACCCCCCCTTACGTAATTTAACCCGTGCGAGCTTTTTCTACACGAACTTTTACTAACGAACATTTTACCCCTACGTAGTTTAGCCCGTACGAAGTTTTTCCATACGAACTTTATACATTACGAACATTTTACCCCAACGTACTTTAACCCGTACAAACTTTTTCTATACGAACTTTTTACTTTACGAATATTTTACCCCTACGTACGTTAACCCGCACGAACTTTTTCCATACGAACTTTTTACATTACGAACAATTTACCCCTACGTGCTTTAACTCGTGCAAACTTTTTCCATACGAACTTTTATCCGTTACGATTATTATACACTTACCTACTTTATCTATACGTACTTTAGCCATACGTACTTTTGCGTACGTACTTTACGCATACGAACTTCTTCCTTACGTACTTTGGTCCGCAACCCACTATTTCGTGTTAATTTCGAACCCAAATACTGATCAATGGCAACACAGCATTCGCGGGAGCAGAGCTACAACGAACCAACACGTGACATGCTAACAATACCCTTTGCATGTGTGTACTATGCACATACATTTGTATATGCCCAGTTAACTAACCAAGGAAGTCTAAATATTCCCCATGGGATATCAAAACACAGCAGATTATTTCTCATTTCCTAACACCAGAGGGACATAAATAGTATTAGCTACCATTTCCTAGGTGACAGGGAGGACTCAGTACTGCGAGACTAGGAATCGTTAGTGATGAGTGGGTCCAACGTCAACAGCTACGACTGTACACTACTGCACTACTCCGCAGCACTATCCCGGTGCGTGGGATCTAGTGACGCTGCAGACCTGGGTAAAAACAGGTGTGTTACTGCTGGGTCTCAGCGTACACGTCTGGAGCTCAGTAACTGAGCCTAGGCCAATCGGACCTGGGGCACGCAGTCAAAGGTGGAGAGCCTCCAGCCACCGTCAATTCACATCTGAGTAAAATACCCGAGTGTGAGACCAGTGCTCCCAAACCCAGGGCGCTGGGTGGAGAGCGACACACGGGCAAGCATAATTTTCCACTCAATAATGCGTTATCTACATTCGGTTTTCCATTAACTTTTCATGCAGAACTTTTCAGCACAACTCAATAGTCCTGGTGCATTTGAACTCATCAAAAGTATGGTGCAAAGACAATGCTGGTGAACAAGTTCTTTCCTAATCCTCAAATAAGGGTTAAGATAAGGGTTTCAGCTGACTCTCACAATATCTCACAATATTATAACTTTAATTTTCCACTCGCCGACTGTATGCTCCAATATCAACTGTTCAATCCGCACCCATGCGCAAACCTAGTTTCGGTACGCTGCATGCGACTCGTACTCGATAGTGTGCTGTGCACAATGCAAGGCCCATGGAAACTGAATCTGTGCAGGCTAAGCTCGGCAGTTTTCGGCTCATTGCAAGCGGGCTAGAGTTCACTTGGTCGTGATTCTATCAGCATCATGCGTGTTTGGGCGGTAACCTCTGATTGCATCACTTTTCAGTTCCATATTCAGGAAATTATTGGCAAAGAAGCGGCACAATCGCGGGTGAGGAGCAGGAAACTTTGTCATGAAAATAATCTTCGAAACGTTTATATACCCTTTGGGGCAGTAGCACATACAAGGGGCGATATGGGGCTCACCCCCCCCGCCTGTTTGACAGTCTATAGCTAATGCATACGCGGAGGCTGATCCGAGGCAATGGTGGGTGGCTCCAGCCTCCTAGCTCCCCGAAATGAAGTCCTGGATCCGCCACTGCTTCGGGGTAGACGTTCGGTGGCTTCCGAAAAAAACATTGTATTTACGTTCAATCACGATGAAGGGAGCATTCAGCACTTCGCTAGCCAAGAGCCGAAAACTGTCGAGTCTACGGTGGAATTGCAGGGAGCTGTTCCTGTCTCTTCCAGCGAGGAGTGAAGGCGCCTCCAAGTGGGTTTCATCCTCACCATCATGCTTGGGGGTATTAGGGCGAGCGACTGCAATGATCCTTTTGCGCCCATGTGAAAGTCATTTAGGACACGTGTTGTCTCCGACGTGAGGGGAATTGGCTAAGGCCGATAGTTTGATAAAGTTTCAGACAAAGTCTCCATAAACAGGGCTCGTTAGTGTAAAATCCCGTGTTAGGCCAAAAAACCGCAAGGTATCTGTACCTCTCACACATGATTCCTGTGGACATGCTCACGTTAAATTAACAATTTTCAGGAATATTGAACGTTGGGAATAGAAAAAAGTCGTGGACATCCCTCAGAGGGTCCTCGAGTGGGGCCAGGTAATTTTGAGTGAGGTTCAGAACTACCAACGGAAATGCAGGTGCACCTTTCCGCATACTGAGTTAGGGAGTTTCCCCATGTGTAGCATCGATGGGAGCAGAAGCTAAACAAGTCTCACAATGGAGCGCATGTCTTCCCTTAAATTCTGCCTTTATACACATTTAAGGTGCAGACAGTTCATTTGACAATGGATAAGCCACAAAAAGCGAGTGGCCGTCCCCACCTTCCTGAGCAGGGACCCAGTCAGGCATGCTATTTGTAAATGACAATGACGACGCACTATTTGATATGGGCCACGTTTACAGGCCAGGAACGTAGCTTGGGTGAAACTACTTTTCAGCAGCTCCGGGGATATTCCAGAGAGCCCTCAAGGGAGACTGGGAATTCAAATATGTGGCTAGGGATGCTTTTACAACCAGAGAAGTATCCAAAGTTACGCCCCTGGTCCTTCAGATGTCCCCGGTGACGGTGCCCCTGGTGTAGATCTGAGTACGTTTCATTTGTTCTCAGATTTGATCTGATTAGTACTCTGATTACATTAGATTTTCTAGTTCCAAGGTTCAACCCCCATGGAGGTAAGACTGAGGACGCAAGTCACCGTGAGATTATCTCCACTACGATGAAGTGTCGCGTTTCGGCTACAGTCTGTGCGCCTATTCTACGGCCCAGCAGGGGTGGGCACTACGGTAGCCGGCCGCCCAGCTCAGTAGGGAGCTGCGCCGGCAGCCTCGGCACCTGCTCTGCACGGGTGCCGGCGGTGACGAGTCAGACCTGTGGCGCAGGTGAAGTGGGAGTAGCAGGCGCGATCCGGGTCGGGGTTCAGCGCCAGGTACATCTTCAGAATGTACTCGCGCGCTGCCACGTGGTCGAGCTTCTCGCCTGGTACGAACGGCGAGTCAGCTCACACTATTTACTTTTAAACTTATTTAGTCACGCTTATTAGTTCGGCGTTATTCGCTTCACTTGCGTGATAAGTCTGTCGCCACACACCGAATCATAACGGTCTTGACAGTCGGTCAGAGAGCGGTACGCCACCACACATAAGGATGTCTCGAGGTTATGGACGACCAAATTGCCCAGAAAGATTTTCGAAGAAAATGTTTCACGTTTAAGCAATTCTCAGCGCATCTAGAGAAACCAACTAAGGTCCAATAGACATACTTGTATTTTCCCCACAGCCTCATAAAAAAGGACGCTTAACGACTATCGACCGAGCGCGTTTTACCAGAAAATACACTTGGTGGGCACGGGCCAAAAACTTTTCAAGACGCTTATTTGTAACAGGATACCGTTTCACAACGCTCATAATGGTATGTTAACAAACTGACGTTGGGATAAAAATGCAAGACAACTTATGTTCATGGACATTAGAAATATGTCTATATACTAGCCTCCGATGGAAAGAAATGTACACATGAACACGAATAAAAGCTTTAAAAAAGACCGCACAGGTGCGGCGAATAAAATCCATCCCAAACATTTTTTCTTATGTGGAGGCATCACAATGTAGGTTCACGATGTGCCAAGTCACAGACAAGTTTTACATTTGTGGCAAGTTGGCCATACCTTATTGTAACATACCTGTCATCAAAATAAACCAAGGACCCTGTTTATAGCCTTTCCAAATGATGATGTGACGAAACGATATAAGATGAGAGCATGAATTTTTCATCCTGCTGCCCTCTAAGACCAGTGAGTGAGTTAGAAAACCTGTTGTTCCCCGGTCCTTGAAGGCAGCCGAATAAACATTTACCTCATAGAAGATGGTGCCGACCTGAGTCTCATCAAACTGTCGTGCCAAAGATGTCCAGTCAGAAAAAGGAAATGGAAAGTCAAGTTTAAACTTACCTCAATCATCCCTCCAAGAGGGGTGACAATTTAATAGTTCGATTGAAGAAGGTAGTCATCTGATGTCTAAAAGCTCTAATTTCAAATTACCATTCCAAATTGCCATAGGAGCCAATGGAATGTTCATGGACTATTTTGGTATATGTATATATATATATATATATATATATATATATATTCTTTGAGAATCGATAACTTCCCTGGATGTTCTTGCGTTCGGGTACTGCACAAGGCATTGGACGGGAGAAGGCTCTCCGATTGTGATGTAATGCCCACCACTAGCCTTTACCAGTGTTGTGTAAATCAAAAGTAGCGCCGCCGTGATTGGAGACTCCGTCAACACTACCTTGCACGCGTTATTTTCAAAACATAATATGCTTAAAAGGCAATTACATAACATTACTGTTCAGGAAACTATCCATTCAAGTGGCATTTCGTTTTTGGTTGGCCCCAACCAGCTTCCCGCCTAAAGGCCTCAGCAGCTCTCTCACTGGAAAATATTAATTCCCGTCTGGCGGCACCTCAGGTTACCAGCTAACCAGCTAGGGACCTCACCAACTTTGTGACTAGGGGCTATCCTTACCGACGCCCCGGTAGCTCAGTTGGTAGAGCGTTGACCCCCGGCCTGTTGCTCAGAAGCATGCAGTGGCAGTGCATGTCCAGGCGTGGGATCGGTTCCCCTGAGACGCTCCGGCCCTCAATAGTTTACCCGATGTAGGTCGGCTGGCAACTGACTGGTGAGAGGGTGACCTGAGCGGAGCGGCCGTTCCTGTGCTTTGTGGGACGTTAAACTTGGCTGTTGAAGACTCCGATTCCAACAGCCGTACTGGAAGCAACTTGGACAAAATTTATACTTTTTTTAAATCTTGAAATTAAAAAAGGTCCTGGTGAGACCCCAACCCGGAAAGCGGAAGGAGTCAACATACCAGGAAGAGCCACTGAGAGATTTCACATACTCTGGGCCCCGCAAGGTTCCTACCAGAAAGCCCGATCATTGAGGTTTGCCAACTCGGGCCCACTTAGCAAATGCTGCCCGACGATTGGGCCTACGGGCCCCATCTTCCATTCACTACGGGCCCCATCTTCCCGGTAGGTCGCTGTTCACTGTGGGGCCCCATCAATTTTACCAGGGATCCCTGGTAGGAAAGCTGATGGATACTTCCTGGCTGGGGAACTGGTGAGGTTCCCCCTCCCCCAACCTCCACTCGACACGACTCCGGAGCTAAAGGTCTCGGGTTCAGATCCCTGGACCCGCTGGGTGCCGGATGGGCACCCGCGTTGAAGCCTAGCCCCTTCCCATGACGGTTGCCCGTCACCTTTTGCAGCACGATGGGATAATAAAAAACAGCCACCGATGTCCCGGAATTCGGTCGGCAAGTGCAGAGAATTCGGAGGTAGCCCTAAATGGCGGAAGCCACAAACCAGAACAAACACTGATATTCCCCCAGCAGAGAAACTGATGGGGAATCAAACAGGAATAATGGTCTGGTGGTCTCCTCAGGTGGCAAGCTTGTAGGCCCCAAGAAGGGCAACTGATAGGGGCCCAGCCCGAAGATTAAAGGCCTCCTGCCAGTAAGCTGGCGGGGGCCTGTGCCTCGCCAGTAAGCTGGCGGGGTCTCCAGCCACCGCCACTGCCTTGTGACTGTCAGACAAATCTTTCAGAACCTCCTTAAATGGCCTTATAGGGAATGTGGCACCCCTACAATGGGGTTCAAACCTATATAGCCGTGCGATAGAGCATGACGAAAAAACTCTGGTTTGCTATTTCATTTTTCCCAGAGCTTTCCATTTGCAGTCCAATATCTGTATTTAGAGCGGTCAGCGGCCCCGCATCAGCCCTGCGCGCGTTCCGCCACTGCCGAACGGCCGCCGCCAGTCATCAGGCCAATATGAAGTACCCTTGCACGACAAAGCAGTACGCTTGTGAAGCGCTGTCTTCGTACAAGGTGAGCTCCGAGAGAAATGAAATATTAGCCCAGGGGGTCTGCGGCATGCTCAAGGCGACTGGTAGCTCAGTTCAACAGGTGGAGACCCCGGGGAGGTTGGAGAGTCAGGACCTCCCCTGGATTTTAGGGCTCCCATATGTTTTGTATAGGGTTTGTATTGCCGTGCCAGTATTACCCATTCAGGACCCCCTTCCGCTGGGTCAAGAAGAGATCTCTATCCTTGCTAAAAAATCCGACAAAGGTGCACTACTTTTTAAATCTGAAGGTGATATGGCCCATGTGTGGGTTTTGAACCGAACAATAAGCGGCATAGAACATACCAAAACCTCTAGTTGCATTTTTCCTCTTATAGCTTATCGTTTGAGGAGACTCCGCTTCCCCCATGGGCTGTTACGGCGCGTGGCGCGTTGTCGGTGGTGGCTGCGGCCGACGCCTGGCTAGTTGGGACGAGATCTGTTCTTTTAAATCCTATGTCTCCGCAAATAGTGAATGATAGCATAAACGATTTTCTAAACATGAGGGTTTACGGTATACTCAACACCCTGGCTATATCGGTTCAATTTCCATCACAAAGGTACCGAATTCCCTTTAAGTGTTTTACAATAAATATCTGGCCCACCCGCTCAAGGTGGGTGAAGTTCAGCTCTTTTATTCCACGGTTTTACATATCATCTTATTTGCTCATCCCTGTCCGTATCGTATCATCTTTACAGACGCGCACTAATCTGTGTTAACTCGTAAATACTGACACCTTTCAAAATCACAATTTTCTGCAAAATCCAAGCCACGATCTAATAATGCCGTGCCCAGAAAACACGGGAAAAGCTTGGGAAGCGTGGACACCAGTCAAATTATAATACAAATCAAACACGTTTTTCATACAGCTTAGCGCGATTCGAGAGTTAAAATCCAAAGGGTTATTCATCGCAGACTATTAGAGGAACCAATAAGCCGGGTAACGGAGGCGATAACTATAGGACTTTTATCGGAGAGCAGAATCAGAACAAAGCCGTATCGGACACAACTCTGCCGTGCTAAGGTGAAACCAGATATGTCCCATGCAAAACGTATGGGACATTAGGTGTCCCAAAATTACAAATTTTTAAAAGTTAATGTTGACCTTTCTTTTCCCGTGCAGTGTGACCTGAAACGAAATTGTGCAAAAAATTAGGCATTTAGATTAATATTTGACCCCAGCGCAATCGTTAAGTTTTACCCATAGCTCTCGAAGATACTGCAACGCTTGAACACGAACTACTTCGGTATTTCCATCTAATGCGGGACTCCAGCGAAGGCCTCTTATGTTTTCTTCTCTTTTAAGCTATGTTTTGTAGGAATTATCTTATAGCTATTGTTTGCATGACATTTCGACTTATTTCCACTACAATTACTTGACGTTCTTCGTTTTACATAGAACCACATTCTGTTATAAGGTACACAACTCTTATCAGAATAACTAGTCGTTTTTCCTTGTATAGTCAGACAAAATACTGTTTTATAAACATTATCTTTCATCCTCAGACTAGAAAGACACATGCACGTTATTCAATATGGAACAAAGTCCATTGCTATATATAAACATCCTTCTGAGGTCCCTGGCCAGAGGTGTACGCCAGAACTGATTGCCTAGTGTCAGGAAACGGCTTGTGGTAATGCTCTGCAACTTGCAGTAGGTGCTGATGGCCAGTGGTGGATGGGGGAATACATTGCCCCCAAACAGAAAATCTAGGGACAATACTATGGTTGCACCCTCCCCAAGCTGTCGACCTCTTTTGCCCGGACTCATTTTTAGTCTACAAACAAGGTTTTGGTACTTCAACTTTCAACTTTAAGCACAGCTACTCAAATTGTGTAAAAATTGAGCCCTGGAGAGCAAAACAAGCATCTTGTGGCTACAGCTTTGACCCGGCGAGTTTTTTATTTTGCTTATCGACTCTTCAGCTTAACGCCACAGCTTACCGTCTAGTTAAATTGTGGTATGCTATCACCGCGTGACTTTTCATCGACTTTGGCTTGCCCCCAAACCTACCGGCTAAATCCGCCACTGCTGTCGGCTCTCCTTACTCTTAGTTAGGCAGCCGATATAGTCATTATCGCCTAACCTCTCTCTCCGCTGCGTTGTTCGCCAACTGCAGATTCAAATGAAGGCCTCCAGCCTATCTAACCTGGGATACCGTCCCATGGCGGGCACTCAGCCAGAAATGACGTGTCAGCCGACAGGCTTTCAAACATGGGATGGGGACTGCGTGCCCACAAACTTATCCAGCGTTAGATCCTCCATGCTTTAAAGAGAATGTGGCACCTTCATAACGTGATTTTAACTAAGATAGCCAAGTTGTAAAGCAATTCAGAAAACCCGGTACTCAGTATATCATTTGTCTTGAAACTCAAAATTTCCGAAGAGAAAAGCTAAAAACTACAGGAAATGTACCCCCATGGATATTGACCAGGTGATTTCCTTCGATACAGCAGCGTCCAATACCGGGTGGCAGTACCGGGTTTTCCGACTTGCTTTACAACTTGGCTATCTCAGCTAAAATCACGTTATGAAGGCGCCACATTCCCTTGAAGCGTGGAGGATCAGACGCTGGATAAGTTTGGGCACGCAGTTCCATCCCATGTTTGAAAGCCTGTCGTTGACACGTCATTTCTGGCTGAGTACCGCCATGGGGCGGTATCCCAGGTTACGATAGGCTGGAGGCCTTCATCCGAAATCTGCGGTTGGCGAACAACGCAGCGGAGAGAGAGGTTAGGCTGATAATGACTATGTCGGCTGCCTAACTAAAGTGAGGAAGCCGACAGCGTGGCGGATTTAGCCGGTAGGTTTGGGGGCAAGCCAAAGTCGATGAAAAACGTCACGCGGTGATGCATACCGCAATTTAACTAGACGGTAAGCTGCGGGGTAAGCTGAAGAGTCGATAAGCAAAATAAAAACGTCGCCGGGTCAAAGCTGTAGCCACAAGATGCTTGTTTTGCTATTAAGGGCTCAATTTTTACACCGAAGGTGAGTGGTTGTGTTTAAAGTTGAAATTTGAAGCACCAAAACCTTGCCTGTAGACTAAAAATGAGTCCGGCAAACGAGGTCGACAGCTTTGGGGAGGGGTGCAACCATAGTATTGTCCCTAGATTTTCTGTTTGGGGCAATGTTTCCATCCACCACTGGCCATCAGCACCTACTGCAGTTGTAGAGCATTACCACAAGCCGTTTCCCGAAACTAGGAAATCAGTTCTGGCGTACATATCTGGCCAGGACCTCCAAGGATGTTTATATGTAGCAATGGACTTTTGTTCCATATTGATAACGTGTATGTGTCTTGACATTGTGCCTCTCTGTTCTGAGGATCAAATGTAATGTTTATAAAACAGTATTTTGTCTGACTATAGGTACAAGGAAAATCGACCAGTTATTCTGATAAGGGTTGTGTACCTTATACCACAATATGGTTCAATGTAAAACGAAGAACGTGAAGTAATTGTAGTGGAAATAAGTCGGAATGCCATGTAAACAATAGATAAAAGATAATTCTTACAAAACATAGCCAACAAGAGAAGAAAACATAAGTCACCCTACACTGTAGTCCCACATTGCGATGGAAGTACCAAAATAGTTCGTGTTCAGCGTTGCAGTTCCATCGGCTATGGGTAAAACTTCAGTGATTTGCGCTGGGGTCAAATATTATTTTAAATGCCTGATTTTTTGCATAATTTCATTTCAGGTCACACTCAACGGGAACAAGAAAGGTAAACACTAACTTTTAAAACTTTGTTAATTTTGGGACACTCTAATGGGACATACATGGTTTCACCTTTGCACGGCAGAACTGGTACCCTTCTGACAGCCCGCCACCACGGATTTTTACGGGGGAGGGCGAAATAAAATCCGGCCTGGCTATGACATGAGAGGGGAGGGGGTGAAAGGAAAATACAAGACTCACAAGCCGTCTGGTGGAGCGGCAGCGCGGTACTTGACTCGCAATCACCCTCAGATCATTTCCGTGAGCCCATGTTGATACGACGGAGAACATGTTAAAAACATCGACCAAATGCAAAAAATCTTCAGGAAAAGAGGTCTGCCTGGTTTCCAGTTCGAAGGACGCCCCCTGCTTTCGAAACACCTATTCTCTGAGACAATATCAGCCAAACCAATATGATCTTACAAGTCAAATGAGTCTACTAACACTAAACGTTTTGGGGCGAACGTTATAAAAGTCAAAGAATCTTAGGGAGGGGGGGCGTCGGCCACTAGAAATGCTTTGGGCAGCTTTTAAGACACCTTTTGGCTCCTTAACACGCGCCCCGCTGGGGTCCCTGGCATGACGCGCCCCGCTGGGGGGGGGCGTTTTCGCCCCCCTCCGTATCTCATTCCTCCACGAAAGCTAAAGGAAAATTACGGGCGGCGTTCGAAAGCTCTTGACAAGACGAAAATATTTTATACCAAGAATCTTTATGTTAGGTCAATATTGAGGTCAGCATAGGTCAAAGAAGGTTCCATAGGCTTACAACAGAGCAGTGTACGTTTCTCCCTCTAGATCTGCCCTCAGGGGAGCTAGAGAAAATCTTTATGTATCATTGGATTCTTCTCATTGCTGCGAATCGAATGATGTATAATATGATCTTGCTAGGCCAAATAGTGAAAACAACCTGACCTCGAGCTAGGTCAGGGTCACAAAATGACCTGGTATGGTCATGTTGCATATCAATCGACTTCCCGTGACAATATAATCACAATACAAGCAAAATGGGAGCTTTATCTCAATTCAGTGAGCAGTTATTGGCAAAACAATCACTCTATGCTCCCGTGACCTGATATAACCTTTGAGAGGTCAAATGCTCAAAAACACAACTTTGTGGTCAAGATCGTGGTAAGAATAGACGGCTTGAGGATTTTCAGCTTTCTCTATCCAGTATTTACTGAAAACGAGCCCATTCTATTTTTCACCATAGACTTATAATGGGTGACCAAAAAATTGACCCCACCTTAGGTCAAAAATATCAAAATTCCGAGATAGCAGATTTGTAGACCCTAATGACATTATCATATTGTGGAAGTTTCAAACTAATCGGTTCGCTGATGTTCCCTGGGGGCCGCTTCAAACTCGTGATTTTAGGTTTTGAGGTCAGGCCACTTGACCTTGAATAGCTCCTTGACCTGACATGACCTTAACTAAAAATATTGGTCAGATGTATAAAATTGATCAGGGATAAGGCACTATAAGAATCGTTGCTCTGTGTCTCTTCGTTTTTGCGTTATCTGGGGAAAACCAGAAGGGGGCGAATTTCGCCCCCCAGCGGGACACGTGTTAAACAATAGGGCTGGTCCAACCCCTACCTTAAAAAACCGAAAGCTTATGGTGCTAGATGTTTTATCCGAAAATACCTACGATCAGTGACGTAAATAAATGTTACACAGGCGCTGTTATTGTCTAGTCACTGATTTCGACAATTGTGACTCACTTGTCACATTATTTTGCATAATCTACCTTGATCAGTTTTCGACAACACACCTGGCACCACACGCCCTCAGTTCTTTTAAGAGGGAGCCTGGACCAGCCCTTATGATCCCACCCATAATCCATCGTTTTCATAGCAGTGGACGATTTATAGCTCGTTATGGCGACAGGCCGCAGGTGAATCACGGACGTGCAAGAGTGGGGCCTGGGCAGTTTGGGGCGGGGCGGGAGGTTTGCTACCTGTTGAAGACTCCATTCTTGTAATTTTCCGATCTTTTAAAAATAAACATGAAAAAGAGTATGCCATACGAAGTTATAGAAAAATCATACAAAGTTAGCCAGCAACACAATTTTGCAAATGTTCTCTGTGTTCAAAATTAACATTTGACAAATATATGTGGGCCAGGCGAAATGTATGAGCTTTTTGCATTAATAAAGGAACGTTACCACAATATTGCGTTTTCAAAGAAAAAGAACACATCTAAGCAAAAAACCGCCATCCAGAATTGATGTGTAAGCCTAGGAGGTTTAACCCTCGCCCCACCGGGGGCCATCGATGACCCCCTAAGGTTTTTTGGGATAACAGAAAAACGACGAAACGCAGGACCGCAGTTGAGGACTCTATCTCTCACCCCATCATTTTTACACCATCCCTGCAATTTTTTACCCCAGGTCACCCAAGGTCAGGTCACCAGGCGAGGTCAACCAAGGTCACCTCACTTCAACTTTTGAGCTCTATAAGAGCTACGTTTCTCAGTCAATCGATTTTGAAACTTCCTACAGTTCATGGCCCCGCCAGGGTCTACAAGGTGTATATCCGGGATTTTTCGATTTCGTGAGCTAAGGTCAGGTCACGAGGTGACCTCTCCCATTGAAAAAGCATGGGAAAAAGCTGTTTTATGATCTAAAAACCACAAAAAGATTGCAAATGTTCGGCTTTCTCAGAGAAGCGTTTTTGGACACCCTTTTACGGATCCCAGGGGTCATATTTTCCCTTTGAATTCTCCAAGGTCACCCAAGGTCACCAGGGGTCAAAAACAGTATTTTGGCAATAACTTTTGGCCTAATTTAGCTAGAGCGTTGAATCAAACACTATCGTGTATGTCTCATCACTAGCTTTCATTTGATATAAGGCAAGGTCACTTTCTGACCTTTGATGACCTCAGGTCATATGAGGTCACGAGGTGACCTCTGGAGGTTAAACCACTGGGGGAAAGTCATTATGTTCTACATAGCGGAGAAAGGTTTGACATTTTCCTATCCAATGTAGTTAACCAGATCTCAATAGCTCTAATGGCATAAGAGTTATGCCCAGTTTTCTTAAGCATTGCATATTTGAGTGAAAATAGCCTATCGTGACCTAACTTGACCTCTGGAGGTCAAACCATTGACCTGAGCGCTTAAAGATTGCCAAGTAATTTCTTACTGAATTCACGCGATCTTTCTAATGCACTTTGCAGATTTGCGCTAACCCCCATATTTTCGGAGTTAGAGGGGGGCCATCGATGGCCCCCGGTGGGGCGAAGGTGGCGGCGCCGGACCCCCGGTGGGGCGCGGGTTAAGTTACAAGGCTTTTATGTTGAATCCTTTATCAGCGTGCAAAAGAAAATCGTGATCAGCAGCATCAATATCTCCTCTAACAAAAATAAAAGCATCCATCAAAATCGACGACATAAGGGAGTTATAAACTGGTTGATTTGTGCCCCAAATGCTTAATATAAGCCCGAAATATTATCCCGTCTCGCCCGTGAGGAGTTTCTCACATCCTATAATAATGTACAATTAAGCAAAAATAAATATTGGGCTTATGAACGTTTTTTCAGCAGAAATATAGCAGCATTCATACTTTTTACTAAAAACACATGTCACCACCCCAGCCTAGAATTTCATCAAAGTGTCACATTCCCTTCAAGCGTGTTGAAAACATCCTCGCATTGCGACTTCGTTAAAAAACCGCCCGAGGCTATAACTCAAAAACCGTCGATCAGAACCAACAAAAAGTTTAATACTTGAGCTTCTTATAACCCCAAGGTACTAGTTTTCCAGACAATTGTATTAAGGCCAGTGCTATTTTGTACCGTCCGCCCCGATTTCCTGTGGGATGTCCCCTCGCGTAGAAGCCCCAGTAAGCCTTTACGCCACGCACGTGTATGCGTACGGCGCAATGCTCTGCAATCAAACCGACTGAGCCGCGCCACCAGCTGGTTTGGCTGGCTTCTGGCCGGTCGGGAGTGACCATGAGAGGCACTTGTGCGGGCTCAGGAGGTGACGGTCGGCACAGGCCGGGCTTCTGGCGACGCCCTCAGGCCACGTGACTATCAGCCCCTGAAGACTTTCCGCGGCGCCGGGTAGACACGTGACCGCTCGTGCCGGCTTCCGAAGCCCCGGCAGCCAGTACCCTCATTACGGCGGAGCCACGCGGATCGAACCAAGTAGCAAGCAAAGTTTGGCACTCACTGGTCTGGAATAGCACATACTGATCAGAATATTAGAGGCTATTGCAGTGTCGAAAAGAAGCCTTCACGACCAGTAAATAAAGACAATAAATATGTCAGGAAGCCTTACCACGTAATTTGAAGGAAAAAGACTAGCTCTGATAAAAAATTAAAGCGTTGACTAGAAAACCTGCAATCTTATTGCACAGTCAATTGACCAATTGTTGCAGTCCAAACCCGATATCTCGGTCGACGAGAAAATCGCACTTCTTCCTGTTGCTTATGGGTGAGGAGTCCCGAGATAGAGCGAATATCCGCCTGGAATGCACCAGTTCGTAAGAAAATGATGATACTGTCTGCATGTTCACCTCGCTGTTAAATTACACTGGTCAACAAAATTTAACTTTTGCCGTGGATCCAATATAAAATAGTCCGTTTCTAGGGTAATTTGTGGCGCTGAATACGAGTCTGGCAGCAGAAATGCTGTATCAGATTAGAATTTTGGGACCCAGTATGTCTGTGTGTCGTCTTTGTGCAAGCCTTCTTGGCACCAGTGACATTGACAGTGCAAAACCCAAGACGTCTAGGAAAATGAACGTTTAGGTGTTTGTGGAGGCTAGGGTATTCTACCTTAAACCCGATTTTCATAGACCTAGGTCAATATATTCAGGGTAAAACGAGGCCATATAGGTCAAATTCTGTATGTGCAGGGTAGCCATTGGGAAATGCCGTGATTATGCGATGAGAAGCCGGATATGGAGAGAAAGTGGCCTGAAGTAGCAGAGGAAAGGTCTGAGGCAATGTTCTCTGAAACTTTTTAGGCCAAGGTCGTTCAAGGCCATTGACCTTTGACGTCAAAATATCACATTTTTGCCTATAACATGTACTGCAACTAGCACTATGGCAACCGTAGGGCGGAAAATAAGGCTTGACCTTAACCCATGACCTTTTTCTCATATTAGGCGGCATCATCCGACCAAAGGCACTAGACTCAATGACCTTGAAATGGTGGTATGACCTTGACCTGTGACTTTTTACTTAGACTCGACCTTCAAGGGAGGTGACTCTGACATAAAATCATCATCATATAATGTTGCGACGTCACCTCTCGGTCTACAATACCGGCGAGCTTGCGCGACCGAGCGCAAACCTTAATCAATGTACAATGTTCATGCACTTGAATGCGAGGTAGTCTTTCGTTGCAATAAATTTACATGTATCTTGATAAGCTGCATTGTCTGGTTGCAGATAATCCGGACTCTCGACATCCTTGATCTATATTTTTTCCACAAAAGGCTAGGCTGATGACAGTGTGTGGAAAGTGTAGGGGCTATACAACAGGTATGCTCTGGAGAAGAAACCAGGTCCGATGGCAAAAACGGTTACTAAATTTGAAATCAACGGCATTGAAATAGGCAGAAACAGGTGTTCACGTGCCGGATCCATTTTGGCTGTTGACCAGCTGGGCCAATGACTACGCGTGGAAATGGTAAAAGGGTTATACACAGGGTATGCCCTGGGCAGAAAACTGGGTCCGATGGAGCAAAACGGTTATCAGATTCGGAATCAGCGGTACCGAAATAGGTAGGAACAGGTACTCCCATGCTGGATCCATTTTGGCTGTTGACCAGTGTTATCGAAACATAACGGTTTATACTGTGACAAGGATGTCGATTTACTGCAATGAAAAGGAAGAGTAATATGACAAAAGTGGCATAATATGGTAAGGATGCTAATGTAAGGTAGTGAGGTTTATCCCAAAATTTAAATAAATTGATCATGTTTATGACGTTTTGCCTCATAGAAAGGTTTTTTTATAATAATGGAAGCCCCCGGTTTCACCCCCCCCAACAGCACGCGTGCAGGCGACCGGATGTGACGTCACACCTCGTAGCATATAACATGGGAAAATTAAACGATTAAATACCATTTTTTGCAAAAAAGAGGCCCATAATCGAAGATGTAATGCATATCTATTGCAGTTGGGATAAACTTGATTGCTGTGTATTCACACAAATTCATCAGCGGGCAGTGCCATTAACAGCAGTTTGACGCACGGCCCAATGGTGAAGGAATTCCTCCACGCCCATGTGACGTCACGTGGGCGTGAAGGAATCCCTCTTGAACGTACCTTTAACTAAACGTATCTTGAGTTTCACCTTCCATTTCTTAAAACCTATCGTTTGCACAAAAATAAGCAATTCCCGGGCGTGCCACTGTTCATCCCTCTCCTCGCCTCAGAATATATAGGTATTAGATCCAGAAACAATGTTATACATACTCGTGTGTTTGTCTGGATTTAACTTTGGTACGTTTCAAATGTTCCTGTTTTCGTTGGTTTCGTTCGTTCATTCGTATCGTCGTTCGTTCGTTCGTTCCATAAAAGTGGATTATTTTAATGTTTGGAGGTGATCACCTTTGCAACAGTGCCAATAATGACCATCATAATAAAACGTTATAACATAATATAAAGGGTGTTTTAGCCTTCTCATGTGTCTGTTGAAGAGCACAAACCCAAGGAAATTCCTAGAAATGAAACAAAAATATAAAGTATATCTTAAAGTTATTCTAGCGTTTTATTTGGGTGACCATGCACCGCCAAGAGGTATAAATTCACACCCCTGCCCGAGTTTCGGAGGGCGACACTCTCTGTGACTTAGAAAGGTTAGTGGCCCAGCCAAGCGATCCATCTCAGGAAAAAAGCAACAGATAATCCATATTCAAGGGGGCACCAGGGTCTCTTAAACCACAACTTTCCAATTAAAGCTATGGTGTTTAAATTTCCCCATAAGAGCGGGGGCATAGCGCCCCGGTGCTCCCCGATCCGCCTAATATTGCACAGGAGCTCAACATCTAGCGGCGGGTCAGCAGTCTTGCATGCTGTAACAGGGTTGAAGAGTCAGCTGTAGAAGACTGTCTGTTCAGACAGCTTCTCACACTCACCGTCAAACTCTGGGAAATAGTCGACCAGGTGAGACTTCATTATCTTCTCCTCCAGCAGATCCTTCTTGTTGAGGAAGAGGATGACGGAGGACTGCTGGAACCACGGGTAGGTGATGATGGTGCGGAACAGCGCCTTCGACTCTTCCATCCTGTTCTGCCGGAGACAAAGGAGGGGCTCACCCTCAGCAGCGCTGCCACTGACAGAATAAGAACAAGGGGAATTTATATGGAGTGGTACTTGAGACATAATGCATAGAAAAATGAAACTGAAAAGCTATAGCACCACCTGAACTACACTCTGTCCCACTATAAGAATAGTTGGCATAAGTCCAATCTATGAGTGTTTTAAGAGGAGATTTCGGAATGCTGCACCGAGGAGCATTATATGATATGATGATCGGAGTAATGAAGGCACAGAGCCTGTGGGGTCCGTTATTGTCGAGCTCAATTAGTTGTGTGGTATTAGCTTAGTCCTGAGTTGGAATATAATATTTCCGTAGTGCCCAGTGGGCGCCAAGTCGTGATTTAAACCGGTTAATTACAAGTTTATAAGTTCTAAATTGACATTTCTCCTGGAATCCTGGAAGTACATACAATATAGAAATTCACAGGGATAAAATATCCACGCACAGCCCTTCCTCAAAATATTTATATAGCAATCGATGATCAGAAAAAACATTGGTAATATTTCGAGCATAAGAATTGGAATTCGAGGTCTGGGCTCACAATATAACCAATAATTTTCCTTACCATCGATTACATATATGAACATTCCGAGGGGTGTGCCAAAACGTATAACCACTGTAAACATGTCATATTGTGTATCCAGGATTCGACGACAAAAGACCAACAAACAACTCATCAATTATGAGTGTTTCTCCAAAATTTCGTCACCATACCTGCTTATATTGGAGGTTAACGTTCGCATTATTGAAACGGCAAGCATATTAGTTTAATTGCATGCTGAATAATCATTGTTCTGGAATTATATGTATTAAGAACAAATGAACCTTTCGCCTCAAACAATTGTGTACAAACAATCAAAAGATAAAGTGACGGAGTGTTTAGAACTTTGATGCGGATTTTGCAGCATTTCATCGGTGTCGACTCCGACGTCGTCCCCGACGTGAAAAGATCGACTCCGGCTCCGACTTCAACTCAGACTATGGTTCTGACTGTAGCCAGATATGTTGAAGCTTATTTTTGAATAGACTACCAATACAAGGAACAAAAACTATGTATGTAACTATGTCCATGCAACTATGTCTATGTAACCATATCTATGTAACTATGTATGAGTATGTTGCTTTCTTCTGTTTCTTCTACAATAGTGGTTCACAGCCTTCACAGTATGATGACCTCTTTTAACAGTCAGAGGGTTATTTTACCCCCACCCTGAAGAGTAAATTAAAGTTAAAGGGTCAACTTTTTGCCAATGTCCTTATTGCCCCAATTTATGCCCTTTCTTCGGAACATCACAGGCCGCAATGACAGGAAAGATGGGGAGCAGCATTGTATTCATTCCATTCTAGATTTCGAGGTGCTGGCCCTGTTCGGACGCGTCGTAGCTTTGACAAATTTGGTGAATCAATAATTAATTTATCCCTGCATCCTCTTCCTTCGTGTTCCATTTATGGCCGGCCATGTCTCGGCTGTGCACCTTATGACTACTTGTGACAAATTTGGACAATAACTCCGGCCCGCAGTCGGAGTCGGCTGAAATTACATAGAATCAAACTCTGGTCAAAACTCTCGACTCCGGCCGAATTCAACTTCGCAGCACTGTTCTAGAATGCTAAAACTAATTATCTAAATCATTCTATTATTTTTAGCATACTAAAAACCACCTCTTTCTCTTTTGATTGTTTTCAAACAATCTGTTATGGGCAAAATGCCATTACATCTGAACATTACAGATGACGCCCAATTTCCAGCAAGCTCTCCGAGAACTTAACACGCACCCCGCTGGGGTCCCTGGCATGACGCGCCCCGCTGGGAGGGGCGTTTTTCGCCGCCCCACTGGGGGGCGTTTTTCGCCCCCTATCTCGTTCCCACGAAAGCTCAAGAAAAATTACGGGCGACGTTCGAACGCTCTTGACAAGACGAATATATTTTATACGAATAATTTTTACGTCAGGTCAATATTGAGGTCAGCATAGGTCAAAGAAAGTTTCATAGGCTTACAACGGAGCAGTGTACGTTTCTCTCTCTAGATCTGCCCTCAGTGGAGCTAGAGCAAATATTTATGTGTCATTTGATTCCTCTCATCGCGGCAAATCGAATTATGTATAATATGATCTTGCTAGGGCAAATGGTGAAAATGACCTGACCTCGAGCTAGGTCAGGGTCACAGAGTGACCTGATATGGTCATGTTGCATATCAATCGACTCCCCGTGACAATATAAGCACAATGCAAGCAAAATGGGAGCTTTATCTCAATTCAGTGAGACGTTATTGGCAAAACAATCACTCTATGCTCCCGTGGCCTGATATGACCTTTGAGAGGTCAGATGCTCAAAACCTCAACTTTATGATCTAGATCGTGGTAAGAATAGACGGTTTAAGGATTTTCAGCTTTATCTATACAGTATTTCCTGAAAACAAGCCCATTCTATTTTTCACCATAGACTTATAATGGGGTGACCAAAAAATTGACCACCACCTTAGGTCAACAATATCAAAATTCCGAGATAGCAGATTTGTAGACCCTAATGACCTTATCATATTGTGGAAAGTTTCAAACTGATCGGTTCGCTGATGTTCCCTGGCCGCCGCTTCAAACTCGTGATTTTAGGTTTTGAGGTCGGGTCACTTGACCTTGAATAGCTCCTTGACCTGACATGACCGTAACTAAAAAATTTGGTCAGATGTGTAAAATTGATCAGGGATAAGGTACTGTAAGTTTCCTTGTTTTGCGTCTCTTTGTTTCTGAGCTATCTGGCGAAAACCAGGAGGGGGCGAATTTCGCCCCCTCCGCCAGCGGGGCGCGTGTAAACAAATTACTTTTGAGCAGAGTGTTATTTCAAAGGTCAAAGAAAACCCGGCATTTACAATAACAGGGTAAAAAGCGTCCGCGACTTCAATAATCCCGTTCTTTTAACACGTCACGGTGCTAAGCACAGCACCGATACAGTAAATAAACTTGACAGCGATGCCGACACGCGCCGGTACGGTGGGGGGTGCCTGCCCCCTCTCCGTGCATCGTCCCTCCAAGTCGCGTGATCTCCACTTTTTGTTCATATTTTCCGCTTCAACAATGCGCCAACGTATTTCTCGCGTCTCCAATTTTGAATTGACCTTCCTAATGACCTTGAACGTGGCACTCCACGCCATCTGCTTAATAGCGTCCAGGGCTTAACCCCACTGGAGCAGCATGTGGCGAAACATTGATAGCCGTTGTTGGACGCCTGGTTGGCTCTCATCAGGGGCGAATTGAAAATTCATATCCGGGGCGTTGCGTTTGCCGTGTATACTCTGCGCTTTGTGCATTAAATCTGGCACTGCAAGCTGCTCTTTTCGTTCTGGCAGGCTGCTGGCAGCGCCCTCGCCGCCCAAAGAAGCATCGTCCACGGCATGTGTAGCCTCTTCCCATCCGGCAGTGTCTGATCCAATGCCGATGTGTTCACTCACCAGACATCGCTTTCAAAAAACACCTCCGCAAAATCAATGCTACTTGTGTGGCGGGACATGCCTGTTTTCTCTATTCACAGTGTTTTCGTTGACCCACTTGGGTCCGATCCCGGCCCCACCACAGAGTCACCGATGACAGCCACCGCACTCCGCCGACCGTCCGCCGACCATCCGCTGACCTGACCGTGCCGCGGGCGTGATGGCTGCACCCCAACCCAGTCCAGCCCAGACCGGCCCGGCCCGGCCCGGCCCGGCCCGGCCCGGCCCGGCCCGGCCCAGCCCAGCCCAGCCCAGCCCAGCCCAGCCCAGCCCAGCCCAGCCCAGCCCAGCCCAGCCCTCTCTCTCTCTCTCTCTCTCTTACCTCGTTGTCAGCCTCGAACAGGATCATGTCGTACTCGCTCAGCGCCACCAGGAAGATGATGGAGGTGACATTTTCGAAACAGTGGATCCACTTGCGACGCTCCGACCGCTGTCCGCCCACGTCCACCATTCTGAGACAGCCGAGAGTATTTCGTGCACTCCTCCCGTCAACACTACTTCAGTGACATGCCATCGGTAAACAAAGCGTCGAAGAAACGTAGACTGAAAAAATACATCAGATCCATATTTAAATTCATATGCAACATATTTCAACAGCAGAACTGCATGTATTGACAATAATTCTCGCAAGGACAGTTTTCCCCTTAAAAAATTGGGCAATCTTCTGAATAATTTTACACGTTGCATTATTCCTCTTGCAAATGAGCCAACTAAATAACTCTACTGATCGACTATGGAACTTGACAAATCAGTCCCGTGCTACTGCGATCAGAAACAAATAATACTAATGTCATTGTAATAATAATATTCTTTGTTAAAAAAATAATCGCTTTTGTTTTTCCCGACATATTTACACAACTTGAAGCTGTTTGAATACACCAAACCGGCGCGAAAAATGATAAATCTGTGCAAGATCTGTGCAATGAAACAAAGTTATATTCCCTGAACAAATTGGGATCGGAGTGATGCACAATGCGTTCTTATTTTGCTCTCAACCTGACCATACGTACAAACGTTTTCTCTAAGTTCGAGCTGACAATTTTATGTTCAAACCATTTGCTACCCACACATTTCGGTACAGCGGTTGAGAAGCTCCGCAAAATGGCATCGGTCTCTTGAGCGAGAGGTCCCGGGTTCAAATCCAGGGACCCGCTTACTCGCAGTCCTGCCGCGGCCACAGTCGTCAGCCGCGAGATGCCAGGTGCGGCGCACAGACTCTCCCCCAGATATACATGTACAAGGGCGGGTATCTGGGCAGAGTACCCGACACTGGGGCAAGTCAGATACCGATAAGAAAAACGGTAATATCAGCAAACCACCTCCCGTCCCGTTCCGACAGCACACCACGAAACAAGCCACCGGTTAGCGCCACAGAGCGGGATGGCTGACCGCCGGCGTCACCTGAATATGATGGAGTCCAGGTCGAAAGGGTACTCGACAATGCCAGTGGTGGGCACACGCGCGCGAAGGATGTCCTGCTGGGAGGGCAGGTAGTCGGCTGCCGCTATCCTGTCCAGGTCGCTAATGTAGCTGCCGGGGGAGGGGGCACACTCTGTCACGACGGCAGCAGCAACGTGTGAGCAGCATCGGGCGAACAAATGAGAATTCCTAGACTAAAAGAGCATGCAGGTTATACGTACGCCATGTTGCCAATGGAAAATTTAAATATTGATGACACTGAGAATACGCAATCAACAATAAAGACATTCATCACGGAAATAACAGGAATGGCATGTGCATCAGCTTGTTTGAAGATTACTCTAAAGCGCGGCAAAAACAGCCCAGCATGAATATACTGTAGTTTGCAAAGAAAGTAAAAACAGGTCTTTCATATTGTCAAAATAAGCTCCGATGGAGTGCACCGCATCACTCTGCTGGAGCATCACACCCTCAGGTTATCGATTTTGATATAAGTTCATCATTATCGTTATGTGGGACGTTGATTCGTCTCCAAGTTTTCTCAACTCGATCTGACCTACCATTACTCAGCTGCAATTCCCGGAATTATTGTCAGGTTGCAACACACAGCTATCTTTGAGAGCCTGCATCGCTGGCTTAAATCCATCAAATCTAAGGTGAAGCCAGCCGTTCAGAGAAAACCGAGGGGAAATCGCTTTCCCGCCAGTAGGACACGTGCAAGATTTTGTGCCGCAGAGTTAGTCATATAAAGACTATATAAAGTGTTATATGTCGAGCTAAGAATAACTGTTACTTTTATAGTCCACTCCTGCATGGCGCTTGCGTTCTCCGTGATCATATACCTTCGTAATCAGAAATAGCCGTGGCAGTGTACCATTCCTGTAATAACCGGTTTCAGCAGTACCAGGGCAATAAGCTGGCGAGATATCTCACACCCCGGGCCGAACTCATAACCCCTGACTCATCTGACACCTGAGCCAGACACGGGAGCGCAAACAACACCGTCGCGTCGCACGGACCAGACAGTGACAATCGCCTGATGAGAAGTGTCCCTATCGCCAGGAAAACCAGACAGGGCTTCAGAGCCCTCTTACAGGTAAATCGCAGCGGCTAGATTTGAATTCACCGTACTGCAGATCCATACGGGACGCGACAAAACAGCGGTGAATTAGGATAACTCCACTCGAATCAGTGCCGGGCTCGAATCATGCTCATGTCTGCTCCATAGCGTCTCGAATGCACGCACGCTTTGAGAGAGGAGCGACATGTGTTCAACACCAGCCGCAGTGGCGGCGGATGCTCTTTTTCGGATGGGGGGCAATAATTTTTCCAGGGGCCCCCTTGACGATGGGGCCCCCTCGGCAGCAAAGGGCCCCCTAAAAACTGCAATAGATTGGTTGGGACTTGCTGCCTGAGGTCAGAGGCATAAGTGCGGGGGCGGATTCAGGGGCTGAGGGCTTCAGCCCCGCCTTGCCCCATTTTCGCCATTGTTTGCCATATTCCTTTTTCGCCATGTTTCAAAGCTCAGCCACTCCCCTAGCAAAATCCTGGACCCGCTCCTGCATAAGCGTCACAAATGGTAAAAGTTGTATTTGGCCCAGTACAAAAATGGTTATTCCTCCCTGTTGTTTAGTTGGCCGGTATAAAACATAGTTTCGCCTTCCTATTCGATTTTCCACACGATCTCAGATTTCAAGCTGGAATATGTTTTGTAGTACAGCAAAATAAGCAGTGTATTTAACATGTAGATGTCGAAATATAGATCTGCGTTTTATAGGTTCACGTAAGCCTCGGACATTTGACGTCAAAGCTTTTAAGCTATAACGTCACGTTAGGAGTTTAGCAAAATTATAATAACGGTACAACAACGGCCTTCCGAGGCAAATAGTTCTGCTTTTAAAAAGTGAACGCTGTTTGTTCGTATGCATCTACATAATAAAACATGGTAACACCAATTATTATATTCCCATGAGTATTTTTTCGGAACATTCCGTCTCCCACATAATGAGAACTGGGGTGCTTTGATGCTGCCGTCTATGTCGGCACAGAAAAAACGCAAATGATAGGCATACTGACTTGAGCACACACAAGACCAAGCTCGGGGCCCTGAGACACAGCTCGGGGCTCCTTGAGACGGAGCTTAAGGGCTCCTAGAGAACAAACTCGTAGCCCCTGAGCCTAAGCTCAGGGCCCCTGAGATCAAACTCGGAGCCCCTGAGACCAAGTTTCGTGGCCTCTGAAACAAAGCTTAGAGGCCCCTAAGACCAATCTCGGGAGCCCCTTAGACCAATCTCGGAGGCCCCTGAGACCAAGCTCGGGGCCCTGAGACACAGCTCGGGGCCCTGAGACCAAGCTCGGGGCCCTGAGACACAGCTCGGGGGCCCCTGAGACCAAGCTTGGGGGCTCCTAGATATCAAGCTCGAATGCCCCGAGCCCAAGCTCAGGGGCCCTGAGACCAAGCTCGAGGATCCCTGAGACCAAGCTTGGCGGCCTCTGAAACCAAGCTTGGGGGCTCCTAGATATCAAGCTCGAATGCCCCGAGCCCAAGCTCAGGGGGCCCTGAGACCAAGCTCGAGGACCCCTGAGACCAAGCTTGGCGGCCTCTGAAACCAAGCTTGGGGCCCCTGAAACCAAGCTAAAGGTCCCTTAAGACCACTGTCGGGGGCCCCGTAGACCAATCAATCTGGGAAGCCCCTTATACCAATATTGGGGGCCCTGAGACCAGTCTCGGAACCCCATGAGGTCACGTTCGGGAGCCCCCTGAGACTAAGTTTGGAGGCCCATTGAGACCAAGCTCGGGGGCCCCCTTAGACAAACTCTGGAGCCCCTTAGACAATCTCAGGGCCCCTGAGACCGAGCTCGGGGGCTCTCTTAAGGCTAAGCTTGGGTACCCTGAGACCAGCCTTGGGGACCCCTTAGACCAAGCTTGGGAGTCCCTGAGACGAAGCTCGGGGGGGGGCGAGGAACAGCTCGGGGGTCCCTGAAACAGAGTGGGGGCCCTGATTCCAGGCTCGGGGTTCCTTTAGACCAAATTCTGGACCCGCTGAGAACAGGCTCGGGGGCCCCTTTAGGCTAAGCTTGGGGGCCCTTAAGGCCAAGCTAGAGAGTCCCCGAGTCCAAGCTAGAGGGGCCCCCAAGCCCGAGCTCAAGGCCCCTGAGATAAAGCTCGGATACTGTCCAAACCGAGAAACTGTTGAGGGCTCAGTCAGGTCGTTCATAAACTTTCAGAAAAGAACCAAGCTAAAATTGCGTATTTTTTCCAGGGGCCCCTATGATAATTTTGGGGGCATCTGCCTCCCCTTGCCCCCCTTTATCCGCCGCCACTGACCAGCCGTATCGATTCTGGTCGAACAAAGGCCTGGGACGGTCCGCAACAAGCTGAAAAATGATGGACCATGCTATCCCACCAAAACTCTGCTCGCGGAGGTCGGAGGGCGGGCGTGGCAGCGGCTTCATCCGCTGTTGCGCCCATGTGATTAATTGATAATGATACTATTTGTCTACCAACCTGCCAGTCTGGCTGCATTGTCAGGTATGCTGAAACTTTTCTTCAGGTTCGCTGCTGCCCCCTACGGAAGGCGGGACTACTGGGAGAGTGAGAGGGAGCATGGCATATCCCCTCGCTTCCGGTGATGCTATGGGACATTCCCTGCGCGTGTTTAAGCTGACAGACGACACACGTGTTTGATTGGGCGCCGATGATGGCGCCCGGCGACTGCAATCGGCTGAGTGGCATTAGCGTTATCGAGGAGGCCGCCCCCGCCGCCGATGAGTGTGTCGACACCGACGCGACAGCGTGGACTCCCCACTCGGTCCCGCGGTTGCCCAGTTTCGACGCTCCGGCGGAGATTCAGCTGCAGCCACGCGAGCAGCCACGGCGAAGCTACTCCGGATGAGGAGCAGCCATTACATAAATTTTGGTCGCTCTGTGACTTAAGATACAGGTCGGTCGTCTCGAAGGCCAGTATATATCCATGTATTTGGATTACACAAATTCAAAATTGCATGCAGGTTTTCCCAGGCATCAGTCAGATTCAGAGAGACCAGGACGACGGTCGACCAGCCTTTTTCGAATACATTTTTATAATTAATTTTCCTCGTGATCATCGGAAGGGATTTGCACATACCGGAGACCACGAGCGCCGCAGAACATGCCACTTACGGATTAGAAGCCGTTGTTGCATGCATGGGCGCCGAAAGCGGGGGACGGGGGACGCGCCCCCTGTTGGCCAACCAGGGGGACGTCCCCCAAAATTTTGGGTCAATGGTCATTAATGCTGTCGTTACCGAATATGCTCAAATTCGCCTCCCCGGTCGCACCAGCCCGGTCTGTTCCCTGCGAAATTCTGCCCCTGGTTGCATGGAAACACATTGAGTCACAATCAGTGCTTCGCAAGAGTTGCTCCAGTAATTGTTTCTTCACTGCATTTTCGGCTGCAGAAAATTTCATGCGAAAGCTATTAAAACGAAAATGAATACCCACTTGATCATTCACACCCATCACTGTACAAAACATACATACTTCTGTAAAAGGCTGACGCCTCATAATGACTTCCGTTAGCATAATTGTAATTAACGTGACTCCACCGCTTACGGTGAACTGACGTTAAAAGCCAGCGCTGCGCGATACATTTTCGAAACACCCTAGATCGCTCCGTTGTCGAGAGCCGCACGGATGTGGGCAAGCCGAAAATGATAAGCTTGAAGGGCATATGGTACCTACATAGACTATGAACTGGGCTATCAGTCACTTCTAGAATACCGAACACACCGTGGTCTCAGATTTCATTTCTCTCAGAACCCATATTTTACGAAGCAACAACACTTCATGAGTGTGCCTCTTTTTGAGCGCACCATCCTCGCGCCTCTCCTAGTCCCTACCAATCCAACACTGCTGCCTGCTGTCCGTTGGTGACTGCAGCCGGCGCAGGGCTGGGATGGGCAGCATTCGTTCTTACTGTTCTTAAAGGAATCGAATTATATACAATGGGTTTACGATACGCTCAATATTCTGGCTATCTCAGTTTAAGTCTCATTCCAATGGTGATTAAGTAAGAACGGGCTAACCTATACCATCCCAGAACCAAAAAGTCGGCAAGGCACAGCCAGCTCTTCAGTGTGCTAATCACTGTGTGATAATAAGCCACTAGGTTTGTTCAAAATATGACACGTTTGGACCGACAACGACAACATCGAAAGCCACTGAAAATTCACACGATATATTTCGATCTGAGCCAGGCCGTGGAATGGGTGACCGATCCATAAGCCTGTGACGAGTGCAACACCCTCGTCCTACTGCCCCTAGCCAGGACGTGACGACGAGTGCAGCACCCTCGTCCTACTGGCACCAGCCAGGACATGGCGACGAGTGCAACACCCTCGTCCTACTGGCACCGGCCAGGACGTGACGACGAGTGCAGCACCCTCGTCCTACTGGCACCAGCCAGGACATGGCGACGAGTGCAACACCCTCGTCCTACTGGCACCGGCCAGGACGTGACGACGAGTGCAGCACCCTCGTCCTACTGGCACCAGCCAGGACATGGCGACGAGTGCAACACCCTCGTCCTACTGGCACCGGCCAGGACGTGACGACGAGTGCAGCACCCTCGTCCTACTGGCACCAGCCAGGACATGGCGACGAGTGCAGCACCCTCGTCCTACTGGCACCAGCCAGGACGCGACGACGAGTGCAGCATCCTCGTCCTACTGGCACCGGCCAGGACGTGACAACGAGTGCAACACCCTCGTCCTACTGGCACCAGCCAGGACGCGGGTCATATGCTGCGTTTGTGAATAATATCTCTGGCTTTTGTTAAGTTCAGTGCAGTAGGCAACTTGACCATTATAACTTAAAATGATTTAGCCGCAGGAGACAAAACACTGAGTCAATCTTAGAGGAAACATTCATTAAAATACTGGAGTTTCATTAACAGCTCACGAATGACTTGAACGGAAACGTTCATCTGCATAAAAGCTCTTGGGCAAGGAAACTTTAATTCTGCACTGCCTGGGGTCTTCAAGCATCCACCATCTCACACGTCTGCTCGAACTACCCATTGACCGATGGACTAAATCATTTATGGTGCGACCTAGTTGGGTCACAGGCCGGCGATGACTGCTGCTTAACATACATACCGACACAGAAAGGTTGTTATTCTTTGGTCGACTAGCAGTGACCCAGAAAGTCACCATGACATGAAAACATTGATGTTTAACTATTGCTGTAACGCTGCAATCGTAATTGTTCTTTTACTGTTTAACTGTACCCATGAGTTTAAGAATAGCGTTTTAAATAAGTAACCTAACCTGACCTATATATGTTTTAGGTTAAAATAAGCAGCATTGCATATTATCAGAGCGAGTCACCAATAATTGGAATATCCTCAAAACTACTGGTCGGAAGTCTGAGAAGACCTAGAGGAGTCCGAACGTAGTACACCAGGCGGTCGGAGTATGCTGAAACAGCATTACCAGGATTACTTACGTTACGAAAATCACATTCCCTTACATATGGGTCACAATGTGGAGCCTTCTGAAACAGGGGGGTGGAGCGCCCAAAGTTGTTATGGACCACACCTCATGGGCGCCATTCACCACCGATTGTTGCAAGCGCCTGGACACTTGAATACTGAAAGTGCCAAAGCCATGTCACTCTGCGTAGGCGGAGAGTGAGGAGCAGGCATAACATCCAGCTGCCTCACTAGACCTCAGGTCACGATACCTGGAATATTGAGTATTGTATACCTGGCTCAAAAACAGGACACGCTTTGGTTATTTGTCAGCACTAATGTGGAACTATACTGTAGCGTCCAGTTGCTATGGAGGCACCATGTGGAGAAGCCCGGGGACCTATGCTGTCTGTTTGGCACTGTTGGCGAGCCAGTACTGACTATTTGGCGGAGTCGGTGAGTTGGTACTCGTTGCGCCGCTCGTAGCACTCCTGGATGCCAGAGTCGTTCCAGAGACCCCGGATAGCTGAGATGAAGGGCTCCACGAACTCCTCGATAACCTCGTGGTCGACCTCCCTCACTTGATCGGCGTGTCCCTGAGGAACGGTTGTACAAACATTTAATATTCTTAGAGGCACCAGTAAAAAAATAGTCTCACACTAAAATCTTACAATTTCTAAAAGTATTTTGACTCCATAAAAATTCCAACTTCACCGACGGTTCATTTGATGGCAGTTATTGTGGTGACGGAGAATCAAGCGCAAAATAGATTTAATATCAACTACCTACCAGCTTTCCCTCATGACAAAACTTCAGTATCATGCAGTTCCCATTAACCAGATCTTAATGGTTAGGATAAAACATGCCATGATATATATTTAACCGGACTGTCTACTCGGTATACCGGGTGTTATTTGGTATGCTTTCCTCGGGTGTTTGAAATAATGCCCGAACGAAGTGAGGACATTATTTCTACGTCAAAATGGTAGCCGAACGAAGTGAGGCTACCATTTTGGAAAATTGCACGAATGAAATGAGGGTAATTTTCCCATTTCATTCACAGATTTATGAGCGCATTAAACTGAAACACCCCGAGGAAAGCATACCAAATACCATCCGGTATACCGATTAGACAATCCCGTTATATTTATTATGCCCAATTTTGGACGTTCTCTGAGCCGAACTGTGGAATAGGGTTTTCTTTGGGGGAGCGTTAAAAGAAAAGGGGCATGGCAGACTTTTTGGGGAAGGAAATTTAAAGACAGAATCCAATGAATATCCGGATGTTTCAGACATATGTGGAAGTCGTATGACACCGTTAATCTAATTCTTCCAAAGTTTTTGATAGGTGGCATGATCGTATTAATTAATTTAAATGTCCATATTTTTATGGCAAGGTCTGGGTCAATATGTTAAATGCATAAAAATATGATTCCTTCGATGATGACAACTCGCTCATTCGTTTTAAATTGAAATTAAGCATGATCCCTGCGTTGCGAAGAACACAGGGCAATAACAAAATTAACAACGGGATTAATTTTATTAATCCGACTTCTTGCTTAAAAACTGAATTCACGTGCGAACTTTGTACAAGGAGGCTGGTATTTTGAAAATCTATTTAAAATACACATATTTATTACGATATTTGTAATATAGGAAAACGAGAAAAAATTTAGTATAAACATATTTATAATCAAGTGTTGCCAATATTTAGCATATCAAAGTATGTTTAAAAATCAAAACACTGGCCAACATAGGACGACGCGTTTCTATCCCTGCATTATCATAAGGCCTGAGAAGGAAATTTGCATACCAATATGACGAAAAATTATATCAGCGAAATATATGAAACAATAAAAAAGATAAGCCTATAAAATACACCTTAGCATGATAAAGATCAAGAACCTATTTTCATTATTAGGTGGATATTTTCTGATTTATGGATGACAATCAAAATCTACATTTGCAGTGAAATACATATTTGCACATTTGCAGTGAAATACATATTTGCAAGTGCTAAACCACTTTTGCTTTCTTCACCTAGCGCATACTGTGATGAGGACTAAAAAGTAATAATACCGCATGCAGGGACAGATCCACTGGTAGTGATGGTAGGGGGGAGCTTGTATCAGTACATCATGGGCCAATCTCACGGAATAAATGACTGCCTTAGCCACATGCAAGTTGTGAAGGAACTCATCCCGAAAAAAGGACACCACGCTTTGCATGTGAGTGGTATCCATCGACACTAGGGAGTCCGCTTTGAATAGAAGTGTAAGTAGGCGGGTGGGGACTTCTGAATCTCGTTCCTTACTCTATCAGCTTCATATTATGCGATTTTCAGAGATTTCGACCGATAAACTCTCTTTACCTCGGGTTCTTGAAATATGAGCTCAAATTTGGTGTTACTGATATTGCCGCGTTGCAGTCTCCACAGCCAGATGACAGTATATCTATGCTTTTTCCTAGGCTTTCAGCGCATATTTTAGCCCCTGACTCACTACTGTTCTTTAATTTCCATCCAACTCAACACAAGCCATCCTTGAGCCTATAAATTTCAAAACGGTTATTTACAGTAACTGCATTGTAAGCATCATGTGCCCCGCATTCAGAGTTTCCGGTGAGCAGCTTTTGTTTCCATTCGGCTACTGAAGTTACGGTGCTAATTTGAAAACAACGGCTGAGCACCGGAAATTCTGAATGCAGGGCACATGACGCTTACAATGCAGGCAGTAAAAATACATTTCTTGGACTTTTATATGCTCAAGAATTACCGTTACTCAGTCTAAGGGAAAAAAGACGCCAAGGTGTTCTAAGAGACCTAAATGTATGCTCAAAGTCCGAAAAGGCACAAATATACTTAACTTGGCTGTAGAGACCAGGAAGAGCCATGACCACCGGAAGTGAGACCAAACCGATTTTATTACGCTCCAGACCAGCGGCGAAAATGATTTTGAAACACCGGCCCGACTCCGGACGGGGGTCCGCAGACTATCACTGTATTAGGCTGGTCTGACCATTCATATTTGAAAAATTATACATATTGCAATACAATTGCCCTGTGGGTTACAGGAATGCATGTGATGTATGATGTATGTGTTCAGAATAAGAACTCTCAGCCCGGAAAAAATAAATAGATAGCCATAATAAAAAGTAATTTCAGTCACCCAGCAATCAAGCCTGCTTCTCAGGAGCTTTGTTAAAGGGAA
This sequence comes from Lepas anatifera, assembly GCA_034440635.1. NCBI lineage: Eukaryota > Metazoa > Arthropoda > Thecostraca > Lepadidae > Lepas > Lepas anatifera. Next base: position 375,603 of record JAOTON010000553.1, read on the forward strand.
AGTGACACTTGATCATTTTGAACTCACATAGCCAGAATGTAGAGCATAACATAAAACACAATGTGAATATTGTTATCTGACCTAAAGCTCACCATTCACGGAGAAATCGTATTTGATAAAATCAGATACCGATCCCTTACTCCACGCGCCAGCCCCCACCACCAACGACATTGTGCCGCGCGGCCTGACGGCTCATAGGGGGAAGGGAAGGATGAGATTGGTCGGTGCAAAAATAAAAACCCCGTTTCTCCTCAAAAGGCGAGTTCCAACAGAAACAAAAATAGGACTAGGGTTTTTTTCGGCATTCTTTATGCGTCTGGTAGCTCCCTTCAAAGCTCACGATGGTGTCATTATTCCATTTACGTTGGTAAGGTACCCTCTTCCTTCTCTAGCGGTTCCAGAGAGAGGGGGAGGGCAAAGGAAAATGGCCCCAAGAGTACCCAGATCAAATTTTAGCCAAGTTTCTTTTTTGTTCGCGATTTTGCCTGGGCCAGCTCCCCCAAACCTTTCCCCAGATCCGTCAAGTCAATGTCTTCATGCAACTCTTCATTTCAAGCCCGCATTTATTTCAAGGAAATTGTCATATGATGCATAAGTGCAAATGTGAAAAAGTATGTCTTAAAGGTGTTTGTGACGTACCTATGAATTTTTAGTTTGGAAAACAAGCCCTCAGACCCAAAAATGACCCTTTTCCGGCATTTTCAAGCCCACCCGGTTTGACCTCAAATACGACCAGCCCGGCTCAACCCTGGCTAACAATTCCAGCCCGTCCATCACTGGTAGTGATTGCAACGCGGCAATATCAGTAACACCAAATTTGAGCTCAATGTGCACGCGCCCGTGGCGAATAGAGTTTACCGATCGATCTGAAAATTAGGTGAGATGAAGCTAATGGACTAAAACACAGGATTGAAAACCTCCACTTGCCTGTCTAAGTTTTTGTGCAAAGCGGAACACCCTAATGCGCAGGGAAGGCAGGTTCGTAGTATTTTCCAATCAGCCCTAGCTGCCCAGCGATTTTGACGTCATACTTATCGTTTTAGCTTTGTTCGAATCGTTCATTGATTGATCAGAAGAAACACGCTTCAATCGCATTCTTGACTCTCACCTGGCTCTCTCCGTCCTTGTATTCAATGCCGAGTGTATCCATGGCAACGATCATGCTCTGCATGGCCATGAATATGTTCTGGTAGATGAGGCGTGTGAAACCACGCTTATCCTCATCAGTGTAGCCGGAGCCGTGGATGATCCGCATTTGCTTAATGAACGTGGATTTTCCAGATTCTCCAGTGCCTGTCGGGGGCAGATCAAAACCTGCATTGATAAACGGACATTGAGTCATAGTGTCAACAATCTTCAACGCAAAATAATATGGATTCCGCAGCGCTCCATTTGAATCTTTCAAAGTTCCCAGGTCAACGATTGTGTGATGACCTTCTATTTTTGCAACCACCAGTATCGTCAAAATACAGAAGAATGGTTCTGTCCGAAATCTGATGTCTCTGAATCTTACATCTCGGATCCGATGAGATAAGACCTAAAATAGCTTAACCCACAATATGAAGTTTGAGTTATATAATCCAGAATCGTAATGATGGAGAAAATCATGTATTTTGAATGACGGATATTTATTCTGCCCCGGGAACGGATGAGCAGAGGATGTCATTTATACACAAATTTGTACGTTCATGCATTTGGCATGGAGCATCGTAACTGCAGCGTATGTAAATACCATGGATGGATATCCGGGGGAGGTGGGGGGGGCAGGACCCCGTGGACTATAGGCCTTCCATAGCCTTTGCATAAGGTTTATACTGTCGTACCAGGGTTCGGCCCTGGGTTCGGCCCTATCCAGGACTCGGCCCTGGGTCGAGAATAAATTTCCAGCCTTTGTAAAGACCCAATATTTATATTTATAGAGGCCTTAAGTTGGGAACGAATACTTGTATTTGGTCTTATACTATTATAAGACGCAATACTTATAGCGGGCCTTATATAATGATAAGACCCCATACTTCTAGCATTATATCACGCGGTATTGTGCCCATATGTGGCCACGAGGACTGCGTGATATTGGTGACAACCGTGCATGAGTGTGGTGGAGACTTTTTAGCGTATATATGAAAACAAGACACTGGCTGATCGTGGCCTCGCTATATAGGCAATTCGAGCCCCTCGCCTCACCATCTGCAACGTGTCCGACTACTAGAACAATGTGTCCCTCTCTGTCCAACCAAGCGGACGTGGAGTTTTCTGCGGGATCAGCACGCGGACGTGAAAGAAAGTGGGTCGAAGAGCGAGAAACGGATTTCCAGAGCGGGCCTGCCCAAGGGTAATTTCTTGTCGCTGTCTTTGTTTTTGTCGTGGGCGGCCCCACTAGCAGACACACTGAACAAGGTTCCTGGCACAACCCCACTCCTATATGCAGACAACACTGCCGCGCTGTGCACAGCAAAATCAATGTAAGCCGCAAGTGGAACTAATACAGAACTAGGACCAGGACATAGGACATTGGTCCCAGAACTAGGACCAATAAAGGAAACATCGTTTGATAGTAAAGGTCTGGGGAAGACGGCGCAATTTACCTGGACACGTAGTCTGGGTTACGAAGAGCCTGTAGCTGAAATGCTTTAGCCAAAAATATTCATTGCGCACGAATAATAATGACTAATTTTGGAATATGTTGACCGTAAAATTTTGACATATACATTCAAAACCAGGAATGATGGTTCGAGCAGGGAGTAAAAATACATAGCAGACTCATTTTGTGTCCTTTTTGTCCTCACGTACCTTAAAACTCCAAGAAGCCGATTCATAAGGGCATTTCTTGTTTTCCCTTGGCACTGAACACCGGTTGTTTCCGCCAATAACGACAAACAAAGCGCGCGGCGCCTCAAGCGGCACATGCTATGCAGATTAGTATATTGTCCTTCTCATCCAATTTTTTACCATTCATGACAAAATTGGTGTCCTTTAAAAGAAAAATGACCAAATATTTTACGATATTATTTTGGTTACTGTTCTACAAAGCTTTTTTGAACGTTTGTGCAAGACGCTCTGGGCATTGAAAAAAAAACGTACATAGCAAAAAAACACCAATTTTCTGTATTGTATTGACGACACCATCGTGTTTTCTGCAAAATTTGTATCTAGCAAACATAACATTTGGTGACGGGTAATTCCAAAATATTTATGTCTTACCGGTGGCACCGTGGTCAAGGAAGGTTCCAAAGGCAGGGCAGTTTACGTTTCCCCTCTAGATTTTTATTCAGCGGAGCTAGAGCAAATCGTTATGCAGCATTGGCATCCTCTCATCGTGACAAACCGAGTAATGTATAATATGACCCTACTAGGTCAAATGGTGAAAATGGCATGACAGCGAGCTAGGTCAGGGTCACAGTGTGACCTGGTATGGTCATGTTGCATATCAATCAACTCACCGTGATAATATAAGCACAATGCAAGCAAAATGGGAGTTTTATCTCAATTCAGTGAGAAGTTATTGGAAAAATAATCACTGTATGCTCATGTGGCCTCACCTGACCTATGAGAGGTCAGATGGTCAAAAACACAAGTTTATGGTCAATATTGTGGCAATAATGCACGACGGTTTGAGGATTTTCAGGTAAACGAGCCCTTTCTATTTTTCAGCAAAGACTTATAATGGGGTGACCAAAACATTGAACCCACCTTAGATAAAAAATATCAACATTCCAACACAGCAGATGTGTAGATCCTAATGACTTCATCATGCGGTGAAAGTTTGAAACTGATCGGTTGGCTGATGTTCCTTAGGCGCCGCTTCAAACTCGTGAGTTTAGGTTTTGAGGTCGGGTCGCTTGACCTTGGATAGCTCCTTGACCTGACATGACCTGACATAAAAATTTTGTCAGATGCGTAAAATTGATCAAGAATAAGGTACTGTAAGTTTCGTTGTTCTGCGCCTTTTTGTTGGCGCGTTATCTGGGGAAAACCAGGAGGAGGCGAATTTCGCCCGCCAGCGATGCGCGTGTTAACCACCTCAAGCCATCAATATGAGGCTTTAATCTGCGACCAACCCAAGATGGGTCATCAACCATCTCGTTAACAGTGACTAAAATGGTATGACCTTTAATAGCTCGTTGATCTGACCTAAAAAAATTGGTCAGATACGTAAAATTGATCAAGGATAAAGTACTGTAAGCTTCGTTGTTCTGCGTCTCTTCGTTTTTGCACCATTTGGGGAAAACCAGGAGAGGGGGAACATTTCACCCCCTCAACGGGGCGCGTGTTCAAGTTATTAACCATCAACGCCGTTTCTATACGTACTGAGTTGAGGCCAATAGGCACTTGTCCCCGGTTGGAGGGAGCGTGCCCGCCTCGGAACTGCACGGGTCGCCGAACGTCACTTCGTCGGCCCCGAGAGCACCCCTCATCACCAGCCACCATTGGGGCAACGACCAGAGTAATGCACTATCAGATCCACCTCCAATGGGTGCCGTCCCATTGCGACATCACTGGGAACGAGAGAGTCGACATGCTCGTCCACACAAGCATGGGCCGTCCCCAAATAAGACGCGATAGATGTGAGAACGATGCATGAACCTGGTACGACTGGTTCGGCTGGTAGCGCACGCTGATGAAGCCCGGTCCATCAGACCGTGGTTTATGGGTCACTCCAGGACAAATCACCCAGGCAAGTTCACCACAAGCCCTTCGATTTCCACCAAATTTTGTACTCAAGGACCTCTATACAATATAAAAATTTGAGCCCATTCTCAAGTCCCAAGGTCAAAGAGATCACGAGATAGAGGTCATCAAATTTTCGAGGTTAAAGGAAACATCGACGGAAAAAACAATTTTGTATATTAAAAGTGGCTAATTGAAATTATTCAAAATGGGTATCAATGTAAAGAAGATATAACGGGCCATGTAAAAATAAAAACTTTGACATCAGGCCACATTTTGACCTCGTGACCCTGTCACCTTTTCTTTACATTGATAATTTACAAAAAATCATATTTTCAATATTTTATTTTCACATTGGGGGTCCTCACGGTATAAGCTAACTAGTGGTGGGCGTTGTTTGTGGCTCAGATTTAATAACAGGTCACAGAAGTCATCACCTAGGGCAAAACCGCTCACTGAAAGTATCATTTGTGCGGATACGCTACAACATGACTGATATGGATGTCAAATGAAATCTGGTCAACTACCTACCACAGATTTCGTACCAGAATGTGTCATGGATCTAAAATGACCTTTCCAGATTAAATGACATAGCTTGACCTTAGCGGGGCGCGTAATGCAGCGCTGGGGGGGCGTTTTTCGCCCCCCCTCCGTATCTCGTTCTCCACGAAAGGTAAAGGAAAATTAAGGGCAGCGTTCGAAAGCTCTTGACAAGACAAAGAGATTTTATACGAAAAATTTTTTATGTCAGGTCAATATTGAGGTCAGCATAGGTCAAAGAAGGCTCCAGAGGCTTACAACAGAGCAGTGTACGTTTCCCTCTCTAGATCCTCCCTCAGGGGAGCTAGAGCGAATATTTATGTATCATTGGATTCCTCTCATCGCGGCGAATCGAATGATGTATAATATGACCTTGCTAGGTCAAATAGTCAAAATGACCTGACCTCGAGCTAGGTCAGGGTCACAGAAAGACCTGGTATGGTCATGTTGCATATCAATAGACTCCCCGCGACAATATAAGCACAATGCAAGCAAAATATGAGCTTTATCTCAATTCAGTGAGAAGTTATTGGCAAAGCAATCACTCTCTGCTCCCGTGACCTGATGACATTTGAGAGGTTAGATGCTCAAAGACTCAACTTTATGGTCAAAATCGTGGTAAGAATAGACGGTTTGAGGATTTTCAGCTTTATCTATCCAGTTTTTACTGAAAACCAGCTCATTCTATTTTTCACCATAGACTTATAATGGGGTGACCAAAAAATTGACCCCACCTTAGGTCAACAATATCAAAATTCCGAGATAGCAGATTTGTAGACCCTAATGACCTCATCATATTGTGGAAGTTTCAAACTGATCGGTTTGCTGATGTTCCCTGGGCGCTGCTTCAAACTCGTGATTTTAGGTTTTGAGGTCGGGTCACTTGACCCTGAATAGCTCCTTGACCTGACATGACCTTAACTCAAAATTTGGTCAGATGTGTAATCAGGGATAAGGTACTGTAAGTTTCATTGTTCTGCATCTCTTCGTTTTTAGCTATCTGGGGAAAACCAGGAGGGGGGGCGAATTTCGCCCCCTAGCGGGGCGAGTGTTAAAAGAAAAGTGCGCATTTATGTCATTACCGATTTAATTTCAAGGCATGAGAGGTTCATGGTGCTTCGGAAATGTTGAGAGCATTAAAAAGTCATACCAACTTCGTGTGGCCTTAATTCTTAGCTCACCTACAGCAAAATCATGTAAAAAAATGGTGCAGGTCTAATAAGGTAATACATAAGCATCACGCAAGATCGGTATAGTTTCAAGCAATGTTATCAATATATCCAGAACGCCATGAACCTATTAAGCCATAAAATCAAACCCGTGACGACGTATTTGCGTACTTTTCTTTTAAGACCCGTCCCTGTGGGCCTCTGGGCTACCTTCACAATGGTGGCGGGTGTTTGAACACCCCCTCGAACTCTGCACCTATGCAGGATAGCACAAAAAAAGCAAACGCTGGTGGATAGCTCATACAAAATCATGACACAACTATGCCAGTCACTTTTTGCCTAAAATAAATATTGAGGTCATGACATATCAATGAAGGTGACATGTCAGCAAAGAGTTTCTGGGCTCTAGAGTCTGATAGAGTTGAGTTAGAGTGAATTTGTTGACACCGCTCACTTCCTCTTGTTACAGCAAATCGAATTATGTATAATATGACTATACTAGGCCAAAACATTAAAATGTCCTGAACTGAGGTCAGGTCAAGGTCAGTTTCTGATCAAGCATAGTTGATATGCATATCAATTGACTCACAATAGAAATCCAAATGTAACCATATCAAAATAAACCCTTTATCATAATTTCCTTCAAGGTTATTAACCCAAGCTTGTAAATCTGCTTAAGCAGTCCAGATGACCTCTCAGAGGTCACAGGTCAAAAATTGCAACACAAACCTGGAAAGGGGATATTGTGTGGGATCTTCCCTCTATGACCTTGGTCCACTTTCAGTGTATTGTTTTTGCATCATCATGGTATTTCCCAATAGGTCTCCAGCATGGCACAGATTTGGAGCCATCACATGTTTATTGGACAACCATCAGGTTGTCACATGTCAAATGTGATGTACATCACATTTGACATCACATTTTGTGATGTACATCACATTTGACTTTTACAATCTTGTTTGACATTGAATATATTGACCACACACAATGAGCATTGGCTATAATGGAGATAGCATGACCCCACACAAAACAGGTGCTTTTCTGACCATCTTGACTTTGGAGATGCCAAGGCAAGGGGGCACTTTAGGAGCCCCTCCACAGCACATTGATGCCAGACCCCTCTCCACTGCACATGATGAGACTGGGGAAAATGCCCAATATATATTTTTTCACGCTTTCATACTCTTAAAAAACAATTAGATGCCTGCAGCTTCAACTTGTAAATAAGAAAATATGATTTCCACAGCATCAGCTTTACTTACCCAGCAAAAGAAGCTTAAGTTCTCTCCTTGCATCTCTCTTGTCTTTCTTCAGCTGTTTTTCTATTTCTTTGTTAATCCTCTGCTGTTCTCTGGCCTCTTCAGAGACACAGCAGGGTATCATCATGCAGTTTAAATTCTGATAAGTCTTGCAGAGCTGTAGTCACTGACATTAGTTTTATAAAATTGCTACATGCAGCACTACATAGGCGCTTAACTGTCTTCAAAGCTTTCGGTCAGGTGACACAGAAAATGCACACACCTATAATTATGAATTCACAGAAGTAGCAGGTTGAAATCTAAGTAGGTAGAAAGTCACACAGTAGCCAATGCTTTTCCCCCAATCCTTTATGTGTCGCAATTCGATGGTATCGCGTCGACTCCCACTCATTGGGCAATAACTCCAGGAGCACCAACACTCATGCATCCGACTCCGTATAGCCAGCCATCTTCACTGTTTAAATACCTCGCTTTTCTGGCTTCCACCGCCCTCCGGAAAAGATCAATATTGCCACTGCCATCACCCACCGACGACCTCCCTGAAGTAATCCTGCCGGGATGCCTGGGCCTTGCTGCCGCCCCGCCGCCCCGCCGCCCCGCCGACTTTTTGAGTCAAAGCGCTGGTTTTGAAATTCGGTCACCGGAAATGTCTTCAGAAACAGTCAGCTGTCGAACCCCTCTCAACAGCAACCGCAGACGACTGGATGTGACGTCACAACTTGTAGCATATACGATGGGAAAATGAAATGATAAAATATCAAAAATTTTGCAAAAAGAGACCAATAAGCGAAAATGAAATTCCTATTTATTGAATTTGGGATAAATTTCATTACCGTGTATTCTCACAAATTCGTGAGCAGGAAGCGCCATTAGCAGCAGTTTAACACATGCCTCAATGGTGAAGGAATTCCTTCACGCCCATGTGACGTCACTCGGATGGAAAGTAATCCCTCTTGAACGTACCTATAAGTAAAGGTATCTTGGATCAGGAGCGGGATCCTCATCAGGAGAGGAGGCCCCTGGTTCTAGAGAGAGAAAGTGTAGCGATTAGTGAAGGCCAAGGCAATAGAGTAATGGGCCTATCTTGAGTGAAAGCTGGGCGTTGGCTACGTTATTCTGAGGGGGTCAAAGTTTTACCTACTTAACGGCTGGCATTTTCGATTAGTCCATATGAAACACATGTTAAAAGCTTGTAATCTAGAGCCTCCGGAAGGGATCCTAGACCACGCTCAGGTTCACAAAAACAATTCAAAGGAAAGCCAGAACATTCTAATTTTTATTTTTAGGGTCAAAACCGCCAGCCGCCAGCCGTTATTCAACTGCCCTGGTTGTCCCAGTCTGCAAAGTATGGCAGCAGGCCAGAGGAGTCACAACAGCCATTTAAAATTCTTGTACCGCCAGCCACCGAAAATTCACACCATTCTGCCATATACCACGGAGAAAAGCGCACTCATTTGTATCCACATGATTCAATGCTACCTCTCTCATCAGTTAGTTAGTTGATAATTTTTTATAAGGCTCACTTCTTTGTCTTTATACCTAACCATTTAACCATTATTTGTTTGGTTTTCATTGTCACCTTCCTCACACCAGTCTCACAATTTCGCACCATGTTGATAATTTTCACCACTCGCTTCTGTCTCCAAGGGCACTTGCACCAACAAGATCTTGTCGAAAATGTCATGCTTTGCACACTGCTGGTTGTCTACTACTAAGAAGATAACAGTGATTTCCATATCAATATCAAAGCAGTAGAGACACTGATCAATATTGTATTTAAACCATTGTGCCAGTATTGGTATACAATAATGACACCAAGACCTTAAGTCAGAGTCACTTGATGAAATCCATGGGGCAAGGCAGTTTGAGTTTTCTCAAGAGTAAACAGTATTGCAGGAAGAAGAACACACACATCCCTACCCACACTTTGCAATGCTACCTTCCTTATTAGTTTATTTAGTTTTATAAGGCCTGTTCCTGTGTCTTTATAACCATTCATCTGTTATTTTCTTGGTTTTCACTGTTGTGTTCCTCGCACCAGTCTCACAAATTCACACCAGGTTAATAAAATACACATCGCTCGCTCCTATCTCCAGAGGCACTTACACTGACAAGATCTTGTTGTAAGTACCATACTTTGCAGACTGGCCCCTTGCCCCCTTGTATCCACCACTGCATGGAAGATATCAACAGTATGGGCAGATATTGTACTTACATGGTATCTATGACATGTTGATGTTGGGGATGTGATCACAAGGCAGGTGCCCACATTCTGGCTGACATGGTTTATCCAGGGGCCAATGGGGGTACTTGCCCCCCTTCCACTTCAATTGGGCCTCTGGTGTCCCCTGAAAGGTATTTTCCCCTCCCCTGGAATGTGAGTATTGGCATCCTGATAATAGGATTAGCACCCTTGATAAGTTGTGTCATCCAAAGCTGTTCCCCATTGGTCCCAAGCCCCCCCTGGTCAGGTGCCACCGACTGGAAATCCCAGATCCGTCTATGGCTGGGGGAGTGCAGTTTGGGGTTTGCTAAGATATCAGGTAAATTCAGGGAGAAGATGGGATAACCTGTTGCATAGTCCTTGAATCCCCCCATGGTCCATGGACGGCCTTATCCCGCTGCCACGCTGATTTTGTTATTCATTTTGCTAAATTCCTCAATAAAAATCTTAGTCTGGCATTGGTGAAACGTAATTAAGAAGCGAAAAAAACGTCATTCTAAAGTGGAAAAACGCAAACATGAGCAGTTTAGCCCAACTTTTATAGCCCATAACACCTGGACCTATGTTCTTCATCATTGTGCATGTATATTTATCTATGTTTCAGGAACATAGACCTATGCTCCATGGCCAACATGTGATCTGGATCGGACTGCCGATTGGGCGAGTCCATCAAGTGCTATTTTCCAGAATTTGAACAGAATTTGAAAGATGCAAAAGTCAAATGTTTGTCACAGAAAGTACAAGAATACTAAAAGCATATATTTTCATATTTTGAATATTAAACATTAGTATCTCTACTTAGTCTATTTTTTTCACGGGACTGCTGCTTCTGTGGCGGCACTAGCCAAGGGTACTAGCATGCTGATACCAACAAGTGCTGGTACCAATTATTTCTTCTTTAAGAGTCTTTGTATATTTCTAAAATCATCGTATGCTTAGGCTGCCTTGGACATGTACTGAATGTCACTTCTCACTGTGTACTTCTGTAAAAAGAAGCAAACAAAACGTAAATTCACATTCATTTCCCGACGATTTCTTTAACATGCCACGCTTTAAGAACATAAGTTTATACAAGATTATCGTAAAGTTATTGTTATCGATTGGAAAATGTGACTTCAATAACGTGATTTCGATAAATCATTAGAGTTGTCCTGTCCCTCATCCTAAATAACTAATAGACAATTGTCGCAGACCGGAAAGACGATATTGTCGAAAACTTCAATAACGTGATTTTGATAAATGATAAGAGTTGTCCTGTCCTTCAACCTAAATAATTAATAAGACAATTGTCGCAGACCGGAAAGACGATATTGTCGAAAACGACTTGAAAACTTGAAAACGATGAAAGTTATCGAAGTGTCCATCACTGCAAATTTACAAACCTGTTATTGGAAGTGTCCCTTTTGTCTTTGATATTCACAAAGTGTCAGTGACTAAGAAATTTTCTTATCTCTGACATACGTTGTGATTTTCAGCTGAACCAGTCATGTTCCATTGGACGCGTTTAGTAAGGTATGCCTGTACCAGCTGGGCACGTTCAGGGCCGGGGCGTTTGGAAACAAGTGGTACCCTATGTTCCAAGCACGCTTCATCCGCTCAGTCAGGTGAGCCTTCTCTCAAAACGCAAGGACTGTTGGGTGTTTTTGTTCTCTCAAAATGCATAATTAGCAAAAGGAGCACCGAGATGGTGTCGACTGTAGTCCATTTTACATTTTAGCCGTCCTTTTTCTTAAGCTTGCACATGAGTTTCTGTATTGTACAAATGACAAGATATTGTCACAGGCTCAGTGAACAGTTGAGTAGAGCGTGTCGGGAAACCACTACTAGCATATTCCATTTCGCTCAAAGATCCCTCTACTAAATCTCCGAACAATTTATATATATATATATATATATATATATATATATATAATTATATTATTAGAATACCTACTAGATTCAGAAATCTGCTATTGACGGTCGGTCCCGAACAGGCAGTTGCCAACGCTCTCAAGCAATTTTGAGGCACTCTAATAGGAATTTTGGTAATTCGACGTATGTTAAAGGGAGATACGAGAAAAATTATTATTGTGGTTTCTTGCTATTTGAAAAATCCTGATTACGAAGCTATCAATTTTTTTGTATCATCGGCAAAATTTTGGGAGGCCACTCACTTATTATCGAAATAGGTTAACAGTTCCGATAAAATGCTGAAACCTTCACCCATCACTTACTTTTCGTAAACTATTTAAAGTTGAAAAGCAATGTTTTTCTTGTAATACAAATATATGTTCTCCTGTATTTTTATTTGAATTAATTTTAAAAAAGCTTTGACAAACTACAAAATTAATTAGTTTGCCCTAGAAACGGAAAAAACATAATTACTCAAGTCTTCAGCGGTTTCGTACCTCGGGTCTTGAGTCATTTTGTGCTTCAACCCCAGGATGACAAAACTTTTGCGTCAGATAGGTCACGTGACCCCGGTATGAGAATTCCTAGGTTTCGGATTGGTTAATTGTGATTTCTTTTAAGCCCTATATTTCTGTTTCAAAAGAGTTTTGGAATGCTGTTTTTCTAAAGTAACTTTTCTGTAAGAGTCCAATAAAGTTCTACATCACTGTTTAGGATAGATATGACCTAATTCTTAGAGAAATTGATATCATTAGCCGTGTGTACGTCAGATACACCGATATGAGGTGTACCGGTAAAGTCGTCTAGAAATGTTGACTTTGATAGCAATTTTAAGGCATTTGCAGGCCGAATTCGCAAAAATGAGAATAAGACTTCTGAATCAACTTTTTTGAGACCTTTTGATCTAGCCAATATTTTTTCGCGTATCTCCCTTTAACATATTTATCTCAGCTCTTAATTTAAATGCAGGGATTTTATCATGCTTGCAAAGGCATCGGGTTTTTGTGTTATTATATTTATGCTAGTCCATACCAGTCTGCATGATTGAAAATATCCGTGAGAATCGTCGTAACGGCCAAGATGTAGGTATGTATGTGAACTCCAACTCCTGTGCACGGATTTGTCCCACTTAACGTTGCTCCTGCATTTGTTTCCTTTAATGAACAATTAAATTGTCAGCCTGTGGGTGCAAATAATCTGAATTCGTATGGCAGGAGGCATCCAAAATTGCGATCGTGAGGTGATGATTTGCTTCTTAGTATTTCATAGCTGTTTATCTGTCCTCGTAAGGTTGTCAAAATCACAGTCCATGGTTGTATAAATGCAACTGGGCCTGTATGGATCAAATAAATGCGTGACTTTGCACTGAATATTAAATCCCCTTTTTCAACAGATGCACGTTAAATACAGCGCTCGCTGTTCAGTTCAGGAGTGCTATTTACCAATGAAGGATCTTTATTCCTAATTGTACTAGATTGCTGGAATTGTACGCCCAAACTTCACCAATTCAAGACGGAAAAGGGATGATTTCCAAATTGTCAGACTTATTTTGACCATTCGAGTTTTTTTCTAAAAAAGTATAATACCCTTTGTAAGCATCTGCGCCGATTTCGTATTCAATGATACGTATTACGAGTACCAGACATGTTTATAATGTGGTTTGAACCGAGGTAGAACCCTTGCGGATGAAGGAACGAGTCTCATTTTCTCTTTGGTCCACAAACGCATAATTTGCAGGAAATTTAGCGTTTACGGTGTTTCGCCTTTGTCCCGGGCAGCGTCCAGCCGGTACGGTGCGGTGGAGTGGACAGGAAAGCATCGTAAAAGGGATGGTTTGTTTTATAATGAAATATGATGATGATGACATCCGGCGGTGCCGAATTCTGTCCACATCTAGGCACAAATGTGCTTCGCATAAGAACTAAAATTATCCATATCTCACTCTACGACGTGGGGAAATTACTTTGGAGTTCAAGCTCGCTCCGTGAAGTTCACCGACTTGTCTCTCTCTCCGTGTGCGCAGCGCTGGTGCCCGGTGCGGTGGCCGCTCGCCGCAGTGTGAACACCCTGCCGCCGGCCAGCACCGACCCGCAGCAGGAGCGGCTGCTGGAGGAGATGTGTCTGCTGGTGGACGAGCAGGACGCGGTGGTGGGCGCCGCCTCCAAGCGCGACTGTCACGCCTGGCGCGCTGACTCCTGTCCGCTGCATCGCGCCTTCAGCGTGTTCCTCTTTGACTCCAGCGACCGTCTGCTGTTGCAGCGCCGCTCTGACGTGAAGGTACTTGGTCTCACGTGTCGCACCGATAACCACTCGCGATCTTCGAAGGGTCTCATCGTGAGAAGCCGTGTCTTTAAAGCCTTGTGGGTCCAGCCGTTGGGAATGGGTTGCCCGATAAAATCGTCTTATATTACAAAAAGATAGCCGCCCCGGTCGCTCAGTTGCGAAAGCGTTAGGCTCCGGCCCAGTAAGAATACCCTCTCCAAAGATGTCAGCTTCCATTGTACGGTGGAGCTCGGCTGCTTTGTAGTGAGGCGGCTGCTGAGCAGAGGCTGTGTCCTCCGACAGATCACGTTCCCGGGCTGTCTGACCAACACGTGCTGCAGCCACCCGCTAAACGTGGCCAGCGAGAGCGAGGCTCCGCCGGCGTCATCACCGCCGCCCAGAGGAGACTCCAGTTCGAGCTGGGCATCGAGCCCGAGCAGGTGACCTCCACCTCGCGCCGCTTCAGCCGACGGCCGAATATTAATGTTTGGTTTGATTGTGAAAAAGGGAAGTTAAGCCGGTTTTCAGAAGGTATATGGAGGGGGGAGGTGAATCCCCTGGTCAAGGACATCGGACTTTTGCTTGATGCTATGTACAGAGATAGATCAGTTACTTTCCGCAAATGATGCCATAACTGGAAATTTTTGCCACGGTGATGCCATGAGAACTTTGTTTCACGCAACTTTGAATGGTTACTCACGTAGTTTAATCGCGGCCACAATACAAAGACACCGGGCACTTGTTCTTTCCTGCTTTCCAACGTCTGGCTGCAGAGACTATCACCGTTTTTCTCCTGGCCTGCCGTGTGTAGGTTCTATTTGTGCCAGTTTTCGGGTCACGACGCGTATCCCGGTGCCGGCAAACCCGGCATTGTCCCGGCAAGGCAGTTGTAGGCCCCGACACTAAAATGTGATTTTACGGGATTGCAGTTCTCAATAGGTTGATAAGTGGAGCATTGTGGAGGGCTCGCGGTATTGATAACGATCTAAGACGTACGAAGTGACATTAGTGGAGGCGTGTAAGTTTATGTAGAGGGTTTGGACTTCTTCACTAGAAAAAACGCAAAGGAGCCATAGCTTTCGGCTATATTTTTCAAGCCTTCGTAAGTTTTGTCTGATCCGATTCGAACTTAAGGCTGACGAAAGCTTGTAAAATATAGCCGAAAGCGCCGAGCCCTCACCTTTTTTATAGAGGGCAAGTCCCAAAATTATACGGAAACTGATCTCAGAATTACTATTTACTAAGAATTACTTACAGAATTACAGGACTTCCACTGAAGGCAAATTATGGCGTTGTGCTTGTAAAGTCTGAAATCCAGCATGGATGCTTCTGCCACGCCAGAAATGCATTAAAGGGAAGGTGTCACCTTTGTAACGTAATTTAAACTGATATAGCCAAGTTGTAAAGCATGCCAGAAAACCCTGTATTCAACATATCATTTGTCATGGAACTCGAAATTTCCATAGAGAAAAACTAAAAACCCACCTGAAATGTACCCGAAATGTACGCAAGGATCTGCCCACAGTTGTCAGCTGTTTGCGTGACGTCACGCAGACGTCACAATGAGTAGTCAGCCTATTGAAGCCTATTGAATATGGTAGTAGTTGCCAGATAATGACGTCATGCACAGGCATGATTTTCGGCCAAAAATGCCCCTATTACACTAAATTCCGGGATTTGACCAAGGTGCCACATTCCCTTTAAGGGATTGAGAATAAGGAATACGAGTAGTGGTGCGCGATTCCCTTCACCTACAGAAGATATGCCTCCTCGTAACATCGGGTCAGAAAGCCAATAAAGACACTATCAAACGGCCTGTTTCCATAAGCTGTGCGGAAATTTAACGCCAACACTAGCATGCACTCCGCAGCGGATCCCTTTCCATGCCGCTTTTGCTAGTTTAAGATGGATGGTGAAAAGAAAACATGTTTCAGTCCATTTTGGTCTTTTTACGGTATAATTGCTGCAAGTGACTGTTAACATGCTTTCACTAGTTTTTAATATCTTTTAAGTCCTACTGTAAATTTAAACTGGAATTCACGTACTAGGGTTGTAAGCCTGTTGGTGGAAAGTTTGAATAAAGTGGTAAATAAGATTAAATATTGTGGCGTTCCCGCAGAGGCCCGGAGACACGGTCTGCGATATCGCAAATGAAATTGTGACCCCTCGTCTCTCATCAAGGATCAGACGAGCTAATGATAGCATCATCCACGAGTTTAAACACCTGGTGACGTCTAATGCGGAAGAGTTTGCCGGAATACCGTGGTGTGTTTGACGCCAGCAGGTGCCGACATCAGCGTTCCAGTACCTGACGCGGATGCACTACCGCGCGCCTTCCGGCACCGACGGCGTCTGGGGCGAACACGAGATGGACTACATCCTGGTGGTGCGCGCCGACGTGCGGCTGCGTCCCAACGCCAATGAAGTGCAGGCGGTGGAGTACGTGTCGCGGGAGCGGCTGGCCGAGTACTTGACGCGCCAGCAGTCTGCTGGCGTACCGCTGACGCCGTGGTTCCAGCTGATCGTCAACACCTGGCTGATGCGCTGGTGGGAGAACTTGGACCGTCTGCACCAGTTTACGGACCACGATACCATACACAGGCTGTAGGGACGGCGTGCCGTGGGTTACTGCGGCGGGAAGTACGATCAGCTGGCGGGGTAGTTCACGTGGCTCTAGATCTGGTGACGGCACTGCGATATTTCGGCCTTTAGATGAGGGGATGCCTGGTGGCGTGGTCGTTGCGCCGGTCACTCTGAGAGGTACTTTGGAAACATCGGCACCTTTCCGACCATAATGGGGAGAACGGCTTTGATTCGTACCTGACCTGATGATCAAATACTTCATCCAGAGAGCTTGGCTTCTACCGGCTCACGCGATTTTATGACTGGAGGAAACATACCTGGTTGATATTATGGTGCATATTAGAGGTATTTGGTAGACACTAGTTAAAAAGGTCACGCGAACGGCGCTGCGGGTTATGCGAGGCACTGAGGAGTTTTATATCGTGCGGGTGGTTGGCTTGCACATTTGTACTTGGTGCCGGTCAGGTTGTTAGCACTCAGTCAATCAGTGTTGATTTAGTGCCGGATTTGGCTGAACCAGAGCAGGCCATCTCATGGTCGACCAGAGCATGGTGATGCTGGATTGTGTTCTTCGGCACTTTTTCCTCCTGTCTCTATGACTTCTTGTCTATATCTTGTCTTATCTGGTGTATATGTCATCTCGAGCACTGGGTATTGTTGAGCTGGTATCCGGTTCGTTTAAACACTGTTTTACTATGATGTAGGGTCTGTTACAAGAAGTTTGGCACCTGTACAATGTCGTTTGAAGTGAGATAGCTAGGGTCTGGGTGGCGCAGTTGGCTAGCCCGCGCGCTGGGCTCGGCCTATGACATTCTGTATGTGCAGGGTGTTGTGGGTTTGAGCCCAGCCAGAGGCAGGATTCGGCGCCCGGTCCTAGCTCAAGCCCAGCTCATTCCCCCCACCCCCCGACGCCACATGAGCTCAAAAATTGGTGGTCGTTAAACCCCCAAAATTATTTTTACCGAGATAGCATTATGATAGAGCATGCTGGAAAGGCCTAGTTTTATTTTTCATGTGCCCCAGAACGTCCCTATTATTGTTCAGTGTCGTCTGTTTAGATCGGGCAGCGTCCCCGCACCAGCCCTGCGCGGGTCTCCGCGGGCGCCGAACGGCCGCCGCAAGCCATTAGGCCCATGGGGAGTATCTGTGCGTTATAAAGGAGTACGCTCATGAACCAAGACACGAAATTTAAAACAAGGGGGTTTTCTGGCATCCTCTACGCGACTGAGAGATCAATTCAGATCTGGTAAAGGTGTCGTATTCCCTTATAATGTTTCTTATCAAATCGTTTTCAGACTGATGTTTTTATGGCTGATGATGTTTGCAGGATGTCTGTTATTGAACGCGTGTCAGGTTTGCTACTGAGTATTAGGAAGTGCCAATTGTGACGCCTTGTTTGGTTAGGGCCGAATCATTGTCGCGAAGACCGATAAGAGCCCTGACAGGAATGTGGCTCAATTCTCCCGCAGAAAATTGAGAACATGACCACCCATGAGTGCAGCCAGAACGCAACCTTTTCCATGGCAAGGTTCCATGTGGCTTAGATCGCGTTTGTCAGCTTGATGCATTCCACACTCGACTTTTCTTTTTCCGCTGTATCGCCGCGCTCGTGTTTGCTGAGTCACTGCTGTGCATTGAAAGCGCACAGGATGGGCGTGGCTTTCGGTTTTGTTCTGTGCTAAATCGAGTCTCGCGTGTAGCCCGGTGGCCCGCCCGCTGTTGAAGCGCGCTGCGGTGAAGGTTGACAAGTGTGACTGCAGAACTGTGGCTGGGACGAGACTGCGTTGTTCTCGTTTAAATACTATTTATGCGATCGTTGTGTACCGAGAAGTTGCAGGTCGTTGAAGTTGAATTGTGTGAACTGGCTATGGTAGTCAGTTACCGTGGCGCGATGCCACCGAATTCACCTCGCATAGAGTTTGCTCGTTCAACTGAGTTTCCACTCAGTTTCACGGCGTTGTTGTTGCGGATATTAAAACCAGGAATACGGTCGATATTTATTCAGCTGATCTTGGTTATCAGACTTCTTTTCGTGTGATCTTTCACTAGTCCCTGCCTTCTGCTGTCGATTAGACGCAGTTCTTTATGACGTCCCAGTCCCTGTATTCATATTTTATGCACTACTCTCAGTTTTGTAGGCCATGTTTAAGAATTAGATGTTTACCCTCGAACGTTTTATGTGTTGAGACTTTCATAAGCGTCGCCACCGGCAAAAAAGTGTGGGGGGGCAGCCAAACTTCAACCTGATGCTGACAAAAACTTTCTTCGTCAGGACCAAAAACTGTTCGTATTTGGCCTCCTCGTTGCCTTCCGCAGCGGCTGGTCGTAAGAATGTCCGGTTTTCTCCCATTTTGACTAAGATCAGGAAGTTTTTCGCCAAAAAGTGGGGGAGGCACCCCGCCCCCCTTTTCCGACGCTTATGGGGACTTTGTTACTAATCTCCACTGTCGTGTCCCCACTTCTCACAGTAGTTTAATTTACGTGATTTGATTAGCGCGGTCGGTGAGCGGGCGCGTCAGGCACGAACCGCGCGTTCTGGCCAGGTCGTGTTCCAGCTCACCCAAATGCAAACTTAGCTCCCCTGAAGCCAGGCAATTTTCATTCGTTTGGATGTCGTGCCCCGCTTGGCCGTCATTGTGCTGTAAAACCCAATGAAAAAATGGTAAATTATTAGTGTCAGCTCAAATGGAATTCCTTCGCGCGGATTTAACGCGGTATTGTCACTCACTCAGTGTATAACTTGCATTGGGGGCTCACTTTGGGCTGAACAAAACGCCGAACAAACCCTGAGTTGACTGAAGATCAGAAGTTAAAGGATACATTTTTTCAGTTACAAATTCTGTAAATTTCAAACTGAGCAATGGCGGGGAATGTAGTGGTACGTATCACTTGTGTTATATTATTTCTCCGGATACGCAACCGGAGGAAGATATGCCAGATCTGATTGTGCATATTATTGGGTGATGGTGTATCGCCCGTTTTTATGCCATAATTATGGATTATGACCAGAAATGTTGGCTGGCTATCATGGAAAGAGCGGTCTGCCGACTGCATTCGCGCATGGTGGATTTTTAGAAAATCTTTCTTCAAAATGTTTCAGTTAAGTACGAGTATTTGCATTTCACGGTTTGGTATGCTTGACCCGCTGCTGCTGTACTGTCAACTGCTGACCGCGAAGTTACAAGCTCACTCCGGACTAGAACGGCAGTTGTGCCTTGCTGCACACTTGCTGCCATTATTAGTTATCACGCCATCTTCTGGGCTCAGTTTACAGTCGCTGGGTGTTGTCTCCAGGCCCAGAGGGACGTGGTATGTATGCTTTCATACCAGTATTGATGCGTTTGTATGTGCCGACCGGGAAGTTATGCTCTTGCACCGTGGTATTAAGTACCGAGTACCTTGTTATTGCCAGCTTGCGCCTCGTTGTTTAACCCCCTGCACTATGCTATGTCTTCATTTGAATCAGTCTCTTGATTGTGTTAAGTTTATAATGTATTTGCACCTTAATTTGAGAGGGTCAAATATATCCGTGAAACATTTGGTTCCGTTACCAATCGCGAATCTGGATTTAAGGTGGTCTAGGAAGACGAAGAAAGGCGGATGCACCGCGTGCCAGATCGAGCACTCGGCATCCTCTTTTTTCTTGCTATTTACCGACACACCAACGACTACATTATGTGATGTGGAGGGGGAAGGAAAATAACCACTGGTTAGTGTCTGGTTAGTTACCAGACGGGTTGGGGCAGGGCTCCCAATTCTGCCTCTCGGCGGGCGCGCTCCCGCTATCGGCGCCCCCTAAAGTATCGTTGCCCCCCTACACCCAGAATGCATGTACTATTAATATTAAATCCATGATACGATCCGATGCTTCTCTGAAAGGTCATGACGTTACAAAATGGCGTCCCCATGGTTCCAATAGCTCGCCAACTTTCGGTCGGAAATCCTGGGTCCACTATGACTTTCAGCAGTGGGCTCCATATGCTCTAAAGGAATGGAAATGACGTTTAAGAGAATTTGGCACATATTCCCTTTAAAACTTAGCACAAGCACTTCAATCACAACCAATCACTTGCAAAACTGCCCGAGTGTCGTTGTTTTTGGGTTTAGTGGCGCGCCAGCCAGTGCGGTCATATATAATATAGCTCCGGCATCAATCCAACTCACAAGATTGCATACGTTTCACGCTGTATTCATCGTAAAAGGCGGAGCAAGCGCCTTGACCCTGAGACACATATTCCGATGTAATACGTGCGCTCAACGCCCCTTCACTCAACCCTACCCGCGTAAACTTCCATGCTTATGCAATATGAGTCTGCAAAAGGCAAGCAATGGGACGCTCAAAACAACGGCATGGGCCAGCAGTCACTCGGCACACAATGTGAGGTTGCGGCATTGCGCTGAATACAACGCACAGAACATTATTGAAAACACCAGTGCACGTGTCCCCGTTCATACCGATACAAAGTCATGGGTGCTGTACTCATCCTCGACATGATTAACAACAACTATGAGAGCTAGACGGCCCGGGCCGTTAGAATGCCCGCTTGTGTAGCCGTTCTTTGATGCGCTGCGTGTGCTGGGGAAACGTGGTGATACTGTCGTCTACACACTGCACCGCGCACGCCTCGAACTCGGCCTTGTAGCTCTGCACCTGGGAACGACAGGAAAACGGTGTCAGAGCCAGAGAGCAAACATGGTCAGACACGAGCTCGACTCTGTAGATATTAAATCTGGCAGCATTAAGCAGCCCACGTTGTGGATGGTACTGGCAATACCATTAACTTTCTAACATGCGTGCAAGCATCATTACCTCGCTTTTACCGCTATTTGTATTCTTCAATGGCGCGCAACTTATTTGTTGTCAAGTTAAATTATGATCGATACTCCAAAAAAATGAAGTGTCTGTGGAACATCAATCCTAAAAGGTCAAACCTTAGCTCGGATTTCATCTCAGCCAGAAATGAACACGGCCACCCTAATTCGAAATCCGAGCGTAGGCCTTGCTACCATAAACGTGGTGCTGCATTACAACCCTTTTTAGCAGTCAATGCTTATTATTTACTGTCCCTAAACAATATCAAACACAAGTAGCAATATTAAGTAAACGATATAACGATCACAAACAATACCAGTTAAACCAATTAAGAGTATACAATCTAGCGCAATACCTAAAATATCTCCCCTCCCCCGAAATAATTCACCAGTGCCTAAGCTCACTAAGTTCGCGTGCTTGGTGGGGAATCCCTCAGATTTTTCCGTTCTGAGGGCGCTTAGCTCTGAGCATAATGAGTTTTGAGACAAAGTAATTGTTAAACTAAGGCCCCTTTCTCCTCTAAAACAAATTATTCCATCCTTCAAAGCTCATTCAGGTGTCATTTCCTCTCAAGCGGGTAGTATTACCTCGGCCTCGGTGGTGTTGGGGCCGACTTTGTCCTTAATCTTGTCTTGGCACTGCATCACGCAGCGCTGGAGTCGCTCCTGTCAACACAAATGAGCACATGAAGCCGTTGTTGTCAACAAAATGAGCAAAAGAAGGCTCTCCTGTCGCCACAAAGGCACATGAAGTCGCTCCTGTCGGCACAAATGAGTAAAAGAAGCCGTTCCTGTCGGCACAGATGAGCACATGAAGTCGCTCCTGTCAACACAAATGAGTAAAAGAAGCCGTTCCTGTCGGCACAAATGAGCACATGAAGCCGCTCATTTCAGCACAAATGAGCACATGAAGCCGCTCATGTCGCCACAAAGGCACATGAAGCCGTTTCTTGGAAAGCAAGGCTGCCTCTCCCCGTCGCGACATGAAAACATGTCAAGTAATGGAGCAAAGCATGCTCGATATTTGCTAACCAGGTAGCGCAGGTACGTGACCACCTCGCCTCAATCCTTCTTTTCGTCTCCATCACAGGCAGAACTTGAGTGGTTCAGTCCTTCCGGCACAATGACCCCTTTCGATCATTCGGGTGACTACATGAACGAACACTTGAATACTCAAGGGCAATGCTTTGACTTTGTATTGTTTTTTTAACATCACTTCTCTTTGGCTCAGCACCGAGAAACTTATTCAATACCATACGGTGTTTGATGTACAGAGTGCATTGTCTTCTGGGCTACCGTCATGTATCGCCAACAACCTGGGAATACGAATTCATCATATGCATGACCATGCTACACGCCAGGCAAATAACCTTACCTTGCCACGCATAAGAACTGAGGCGGGGAGGGGAATGCTTTGTTACCGGGGCGCCAAATGTTTTTACGAACTTGTAACCAGTGACGTCATACCATCCAGACGTTCTCTGAGGACTGCAGTCCTAAATGCAACATGAGAAGCTTTCCATGAGCTTGTCAGGTTTGATTTTGACATTTTAAGACGTTTCAGTGGTGTGTTACTCCATTTATTTTACTGTTTACACTTTCATTGTACCCCAACATTCACTGTGTTTTTCTGACGTGTCAGTTTGAAAAACCACAACATGTGTGGATCGCTGCCTAAATATATCTGATTCTGCTTCTGATTCTTTCTGGCCGTTAGCTCTTAAGTAAATACACGATTGAACGAAGACTTCTGCCAAATAAGCGATTGTATTGTGGCAAGGAGCTATATGAATAACAAACAACCGGGCGGCGGAATGAGCTTGTTCGGAGGTCATGAACATATCTAGGGGGAAAGCCAGAGGGACACGTGCCTGCTCTACATTCCAACTTTCTCCGAAACTTTTCTATTCGTCCACTGAAATGCAGCAATCCTCCCCCGAATATAGTAGGATCTAGCAATTCCGATGAGGGCTGAGTTTACGGTTCAGTCTCGGGGTCCCATTATTTTTACCAGGCGGTCGATATTTCTTAAGGTGCAACCATCAGGGGCCCGAACAATTCTGCATCGCATGGGTGCCAGCGCTTGCATATTGAAGGGGCAGAAGCGAAGGGTACCGAGAAGGTTACATTTGATTCATTTTATCATCAACAAGGAAGTCCCCATTTACAGATGAAGTCGAGTCGATAAGAATATAAACATACACGCGCATACATGGCACAATACACAAATTAAAAGATAAAAGGTAAAAGTCAAAGGTTAGAACATCCCAGCGATGTCACCTATGCCCAAACCGACGAAGTAAATGAATAAAAGAAGTCGTGGCACAAACCAGCTCGCCGGCATTGTCTAAAAATGTGTTCATCACAGTCAAGAGTCTAACAAACATGCCATTATTTGCGGTTCTCGCACGTACATGCGACATACTGCAGAGGTTGCGCCGCCCTGAAAGTCAAGCGGCAACATATGAAATGAGCTAAGAAAAACCGCGGAGTCTATCCTACCCTTAAAAACGTAACGTAAAAACATCAAATCATAATGTAATTTGAACCCTACTTTCAAGGTGTGCCAGGGCATGTACGGCTCGAAGAATGCTGGAATCGGATGCTCGCCTGCTCCTCTTGCCCCCTGGATCTGTCTGTGCCAAAAGAGGATACAAGAAGGGGGTGCCCCCAGTCATAAGTGGATCCAGGGGGCATGTCCCACCCTGATCCAGGGTGCTGGGCTCCATGAAACCGCCCAGGCTGCGACTAAAGCCCACTTTCTTCTCTCCCAAAGCGCCACCTATAATTGAGCCGTTCAGAAATGGTGGCGTTCCCTTAGCTCGAATGGCGCCCCCGACAGGGCATCCTGGATCTAAGTATACTTAACGCTCCCTGAAACCCCCGGCGACCCATTAAAACGTTATGTTTCTAGATTGCAAGAACCGGTAGGCCCGCGATGTGATCGATCCCCAACGTGCATGTCCAACATCTCCCGTTCAAGTTATTTGCCAAATTTAGCTTCTGGGTATTCATGATGTACAAACTACAATTCAAAATGAGTTTGCTTTTCAATCAAGACCCAACATCACCAGTACCACTCCAGTAATGACCGGAATGATGACCCGAATGATTTCACGACACTCGCAACCAATGATCAAAGAAGGTCGAGATGCAATCAAGTTCAAACATATCAACATTTCCGTTTTTTCGCTTTTCCCTTTGAAGCACATTTTTTCGGTTTCTCATGATTTTGAAATGTTTGACGTTTTTTACATGTTAACAAAGTTTCCGTTTTAAGAATATTTTTTCCGTTTTCTGTGCTGTACCCTAAAAAAGGCGAGAAATTTAGTGATATAACACGTAAAGGAAAATGCGCAATGTAGCATGTACCTACTTATATCGATTTATATAAATAGTGTTGAATATTCGCCAACATGTCGGTTCCACTTGTTTACAGACTTTCCCCAAGAGCACTGTTTGACCCCAGAAAATGGTTCAATGAACCCAAATATGATGGCGACCCACCGTTGGGACCCACTGCAACATAGCTCGAACTGAAGAGTAGCAGTCATGCATCTACCAGTTACAAGTCATTTTCCTGTGTATGAATTTTACTCAACGTATAGAGACTTATCCACAAATATCCATTTAGGAGACCCTCAGGTACAAAAATATCGGTTATACGATACAAATTCATTAGGAAAAGGCCAATCGGTTGTTCAAATTGCGAACGCGTTTAACGTTTACCACACATACGGTTTAGAACACCCGAACCGTGACGGCATACCCACTTGTTTCCTGGTGATATCCACTCATTTCCCACATGCGGCCGAACGCAAAAAGAACCTAAGGTATTACCGACCGCAGGAATCGCAAGCGCCTACTGACGCCATCAAAGCCCCAGACCACCGTTTCCACGGCGACCGCCGACTGAGGTTGTCAGGGTCGGGCCATGAAAGGTTTGGGTTGCGGTATGGCTTCGACTGACAGGAATCAGGCACACTAAATCGGTAACTGGGTCGCGCTGGCACGCAGTTCGCTTCGCCAATCGCTGTGGGCCGCGCCTTTCCGTCCGCCCCCGTCGCAGTAACCGCCAGCAGACACCAGCGCATGGTCAGGCGGCAGGCAGTCCTTCCGCACCAGCGCACCGGCGACACATGTTAACGCGACTGCCTACGCATGATGTATTTCATAGACGGAGAAAGGGCGAATTTATCAACGGAAATTACCCATCCGATCATGCCACTCATTTTTAGACGGAGGCAATCGTTTACCGCATGCCATAGGTGACCACGAATAGCACACTGAATTTAGCTGCCAGTCCCCAGCCGGAATTATCAAGGATTGCTGGGAACCTAAACATGGCATCCTTAAATAATATGAGGACTACTCAAATATACGCCTTTTATTAAGTAAGCGCGCCAGCAATGAAGTCCAGTTCTAACCAGATTTGATCTACACATTTCTTACGCTTTGTACAATTAAATTTCCATGTTTTCCACCCCATTGGCTCAATTTCTTTCAATGTAAATCCTATTCACCTATTCACTCATTAGCTGATATTCATACACGTTGCACAATACACACACAGCAAATATGAACACTGTTCGTAGTTAATAGGTACACTCTTTCCGAACTGCCGAGTCGATGCAATGTATTTCCAGATGGCAGCACCATTTAGAAAACGTGTTGGCACAGCAGAACTGGGGAATAAAAGACTCAATGATCTCATACAACTGATTTTCCCGTGCGACCCGTGCGGCACAAGGGAAGCAATAAAAATATAAACGATCATACAAAACAAAACGAGAGCCGAACAGAGGAAAAATAAGTACTAGCGGGCAGCGGAGGTGAAACAAGAAAATGGGCACATATAGGTTCAACTAGTTACCTGAATATCCCCCAGCTGGGTTTGTACGAAGTGTTGAGCCTTCTGCAGCGGTACCGAGCAGTTCTCTATGCAGCCGTGCACTTTATCGATGGAGGCGCTCGAGTCGTCGCAGCACCTTGACGCGCATCGATGCATATCGCCCTGAAAAGACACTTCAAGTTCAAACATGTTTTCCAATGGCCCCACCAGGTCAATCGGAGCATGATTGGAAAGTTAATGTTTTTTTTTGTCTCAGAATTTAGAAAATGTGTAAAATGTGTGGTCTGTCCTGCAAATGGTCACAATACATAGTGACATAAGTGGTTGGGCCCCAGTAAACGGGGCTGCCTGCTGGTGCTTCACCTTTTGTATGTCAAGTATATCAAAGCTACCTGCACAGATTTTCAACCCTTTATCGTGAACAGGCTTGCATATTCATAACATGTAAAACATTTAGTGCACTAAACTGTCGATATATCTGAATTTCTCTTAAAGCGACTGTTGAGAGCGGACATGCGGCTTTTAATACGATACGATAATGCCTTTACAAGGGTCATCCGTAATGATACATGCTCTGAGACAGCCTGAACAAAAAAAACTCATTAAAAGGAGTACAGCTCATTGTTGAAATTATAAAAAGGACTATATATAGACAAAATAGGTTGGAAGATCAGGAAACACATTTTTTCCACCTTCAATCACTCAACATAGAAATATTTCCTCTTCCTTTACTACCCTGGGTTGACCTAGCAATCGCATGTAATTGCAAGTCTGGCTGCTTGCAGCAGCTGAGGCTATGCCATTTGTTAACGTTTATTTCGCAGCACGCGATGCCAGATGGAAATGGATTCCTTCGTGGCCAGGAATTTCAAAATAGACCCTTTTATTTTGAACTTTAAGACGTGCATACATTTTATACAGAGAGCTTTGGGATAAATGAAATATGCTAATAGTGGTTTATCGACAAGCTGTTCAAAATTGTATCTCAGTTCAAAACTAATTATCAAAGTGGAACGCTGACTTTCATTTTGGTCGATTTGTTTGTGAGGTTTCCGATTACGTAAACTCACGAAATATCCTCCACGCAATGCTATTTCCATACTTTGAGGAAAACCGCCGGAATAAGTGATGCCTCGATAAGTGACATCGGCCAGTAAATATTTAATCAGTAAATCTTTAATTTAATCTAAAATAAGTATCGTTTCACTCTGGCTAGGAGCAACCACTCATCTCAACAGAAGCGACTGAAAGTCTTCATGCCCAGTTTTAGTTTTCGTTAAGGCTGCCTGCAAAATGTTGAAATCATTTTGCCAATGCATAGATAACTTTATACCTGGATGTGGCACCACATTTACTGTTATCTATACCTACTGCCATTAAATGCCAGGTTTACTGTTATACATGGCCAATGTTATCAAAATAGTTGTTAAAGACAATTTGAGAGCCACTGGCTCCTCTCTGCGGCAACGATATTTAAAAACGCCGCTGAACTTTTAAACATGTTTTTTTTTTCTGAACCCAAATTTACTGGGCCGATCTCATGTATTTTCGTCATCTTAGCATCAAGTGCGTCGAAAAACCTACCAGTGATCATGAAGCCGCAGCAGAACTATTTTTCCGAATAGGGTTATAACCGCACATAGATAGCGGATGATCCGCACATGGATTGCGAGATCAATACGCGGGGACTTTACCTGGGACGTCACATCACAGAAACGTCTAACCACCGCCATTTCATCAGTGACGTAACGGTCTCGTTTAAATTGATATTCAAGCCATTTGGAAAGAAGGTTTCAGTTCCAAAATTCCAACCCGGAACTGGCTAATCGTTTGCATTGCCCACACCAAAACAATTTGAAAGTGACTGCAGTCCGGTCGCGGCCACAAAAGGTCCCGAAAATTGTGTATCAAACGAATTCAGAACCTACTACTGTTGCATTGTTTGCACCATTGCATGTTGAAAGGGACACAGCAGCGGACTATCGTTGAAAGTTTTGGATTACGGTTCTGAACGAAACTCTATTTATAAGATTGTCGACATAAAGTGTAGCTCCTACTAAAAAAAAACGAAAAAGTACGGTTAACAAAAACTGGAAAATGAATTGCACTTTTTACATACGCTTCATACAAAGCACCCAACAATGCAAAACCTTTCTGAGATATTTCCAAAAAGTAGACTTAGAGACCGCAAGCATCCGGGAGAGCACGAAGTGACTGTGGCTCTTTTTGTCTAAAAGACGAATAGGTCTCACTTTAGCTTAGTGGAAAAAATGTTCATTTTAGCGGGGCCTGGCCTGACCATGCAAACGTTTCTCACAAGTTCATAACTTGGCAAGGTAACTGCCATAAGAAAATGAAATTGACACCATCATGTATATCCATCCTTTTAAATCAATGCATACCCTTTTGTTAACAAAACCGTGGCCCTGTTACCAGAGGTGCGCATTTTCTCGAAACCTTGCCAAACCCTCCAGGTAAGAGAAATCTTAACACAAAAAACGAAATATTCGCAGCTGGAATGCACGTTAGGTTTGATTAAAGGAGATACGCGAACAAATGTTTATTAGCTAGATCAAAAGGTCAATAAAAGTTGCTTCAGAAGTCCTATTCTCATTTTTGCGAATTCGGCCTGCAAATGCCTTAAAATCACTCTCAAAGTCAACATTTCTAGACGACTTTACCGGTACACCTCTTATCGGTTTAAATGACGTAACACCGGCTAAGGCTATCAATTTCTCTAAAAAAGACGGTCCTATTTTTCCTAAGCAGTGACTTGAAAGTTTTGAACTGTTGAAGAAAAAAGCTACAGCCAAAAATAATATTAAAACAGAAATATAGGACTTTTAAGAAATCACAATTGACCAATCAGAAGGAACAGCCACTTCATAGGGGGTCACGTGACCTTTCTGACGCAAAAGTTTCGTCATCCTGGGGCTGAAGCAGAAAACGACAATACCCGAGGTACGAAACGGCTAAAGAGTTGAGTAATTATGTTTTTTTTTCCGTTTCTAGGGCAGCCTAATTCATTTTGTAGTTTTTAAAGGTTTTGTAAAATTAATTCAAATACAAATACAGGAGAACAGAAATTTTTATTACAAAAAACATTACCTTTCAACTTTAAATAGTTTTCGAAAAGTAAGTGATGGGTGAAGGTTTCAACATTTTATCGGAACTGTTAAACTATTTCGATAATAAAAGAGTGGGCTCTCAAAATTTTGTCGAAGAGACAAAAATAATTGACAGTTTCGTAATCAGGATTTTTCAAATAGCAAGAAACAACAATAATATGTTTTCGCGTATCTCCCTTTAAGGGTTTAAAGGGTACATTATTATTTACTTCGTTATCTGATTGTAGCTGAGGACAGTTAAGGCTAAAGAAAAAATGTATTCAGAACGTCCAAAAACCCAAATTAATAACTTTTTAACTTCACTGTTTTCTGGTGGGTTTTCTTCGTGCTACACATACACTGGCTGTAAGTATAGCAGGCAAGAGCGTCGCCACGGATTTTCGAGGGTGGGGGGGGCTGAGCCAAAGTGGGGGGTGGCTGGGGTCAGCGGTGAAACCCCTGAAACCCCTATGTTCGCTTAAATTAGGAATTTTAAATTGTATTTCTGGTCAGAAGAGCACGGGCCAAGAGTGGGGGAGGCGGGGGGTGGTGTGGCAACGCCCTAACTGCAGGCATTTATCGTGACCGGGCGTACTGCGTGATTTCACGGCATTTATGAAGTAGAAGAGCTACAAGCTATCCACAAACACTACAGCCAGCCTTCACTTGTCATCTTGAACCAGAAGTACCCGCTCGGTTATCGCTCCTAAATGCGGTGTTCTGCTTATCTGAAAGGAGACAACTGGCACCCGCATTCTGGCAAACACAGCGCGTGAGATATCACGGGTACTCTGCCACCAGCGAGGTGTAGTCGGTTACCTCGTGATCAGCCATTACTTTGAATTCAACTGTGGCGCGCTAGCTTTGGAAATGGCTAATATGGAAAGGTGAAGCGCTTTGCAAGGTGAACCTCTAAGCACAGCCTACTTTTCTTGGCGTACGGCATGAAAATATCGAATGCCATTTACTGAGTGTGAATACCCGACCTGATAATTTGGTTTAAATATGTTGTCACTCAAAATTTATCCGTCTATACGACGTCATCGTTTTCGAAGGAAGATGATTAAAAATAGTCCGTTTCGTAGTGTCGAATGTATCTGCTCATGATCGGGCAAATAGCATGCAATGCCCAGGCGCTTCATCGTGTGTTCATCACTCCTGGACCCGACAAAAGCCCAACATATTTTGAAAGAAACTTTATCGAGGTACACGATGATTATTAAACGCAACTGAACAAATCATCATTATTGCGGATCCAGCACAGGTCATTTGATAAAAGATACAGCTGGGTACACTTGCTGTGGTTTACCTGCATTTTCCGTAAGTAGCTTTTGTCGATGTCATCCATCATGCTTGTCATCGAGTTCTGCACACGTTCTTGGGCCGCTTCCGCCATTTTGATTTCTGGCAGGATAATGTGCACAGACCTACACAAAATAAGAGTGGTCATTCAGAAAGTCCAACATAAGATATTCAAACTATGAAGCTGATTTAGCGACATTTTTAGGATTTCGGTGAGTGAGGGGGAGGCAAACCCTCAGAGGGGGAGGGGTCGCCTATACCACCCGTGGGGCTACTTTTGTGCATTACAAAGGGTGTCCTTCCTACTCAGTTTCTTGGCGTTTTTAAGGAGCAGGTGTTTTTGAAGTCTAACTGGGAGGTAGCGGAACAAGTCCGCAAAACAGGCGCCGCTGTTTGGAGAGAAGCGGTCAAACGGGCGAACGGAAACCTACCGCTGGCAGTGGAACGGCGGCAAACAGTGGACACACCAGAAAACAGGAAGCCTCTGCCTGGGCCACCTTCCACAAGCCGCGCTTGTACCGCACAACTTGCAAATTTGAAGGGTGTTCTGGGTGCATTCGGTCCCGTAATCCACAGGGGCGGTTCCACGGACTTGGGGGAGGGAAGAAGACATTTTCCACATGTTTGTCCCATCACTTTGTGTGGTTCCTGTCTGATCAATCTTGTATATGTGCCTTGCCGTAATGAAAATGCATGTATGGAAAGAAATATGCAGGATGGGGGCACTATTTTCCCAATTTCGACACCAATGGGGATGCCCCGTATCACGCGTGGGTCAGTGGCAATGTAGGAAACCTAGCAGTATTTGAGATTATCTGGATGTCCAGACTTTGTTTTCAGGATGAAGAGTAAAACAACGGAAATAATTCTCCCACACTAGGTACCTAAACAAAGTGGCTATGTCAAAATGAGCGATACCTACATATCAATCGTTTTGAAATTAATGTTTCCAAACCTTTCTGGGTTTCTGGGTAGTGCTAGGAATTTATCAAACATCTGCCATATATATATATATATATATATATATATATATATATATATATATATATATATATATATATATATATATATATATATATATATATATATGTATATATAATTGTTTAAGCCATGAAAATTCTTATTTCAAAAATCAAGCTTTTGGTGTTTGTGCAATAAAACAGAGCGCCTCTTCCTGGTGAATCTGCAGCAGTCATTATTATAAGAATGCGAGCTCGAAGAGAATAGGTTTTGGAAAAAATAAAAGGAAGGTGATCAATAGGATAATGCGATTGAGCAAACACGATATTGCTCGAGGTTTTCAATGGAGGAATTATGGGCTCCCAGGGAGGAGAGTGAATTACCAGGAATTAACTCTCGCTCCGGTAGAGGGGGTGTTTGAAAACCACCCCTCGGGTTTTTCCGACGGCACGAAAAACGGCGGAGCGAAGCGCCACCGTACCTAGCACACTTTAGCCGTGACTAACAGTGTTCTAAATCCCCCGAGTGCCGGGTGGAGAGCGACATGCAGGCAAGCTTATTTTCCACTCACTCATGCGTTATTTTTTACTAAATTTTCCACTCGCTTTGCAAAAGCTCTCTTTAGCACTGTTCAATAATCCTGGTGCATATCAACTCATAAAAGGTGTGGTAGTAGCAGAATCTGGATTAAAGAGTTCTGCCTACACTTTAAAATTAACTTTCACAATATTGCCTTTTGCATTTTTCACCCGCCGACCACATTTTCTATGAATTTTACACTCAGCACACTGACGAAAAACCTGTTTTGGGTCACTGTTGATCAATTCCGCAACTTTACCCACAATTTTAAGGTTGGGTCATCTCAAATCAGGTCACCAGTGCAGGTCAAGTGACCTCACCTCAAATAATGTTAATGTGGCATAAGTAAGAAATGGGTGGATCTATCGGATTGAAACTTATACCACATAATGGGCTCATCGAGTGCTACAAAATACATTCCGGGATTTTTCATGTCGATGACGTAGAGTCAAGTACGGACCATGACCTCTCCCTTGGAAATGCATGGGAAAAACAAAAATTGTATTTGTGAGGATACAGCTGAGAATACCTTCATACTCTCCAAATAGTGGTATCCTAGGCCCCTTTCCAGGTTCATGCTGCAATTTTTTAAAGTGACCCCTGAGAGGTCATCTGGGGCTACTTAAGCAGTTTTCAGAATTAGGTCAATAAGTTCAAATGAAAGGATGATACCGCTTTTATTTTGATACCATTGCGTCCTGATTGCTATCACGAGCCGATTGATATGCATATTGACTGGGCTAGGTCAAAAGTGACCTTGACCTGACCTGAGGTCAGGCCATTTTTGTGTTTTGACCTAGTATAGTGATATACATTTTTTACCTGAAGCCTCTGAGAGGTCATCTGGGGCTAGGTACATAAGCAGTTTTCAGACCTAGGCCAATAACTTCGCATGAAATGATGATACAGCTTTTATTTTGATACCATTGCGTTTTGATTGCTTATTGCAAGTCGATTGATAGGCATATTGACTATGCTAGGCCAAAAAGCGACCTTGGTCTGACCTGAGGTCACGACATTTTTGTATTTTGACCTAGTATGATGATATAATACATCATGCGATTTACCGTGACGAGATGACGCGAGTGGTGCCCCAAAAATGATTCCAACTCAACTCTGCCCGATGCTAGAGCCCAAATACTCTCCTCAAAATGCCACCTTCTTTGACCTGTCATGATCTCAATATTGACCTGAGCCAAAAGTGACTGATATAGTTTCTTCAATAATTGGTATGAGCTATCCACCAGGGTTCACGTTTTTCGCTCTCTCTCTCTCTCTCTCTCTCTCTCTCTCTCTCTCTCTCTCTCTCTCTCTCTCTCTCTCTCTCTCTCTCTCTCTCTCTCTCTCTCTCTCTCTCTCTCTCTCTCTCTCTCTCTCTCTCTCTCTCTCTCTCTCTCTCTCTCTCTCTCTCTCTCTCTCTCTCTCTCTCTCTCTCTCTCTCTCTCTCTCTCTCTCTCTCTCTCTCTCTCTCTCTCTCTCTCTCTCTCTCTCTCTCTCTCTCTCTCTCTCTCTCTCTCTCTCTCTCTCTCTCTCTCTCTCTCTCTCTCTCTCTCTCTCTCTCTCTCTCTCTCTCTCTCTCTCTCTCTCTCTCTCTCTCTCTCTCTCTCTCTCTCTCTCTCTCTCTCTCTCTCTCTCTCTCTCTCTCTCTCTCTCTCTCTCTCTCTCTCTCTCTCTCTCCCTCCCTCCCTCCCTCCCTCCCTCCCTCCCTCCCTCCCTCTCTCTCTCTCTCTCTCTCTCTCTCTCTCTCTCTCTCTCTCTCTCTCTCTCTCTCGTGCTTATCCTATAATCAGGATGCTGATCTCCAGGGGAGCGACCCATCCCGCAGGGGAAAGCGTGGGAAGCGACTTATCAGGAGGCAAAACTTAACCTCCAAAGAGGTCCCAAGACCTGAGCAGAGGGGAGAGGCAAGTGCCCCTTTGACCACTCTGAATCCACCTGTCAACCAGAATGCAAAAGTCCAGGCACCTACAATTTGATCACATCCCCAACATCAACATACCATAGATACCAAATGAGTGTGATATCTGCCCAAAACTTGTTGATGGCTTTCATACAGTGGCAGCAGAGTTGTGTGATTCACAGGTGTCAGAATTTAGCTCAAATTTTTACTCATTTGACTCTCAGTTGAGTTGCCAGTCTGCAAGGTATGGCAGCAGGTCAGGTGAGTCTCTCCAGCCATCTAAAATTCTCACACAATTTCACACTGCCAGCCACAAAAAATTATCACCAATGCACCATATAGCAGGAAGAAAAACACACCCGCTCCTACCCAAATGATACAATGCTACCTCTCTCATTAGTTAATTAGTTAAATACTTTTTATAAGGCCCCTCCTATGTCTTCATAACCATTCAGCCATTATTTGTTTGGTTTTCAGTGTCCCTCCCTCACACCAGTCTCGCAAATTTGCACCAGGTTAATAAAGTTCACACAACTCACTCCTGTCTCCAATGGCACTCCCACCAACGAGACCTTGCCAAAAGTGCCACACTTTGCACGCTGGTCAAGTTGAGCAAAAAAAAATTAGACAGGTGAGTGGAGTTGAGTTGGTTAAGATCACATCAATGTGTTGCGTTCAGTTGATACATGAAGACAGAGAGTCAAATGAGATGACGAAAAAGTCAACTCAGCAAGTAAATATTATGTGAAATAATTTTTTTCCTACCATTTGTAAATTTCCTTTAACCTCCTTGATATACCTTTCCCCTCCAGTGTTACAATTGTGTTAAATGAAAGTTTCATTTTGTTTCAATATATCGATTTTATTCTACAGTGCAATTACTAAATTTAAAGGGAGATAAGCAACATATAAAGTTGTTAAATCAATCAATAAAGCTGTTTCATAAGTACTATTCTCATTTTTGCGAATTTGGCCTCCAAAAATACCTTGACACAGCTCCAAACTCAACATTTCTACACAACCAATTGATACTTCTCCCTATTGATCAAATGACGTGGCTTCAGCTATGACCGTCAATTTCTCTAAGAATAACCGTCCATCCATAGCTATGACTGTCAATTTCTCCACTAACTAACTAATAGGAGAGGTAGCATTGCATCATGTGGGTAGGAATGGGTGCATTTTTCTCCCTAGTATATGGCAGATTGGTGTGAATATTTGGCAGCTGGCAGCGCAAGAATTTTAGATGGCTGGTGCGACTTGTCTGGCCTGCTGCCATACTTTGCAGACTGGTTAACAGTGATGTAGAACCTCAAACTATCACAGGAAAAGATTAATTGAAAAACAACATTCCAAAATTATTTTGAACAGAAATATAGGACTTAAAAGAAATCACAATTGACCAATCACAAGCCCAGGAAAGCCCAGAAACTTGGGTCACAGCATATCTGACACTAATGTTTTGACATCCTGGGAATTTTGTAGAAAATGACTGAAGACCTGAGGTACAAAACAACTTTAGATTATGTGTACCTAATTATTTTATGCTCCACTTTAAGGGCAACCTTGTTCAGTCTGTAGTTTTATGGCCTATGTAAAATTATTCAAATACAAATATGGGAGAACAAAAATTGTATTACAAAAACAATTGCTTTAAAAACTTCCTAGCTTTTGAAAACTGAGAGATGAAGGGCAAGTTCCAGCCTTTTACCAGTATTGTTATCATATTTTAATAAAAGTTAAGCAGCCTCCAAAAATGATGCTGAAGATACAAAAATAATTGAAAATTTTGTTATCAAGATTTTTCAAAAGGCAGAAAAAACCACAATACATTATTTTTCATTTATCTCCCTTTAAAGGACCATCCGGTCTGAAGGAATCCCAAGGTACAAATAATAGAGGTAGGCGAAGAATTAAACAGGCTCCTATCCCTGGCTTTGTCTTAAACATTTAAATTTGTGGACCGGACTGTAAAATACACTTCAAATCTCTCTAAAACTACTCATCATCAATATTTATATCATATTACCTACCTACTTCTTCTTCTGAACCACCCACCACCACTCACTCACTCACCCTCCTCAACATAAGAATCACAAACAAGTGTGCGCCACGTGCGTCACTGTTGCCTTTGAAGAGCAAATTTAGCCTGGTATAGGCTCAAGCCTTCAAGTAGCCCCAAGGCAAGTAAGTGTATAATCACGTGATGTTTCATTAAAGGGACATTGTCGCAAAAATTTTTATTGGCTAGATCAAAAGGTTACAAAAAGTTGTTTCAGAAGTCATATTCTCATTTTTGCAAATTCAGGCTCAAAATGCCTCAAAATCGGCCTCAAAGTCAACATTTATAGACGACTTTACCGAGTCCTTATGGTATCGATAAAATGACGTAGCACCGGCTATTGCTATCAATTTACATATGAAAAAATGTCAAAAATTTCTTTTAAAGCAGTTTAGTAGCTTAAACCTATAACAGAAAAAATTATTCTATAAAAATAGCTTTCTAAAACGCTTCTGAAAGAGAAATATAGGACTTTAAAGAAATACCATCAACCAATCAGAAGCCCAGTCCTTATAGGATCTGGTCACGTGGGCTTATCTTACATCAATGTGATGTCATTACGACTTTCGCTGAGTTATCGATTTTCACCATTTCGAAAGCCGCGGCAAACGCGGAGATATGAATACAAATTCTATAACACTAATTAGCGCTGCGGTCAGGCCCGAATACCCTAAAGATTATAATTAATAATTGTTCGTTATTGCATGATTGCATTGCAGCTAAAATGATACAATAAAAAGATACGGGTAGCGCGATCCAGATGAGCCTCTTTTTGAGGCATGAAGAAAGCTTTTGGTGCTTTTTCAGACGAGGAGATTGTCGCCTCTCCGGTCTCGTGGATCTACATCAACATATCGTCGGTTATCTGTACGTATAATATTTTGAGCCATTGATGTGGTCAATTGAGATTTTCTTAGAGGGAAAAAATGTATGCATGAAAATTTAATGAAACAATTTGAATTTTTGTCATCCATCTTTGCTGGCCACCAATGCCCATTGGGGTTTTGTGTAGTGAGTGTAGTGAGTTAAGTCAAACACTAATCCTATCAAATATGGGCAATGCATTTAATGTTTCTGTTTTGCATTAATTAGGTTCATGAAGTTGCCAGAAAGCAAATTGTATGCTCAATTGATAACTATTCATTTTGGCCCACTATTATAGCTGTGGTCTCGTTTCGTCTGTCAACACCAATCAGTGAGCAGCATTGAGTCCCAGTCTGCAAAGTATGGCAGCAGGCTAGATGAGTCACACCAGCCACCTAAAATCATTGCACCGCCAGACACCAAAAATTCACACCAATCTGCCATATACCATAGGGAAAATGCACCCTTTCCTACCCACACAATGCAATGCTACCTCTTTTATTAGTCAAATACTTGTTATAAGGTCCCCTCCTGTGTCTTTATAACCATTCAGCCATTATTTGTTGGTTTTTCAGTGTCACCTTCCTTGCACCAGTCTGGGAAATTCACACCAGGAAGATGAAATTCACACCACTAGCTCTTGTCTCCTAGGGCACTCACCCTGGCAAGATCTCGTCGAAAATGCCATACTTTGCACACTGGATTGAGTCTATGTCACATGACTATAGCCTCTCACTGAGAACCAATCTTAGAACCAATCTTAGATTTTCAGGCTGGCAACCTGCTGTGGTGCTGCTGGAAAAACAGTAACAGCACAACAGTGGCAGCATACTATTTTGTGATTGGTAGATAAGTATTCTGGTTCATTTTTGTCTGATTAGCCATAGCACATACTAGAGGCAGTTGTGGTATTTCTTTCTAGAGGAGAGGCTAGAGGGCTTGCGGACAAGGCTGTGCTGGCAGACGGAACAAGGCTTATGAGCAGTGTCAATGCCAAAAAGTCCTCATTTTATTGTTGCACAGGTCAATTTGTGTACCAAAATAGGTGAAAATTATTGGTGATGGCTATTCTCCAATGATTATTTAAGCATATTATTTTTGAATTGCCCATATTCCCTCTCTTTTGGTCTAACTTTATATTTACAATATTTGTGCACTTTAGTAAAAGTCTATATCAAGCTTGTAATTTGAATTACAAATTTCTACCTGTTACAAATACTGGCTCTGCACAATGTGTGCATGCCAGTGCATTTGCTGCTTAGCTTACCTTCTTTTAAGTATGAAAATGTTTTTGATTAATTTTACAGATTGAAACAGATTTTCCATTTATTTTGGTACCATACAGTACATAGTAGTCAGTGTACTCCTATCCACTTCTCGGATCAAGTTACTCATATTTCAAGTGCTACTGTTTTTTTCCAGACATGAAAGTGACTGTAGCATGAATTCATCCATCTGCCCTCTGAAAATGCCCATCTGCATTAATGCCCATCTGCAGATGAATTCATCCATCTGCCCTCTGAAAATGCCCATCTGCATGCTTTTTATAATTGATATTAAAAATGAACTGAAGGAAAACTAGGATAAGATGTATTATGATTTGAAACACTAGGAGTGTACCCAATACAACAATATAATTGTGAACAAAGAGTATGGATAGACATGTAGGAATGACAGGAGGGCAGTCTTGGGTGATGCAATTTTTTGTGTTTTCCTGGAAGAATATATGAAAGATTACGCTGGTCACTTCAAAGAGAAAATTTGTTTACTAGAAAACCTGTCTTTTGTAGCTGCTGTGTATTGTCAAGCTATCGTCTCAATGGACCAGCTTGTGTATGCTCATTTTGTTTGTTAGTTTGAATGGGATGAACCCAATCAGACCGATTCTCCCACAGACCTGAAATTTGGAATATTTGTTTGCTTTTGTGGGCCAGTGTTGAAATAATGTATTATAATTGATAAAAAAGCATGATTTAGCATGGTTCCACCCGACTCCTCCACAAACCCAATGTCTAGACTATACATCGTCTTTGGGGATGTCTTTGTTCTTGAATATATGTATTTTGCATATGTTTAAAACAAGGTTCAGTGATATCTTGTTGGCTTTCATTTTGGGCTTGTGATATTTTATTGGTACCCTTTATTTGGTCCCATTTGTTCCTGCTGTGAAAATATGTTCTAATTTAAGAAGAGCCTACCCCAGCAAGCTGAACGCAAAACAGAAATAATCAGGTGCTGCCCCTCGACAGGGACTATCGCAAATTACGCCTGCTGCTGGAAGACAAGCTTCAGAGGACGAGCAATGGAATCCCAGAGTTGGCAGAGTACCACAGCCAGCAGTTTTCTGCATTGAACACGAACCTGCCTGAGTGCACCTCGGTCGTCTGCCTATGTGCCCGCAGTATACGTTCATGTATTTGTGTAAGTGGTGTTTATCGCCGTATATTAAGGCAAATCCTCTGAGGACCTCAGTAAAACATGCCATTAAAAGTATTTTTTAGTCTAAAGGTAAGAAAACTAGTAATGCGAAGGGTCTTTATAGTCAAAAATCAAATGGTCAGATTTTGTTGGTGGTCGTACGTGCGAAAGTCGGCGAAAATAATAAGTGACACCTCTGTGCTCAGACTATGGCTGTGAACATTTTATCAAACCGTGTAGCACTTATTGTGGACAGATGCAAAATCTGTTATGCTTTTGATGTACAATCAGTATTTGGTTCGCTCCCAGCCTTCTTAGAGTGCACTTCAAGGACTGGAAGCTAGGAGCTGCATACCCACTGGTGGGTTCAGGGAAAATTTACTTTCCTCCCAAACTCTGCGATTTTCACCGCCCTTTAAAAAATGTGTATTCACGATTCAAGACCCTGTCCTCCCCCCCCACAAAAAACATTGGCCTGGATCCGTCACTGACGTACTGAGTTATATCCTCTAGTCCACGTTGCACTCGGAAGATTGCTCATTGGGAACTCGCAGACCTGATTGTTGCACGCGTTTCTCACCTGCCGAGGGTTATCACTCGCTTGTAATTTCCTGGTAGGTTATATTTTCTCATGTTTTTGTGAGATTGAATATAAGCCTCATTGATCAACTGATACCTGTTGGTTTTAAAAGTAGATGAATTTTGCATTGCGTAGCCGAGGAGCATGATTATAAATTGGTAAGATGTTTCATGGTTTTGCCTCTCGAATTCTTGACGCAAAAATGGAGCCTGTATCACACTGTGATCACATATTCGGGCACAGCCCTCGTCAGAATCCTCATAATACAATAAGCGAAAACTTGTGGTCATAGTGTGACCAAGGCTTGAAATTTAGATCTGATATGGATATCGAATGCTGGAATAATGCAGTTCAGTACTGGAATATTCAAATATTGGAACTCGATTCGAGGTTATCTTAGCACTCTGACTAAAAATTTATGTGTTCACCTATTATATTATGAGAATTTTGTTGAAGGGATGTACCTGAATATTTATCAGTGTACTAGCCCCATTTTGCAACCATGATTCGAGGAGGCTGGTCATTGAACATCTTATCAACGTAGATAATCTAATAAACAATCTAATAAAAATAACGGTTAATATTGTATTATTGTATTGTATTGTATTAGCTGCATACACTTCCACACAGTTAGTGGCTTTTCAAGTGCCGTCGCAATGAGCATGAAACAATGGAAACTATGGCAGGAGACGGGAAGGATAAGAATGGATGAGGGCAAGGACGGTGGAATACTACCTGGAAGGGTCGCTGCTGCCCAAGGCGCATGCGCTCGCTACCTCCAGGTA
The DNA here is from genome assembly GCA_034440635.1 of Lepas anatifera. Taxonomy (NCBI): domain Eukaryota; kingdom Metazoa; phylum Arthropoda; class Thecostraca; family Lepadidae; genus Lepas; species Lepas anatifera. Next base: position 416,419 of record JAOTON010000553.1, read on the forward strand.
GTTTAAGGATGAGGAGGAGAATAGGATAAAGATTTCCGGCTGCCACACACACATACACATAGGCACACAAATGAACTTTAAAACTGAAGAAGATGATTGTGAAATAGGCGATTAATATACTATTTTCTATAATGATATGATGTTATATGAAGTGCTTCTGGAATTGTTTGTTTTATGATGAGAAAGGACCGTTTCCGAACTCGGAAGTATTAAAAATAAAACTTATCATTTTCATAAACAAATGTCATTCTTGAGGCTAGCAGCTTGCTTGTCTTAAAGCCGCGATGCGTCTTCTTAGGTTTAGACTCTGTCACTACCAATGTTTAGATTAATTATAGAATCCTTTTTATTTAATACGAACTGTTCCAGGCTATAATTTTGAGGTATATTTTCTTGATGGGCCCTGATCAGAAACTAACTCAACTTGAAAAACAATGTTTTCTTAAATCTTGTATATCTATATACGAAAAAAATTAGAAAGAGCTACCATCACGGACAGAGGAGTGAGGTGGCCAGTCCATCTCCAACCTGCAACACACAACAAACGTTCCCCCTGAAACAAAAAGTGATCAGGTTTGGGTTCGTGGTGCGTTCCACACTTGGTGGCTGCACATATTTTTGTTAGTTCATCCAAGGATCGTGGTGGCTGCTCTCTGGTTCCCCAGTTCTGACGCATATCAAGAGTTATTCTTCCATTCACATTATTCTTATTATTCTCTATCACATTCAGCTATTCTCCGGTTCTCTAGACTACGTGTTTTTATATTCTCCAGAGACCAAAGAATTACAATTGTATCAAAGATTTAGATGTCGACGGACACATTTAATCGGATTCATTGATTGAGTGTTCCGGCCATATGGGGGGGCGCCCCTGCAGGCGCCCCAACCGCCGCAGGAACATCGCCAGCCGTCGTGGGTCCGCCAGCGCCTCCCGGATGGGCGGGTCGTCCCGTCCAAATATGTCCCAGCGCAGGTCAGCGCACGCAGGGCACCGGGTCAGAAGGTGGTGGAGGATCTCGTCCTCTCCATCGTCGCATTCCTGGAACGTGACCTCCGGGTCCAGGCCGATCCTCTTTCGGTAGCTGCACAGGAGAAGGGAGTGGCCAGTGCGCAGGCGCTCCACCTCCACACTCTCCTGCCGTGAAAGGCCCAGGCGGTCTTTCAGGGTGGTCCGCCCTGGGAGACCGCCACATTTAATCTCGAACACGTTTTATCTCGTACGGATTAACGTTTTATCTCGTTGTTTTACCAGATTAACACGCGCATTGACGGGGCTCTAAGCCACCTTCGCTTTGACAGGGGGGGGTCGGGTACCCCCAAAATCGCGAGAACCACGGTAGGTAGTGAAAAATGGTAAACGGCGTTGGGTAGCCCATACGCTTCTCCATCGAAATATTTTAACCATTTTGTCAGGTCACTTCAATCGGATGAGTTCACTTTGTTCCGACTTATGTTGTCTTAAACTTTGAGGTCAGGTCACTTGACCTGTACTGGTGACCTGACCTGAGATGACCTAACCTTAAAATTTTGACAAAAGTTGTAAAAATGATGAGAGAAGGTTTGTCCAAGTACGGCGGCGCTACGCGCCGCCGTTTTTATGTTCTATTTGAAAAACCAGATGGGGGGAGGGGCGGGTACCCGCCTCCCGTCAATGCGTGTGTTAAACTATTAATTAACCTCGAGGCACATTAATCCCGAGATTAACACATTTAATCTCATAGAGCCACCCCTGCTTTTTTATTGGGTCGGTTTCTGGTTCTTGGTTTGCACGAAAACCGGCCAGCCTTCAAGAATGGCCTTCAGCAAAGGACACAAGACATTTTCGAACGACGAACAGCGTGTCCCGGTGGTCAGAAAACAGGGGAACTGGTCTCCAATAGAGAGAAATTCGACGGATTGAGAACCATTGCAGGAAGCTGGAGACAAGCCGGTCCCAGTTTGGTACGCCGGTCAGATTAAAAAAATTTTGGGGCTAATATTCCCTTTCCCTCAACTACCTGGACGGAGGGATAACCAGAAGAAATTGTCCTTCGAATAGCTACGTCATCCCATAGGAGGATCCAGGAGGGCAAAGGGGGCACGTGCCCCCACCCCTCTCTGATCAACTCTCGGTAAACCCTAAAATGTCTCGTGGCATTTTCTCCCCCAGGATGCGAAAATCGGCGCACATGGATAGGATTTAGCGTCCATCTGATAAGTTTTGCCGGTCAAAGGTGGCGGCCTCTCCCCCCAGGGCTAAAAAAAGCAGTTTGGTGGTCGCCGACCAAATACAAATATCGACTGCTGGTTGTCCGAACAAATATTCCAGATAAGAATTGTTTACCGATTAACTGCACAGCCTGGAAAGTAAAACAAGCGCTGTGAAGCGGTCTCTATTGCACACAAATCAAAGATACATCATACATCAAACTTACAAAACAGACATATCATGCAGCTTGCAAGTTAAAAGTCTGCAAATCTGTTCGACAAATTTGAATAATACGGAGCAGGCGCGCACTGGCTCATCAAGTATTGTCCAACCAAAACGTAGTCCTGTTCCAAACTGGCTCTTTGGGAAGATCCCAAGCACTGCTTTCCCAGGATGCCTGGTCGTGGAATGTTTGTAGGTGCCCATTCAGGCACAATGCCCAAACTGACACTATTTTCTCACCCACTTTAAAAGGGCGCGAGCGGGAAAAATTAACCTCCGGTATGCACTGCATCATTGTCCACCCGCTATATCGAAAAGCACCGTCCTCAATAAATGTCCAGCGTCTCCAGCCGTCCATATTTCACATTTGAATTCTGAAGGAATCGATCTGGCGGCAGGAGTTAGCACTTCATCCGTCTACGCCGCCGTTCGACAACCCGCCCGACAACCACCCAAGCTACTCAAACGCAGCATTTGACAATAACGAAACGGTTTTTTCTTCAACATTTGATACTTTGTAAGACTGTCATCACTGAACATATAGAACAAATATTTCTCAACAAAATAACATCAATAACAGCAGTTCTGATCGTATTATAGCTCTCTTTTGATTTATTCCGTTGAGCAATGTTACGTTATTTGTGTACGATTTGGTTGTCGACTGCAGATCTGCGCCGATGGACAACCAGCGTAGCCATAAACGGGGTATGGCAGCGTCCCACAGGTGGCAGAGCAGAATGGTGACGTATGTGCCAGGTCTGAAGCTTGGTGCTTTTGGTACCCAAAACAGAGGCAAAATAAACCAATAAATGAAAGATGGGTGCAACAGACGAGATCAAAAGGTAAAGGCCGATGTTTTTGAACCAATCCGTTCTGACAGGTGCCATCTGAGTATTCATCTTCCAGCAGAGCTTGATTTGGTCGCCCCGACAAGTAACAAAAAGGTTTTGTGGGTCACCGGTGAGGACGGTAGGACGGAGCCTTTTTTAGCCCTGCTCCCCCCTGGTCCGGATGGTGCCCTCCCTGGAAGTTACCCCCCCCGATCGGCAATCTTGGATCCGACTATGCTTTATCCATTAGTACGCCTGAACAAACAAGAAGAAAATCAGAAAACAAAATTTACAGTAAAGGTTCCACGACCTAGATTCGAACCCGTATCGCCCGTGTGAGAGTCGGGAATGGAGGCCACTATACCATCCCTGCCGTACGACATCTGCCCGATTTTAAAACTTTCCTGATTAGTTTTCTCAAGCCGAATGTTTTGGACAAACTAATGTAATATTAGTATTTTTGAGGCTTAATAAAAATAAATTGAATACGAATACAGCATGAAAACATTTTTTATTTCAAACAAATCATTTCTAGAACTTAAGACTTTGATTGATAGAATAGAGGTGAAGAGCAGGTTACAGCCCATTATTGATATTGTTAACAAATTTGAATAATTGTTGAGTGGCCTCCAAAAATTCAGCTGAAAATAAAGAAATGATTGACGGTTCCAATATCAGGATTTTTCAAATATTAAGAAACCACAATAAAAATTTTTGCGACAATGTCCCTTTAAAGTACCTTGTACCTTGTACCTTGTACCTTAGGGGATACGGACCTCGGGAGGCATCAGAGAGCCTGTAGAGTCCGGTCGCAGCGAGCTCATGTGCACAATTTCAGAGTTAGTCGGTGTCAGGACATGTGTACATGTGCACAGTCCAGTGGTTATCTAGGCGTGCCTTGAAGGCATTCAAGGTGGGAGCGCAGACCACATCAGCTGGTAGAGAATTCCAGTCGTTGACCGTTCTGACTCCGAAGGCCTGCCGTCGTACTCTTGTTACAGCTCTTGGTTTAAGTAGTTTGAAAGGATGTCCTCTCGTGCGGGAGTCCCTGTCTCTTTCAAAAAGCTGAGCCGGGTCGACGTCCAGCATGGCATGTAGGATCTGGTAGAGCCGAATCATATCGCCGCGACTGCGTCTGTAGTACAGCGTAGGGATTTCCAGGGTTTTGAGTCGCTCGCTATATGGCAGGTGGCGAATGGGTCTCACCAGTCTAGTTGCCCGTCGCTGGACTTTCTCGAGCATTCGTTGGTCCGCACGATTAAACGGGCCCCAGGTCAGGTTTCCATATTCGAGATGTGGGCGCACGAGTGTCTTGTATAGAAGTGGTAGTGATGTCCGGTCAATCTTGCGGAAGGATCTCCTAATTACCGCCAGAATCTGATTGCCCTTGGAGGCGGCAGAGGCAGCATGGTCCCGGAACTTCAGGGTGGCGTCGATCAGGACTCCTAGGTCTCTCTCCACACTGACTTCTTGAAGTGTATTTCCCTGCATGGTGTAACTGATGTTGGGGTTACTTGTACCAATGCGTAACACAGAGCACTTGGCGGTATTGAATGGTAGTTGCCAGACTTCTGACCAGTTTGTGACACGGTTGAGGTCCTGCTGGAGTCTCAATGGTTGGTGTGCATCAGTCAGTGGCGAGTACAACTTAGTGTCATCCGCAAAGATCTTAGTAACACAATGAACTTCATGTGGGAGGTCGTTAATGAAGATCAAAAATAGTATCGGGCCTAGGACCGAACCCTGTGGGACACCACTGACCACCGGAGCCCAGGGCGACTCACAGCCGTTGATAGTTACCCTTTGCTGCCGGTCAGTCAAGAAGGCCCGAATCCAGGTGAGCAGCCTACCTTGCACTCCATATCCCCTCAGCTTGCATAAGAGACGCTTGTGTGGTACCGAATCGAACGCCTTGCGGTAGTCCAGGTAGATGCAGTCAATAGGCTGTCCGGCCTCAATATACCGGCTCCAATCATCCATCATCTCTAGTACTAGTAGTAAAGTGATAATAATATTTTGAAAATACATATAATCCTACTTCTTTTGTCTTAAATGCGCTGTTTTCAGCTGCTTTGGATTTTGGCTATAAATAGAAAAATATCACTATTAGTATAAAACTTTCGACTTTTGATTTGACAGAAATGTTTAGATACCACTATTGCACGAATCACAGAAATTGTTTTTGCTACTGGTTTCGCATGATCAGAGACTCTTGCTTGGCGCTGGTCCGTATTTTAACATTAGCAATTTTCTAAGAAAACGGGGTCCGTGAGCGTGATGTGATGTATGTTCGGTTTCACTGTGTTGGATTTTTTCAAGCTGAACATTGGACTGGGGTTAAAATATAAATATATTGAAATACCACACGATGTGAAAAATTATGTTTCTATTGTCCTGTGTCATATATTGTATACTATTTTCTAGGTTTTGCTGCAGTTCTTAGAATTATCAATTGCAACTATGGCTGCGTGCTTTGAATTATTCCGAGGTGGAATTCCAGGGGTTGTGACGTCGTGATATTCCGCGGATTCCAGCTGGGAACGTTCTTGACCGAAGCCGGAATGTGGCGTAAATGGCAAGGTGCGACAGTCTTATTATTTATTTTGACTTGTGCATGCGCAAATCTTTCATTTACCTTCATTTAGCTGTTATTATAAAGTTCCGATTATCCTGCAAAAACATATAATGGACCTTTCAAGCAGATAAATATTCAGAGTCCACGAACTTACTGTTACGAAATTCATGCATGGGAACCGCCATCTTGAGCGGGACTGCCTTTTCTATTCCCACTGTTCCGCGGAATGGCGGGAATATTCCACGTGGAATCCCGGGAAAAGTTTCAAAGAACGGCTGTGACCTCACTGTCCCTGGAATTCCAGGCTGGAATATTTCAAAGAACGCACCCTATGTAACCTATTGTAGTAGGTAGTTATTGTTTAAATACTCATGCTCTTACTGAGTTTAGTTCGTGCTTTCTTAGCTTGGACCTTTTCTGAAAGTATGGAGGTACAATTGTTTACCAGTGTTGTTGTAACCTTAAGTTTTTAGGTTCCTGTCCACTCCATTTACCTAGGTAAACATCCTCGGTATTATGGTAGTAGGCAGATCACATCTCACGGTTCAAAAGGATCATATCAGAATGTCCAAAGTTCAAAGGGTCTAATGTTCATTGCTTCTACCCTTTGAAAGTTCGACCTTTTGAATAAGAAGTCCAATGTTCAAAAGATCCAAAGAGGCGTGCTCAGATGCATGAGAATGGTGTGCATGATGCCGCAGAGGCGTGCTAAGGCACATGATAATAGGAGGAAATGAGGGTTAGGTTAGGTTAGGTTAGGTTAGGTTAGGTTAGGTTAGGTTAGGTTAGGTTAGGTTAGGTTAGGTTAGGTTAGGTTAGGTTAGGTTAGGTTAGGTTAGGTTAGGTTAGGTTAGGTTAGGTTAGGTTAGGTTAGGTTAGGTTAGGTCAGGTCAGGTCAGGTCAGGTCAGGTCAGGTCAGGTCAGGTCAGGTCAGGTCAGGTCAGGTCAGGTCAGGTCAGGTCAGCTGTGTATGCCCTTGGTCCCTATTCCCTAGTTTGGGGATATCACCCCTCTTTCCAGAATCTGAGTGGCACTTTATGCTACTCCTTTAACCCTCCTTCCTTCTGTCTGTTTCACCTCTTGGGGTTTTCTTGCAGAATGTGGGGATATTTCTAAAACATTTCCAAAGTGGTACCCAGACCAAAGGCGCAATCAGAATCTGGAAAAGGGGTGATATCTCCAGATTAGGAAATAGGGACCAAGGGCATACATAGCTGGCCTGACCTGACCTGACCTGACCTGACCTGACCTGACCTAACCTAACATAACCTAACCTAACCTAACCTAACCTAACCCTCATTTCCTCCCTATTATCATGTGTCTTAGCACACCTCTGCGGCATCATGCACCCCACTCTCATGTATCTGAGCATGCCTTTTTGGGTCTTTTGAACGTTGGAATTTTTATTCAAAAGGTCTAACTTTCAAAGTGTAGAGCCTATGAACATTAGACCCTTTGATCAGTGGACCTTCTGATGTGATCCTTTGAACCGCGAGATGTGATCTGCCTACTACCATAATACCAACATCCTCAACAGTTTTTCACCAGTGTTTTCACCCTTTAGGACAAATAGAATGTACTAATCTTTGAGCCTTGAGACCTTGGCCAGCTACTTGAGGACATCCTCATCTCCAGTCAGGCTGTCTTTTCCAAACTGACCTCCCTCAAGATCACAAGCTCCCCAGGTCCGTACCTCCTACACCCATGCATGCTACATGATCCAGTCTGCAAAGTATGGCAGCAGGCCAGACGAGTCACACCAGCCATCTAAAATTCTCGCACCACCATCCTCCAAAAATTCGCACCAATTTGCCACATCAGGGAAAAAATGCACCCATTCCGGTAACAAGGTAGCTGGCTTCACACATGTTGCCAGATAGAATCACAGCAGGCTAATCTACATCATAAGTACCACAGTTCAAAAGCTCCCATGAATCAAAACTTCCTTCCAAACAAAAGCGCCACAGGTTGATCCGGATCGTAAGTGTCACTGTTCAAAGCTTCCTCCAGTGAAATATTCCAAGTGGTCTAGCTGTTTTTGGCATTGCTGAAACATCCTTCTTTGGAAATGTTCCTAGTGCCAAAACTGCTTTTGGCATTGCTGAGTGACACTATTTGAAAAAAACTTTGGTAATTCTTTTTTAATATTTTTACATCTAGCACAACATAACCGAACCTCGCCTAACCTTTTCTTGACTCAGCGAGCTGGCCTGTGGCGCACCTAACCTACTGGTGGCACTTTTGCCTTCATCAGCTGCTGTGGCTATGCCGTGTGCCCACCTTGCCTAACCTAACCTAACCTAACCTAACCTAACCTAACCTAAACCTCACCTCACCTCACCTAACCTAACCTAACCTAACCTAACCCTAACCAGTTGTGGTCAACGCCAGTTGTACTTGGAATATTGCACTGGAGGATGTTTTGAGCAGTGGCACTTATGATCTATGTTAACCTGTAGCAATTCTAATTGAAGGAAGCTTTGATCCATTGGATCTTTTGAACAGTGGCACTTATCATACAGATCAACCTGAAGTTATCTGGCAACATGTGTGAAGCCACCTACCTCATTACCCCCATTCCTACCCCTACAATGCAATGCTATCTCAATCATTAGTCAGTTAATTAAGGGCTTTTTATAAGGACCCTCCTGTGTCTTAATAGCCATTCAGATATTATTTGTTTATTTTAAGTGTCACTAACCTCGCAAATTCGCACCAGGTTGATACAATTCGCACCACTCGGTCCTGTCTCCAAGGGCACTCGCACCGACGAGATCTCGTCGAAAATGCCATACTTTGCACACTGGTACATGATGCCGCAGAATACCTGTGTCCTGCTCTCACTGTTGTACCGGAAATTCCTTGATACTAGTACAATTCCATGTGAATGGAAACTTGCATCTATCGTGCCTATATAAGAAGGGAGACAAGCTTAATCCCAACAACTACCGTCCTATTAGTTTGACGTCAGTAGCGTGCAAGATTTTGGAATCCCTGGTTTACTTACTTACCTTGTGAAAGACAAACTCTTTGATCACCTAAACAGACCAGTCTGCAAAGTATGGTAGCAGGCCAGACGAGTCGCACCAGCCATCTAAAATTCTCGCACCGCCAGCCATCACAAATTCACTCCAATCTGCCATATACTATGGAGAAAAACACACTCATTCTTACCCACACTATGCAATGCTACCTCTCTTATTAGTTAGTTGAGGACTTTTTATAAGTCCCCCTCCTGTATCTTTATAACCATTGAGCCATTATTTGTTTGGTTTTCAGTGTCACCTTCCTCGCACCAGTCTCACAAATTTGCACCAGGTTTATAAAATTTGCACCACTCGCTCCTGTCTCCAAGGGCACTCGCACCGATGAGATCTCGTCTAAAAGCCATACTTTGTACGCTGGTAAACAGAAACAATCTCTTGTTAATCCACCAGCATGGGTTCGCCCCAAACGCTCATGTGATTCCCAGCTGTTGGATTCACTCAATGATTGGACCGGAATTTTGAAGGAGAGTTTGCTTGTGGATGCAGTCTACCTGGATTTTAGGAAAGCATTTGATGCTGTCCCAGATGAGTGCTTCTCTAGAAAGCTTGAGGCTTATGGTGTGGGTGTGAATTACTTGTATTGTTCATCAACGATCTGCCTGACTCTGTCCGATCTTACATCAAGATATTCGCAGATGACACCAAACTTTATGCCAGAGTGGATAAAATCTCTTCAGTAGACTCCCTCCAGTCGGACATCGACCGAGTGGAGACCTGGTCGTCCACATGGCAGATGTCATTCAATGAAGAGAAATGTGTTGTCTTGCACATCGGGAACACCAACACTCCTCACAGATACCAGATGAGCGGCACCACACTGAATGCAACGGACACTGAGAGAGACCTAGTTGTCATTATAGATAGGGACCTCAAGTTCCGACAGCAGGTAGCGACTTCTGTTTCTAAAGCAAACAGAGTATTGGGAGTCATCAAGAGGTCGTTCACCAACATCGATACCTTTACTTTGCCTCTTCTGTACAAGACCCTGGTCCGTCCATTGCTGGAATATGGTAATGTTTGCTGGGGGCCCTTTAACTGTTTCAATCAGGTGATTGTTGAGAGGGTCCAGCGTTTGGCCACTCGCATGATTAGCACATTGAGAGGCTTATCTTATCCTGAACGTTTGAGTGCCCTGCGGCTTCCCTCGCTCTACTACAGGCGTCGCCGAGGAGATATGGTTAGGGTGTTCCAGCTTCTTAATGGGCTTTTAGATCAGAAGAGTTCTCAGTTTTTCCACTTGGATAGAGGCTCTCGCACTCGAGGACACCCATGGAAACTGTTGAAACCCAATGCAGTATCGAGACAGCGTTACTTGTTTTTCGGCGTTCGGATAGTCAACGACTGGAACGCCCTGCTTCTTTCGGTGGTGAGTGTCAACACTGTTGACCAGTTTAACGCCAAGCTTGATGTCTACTGGGCCCCTGTCATGTTTGATGTCACAGAGTGCCCTGTGTAGTCCTCCCCTCACCTTCCCACTGGCAGTCATTGGCCAGTCTTCCTTTCTTCTCAGGAATATGTTCCTGAGTAAGACTGAGCTAGGTCTCATATACCATGAGCCTGTCAAAGACCGGAGCCAGCAGGCCAAGTGGCCTCCAGATAATCCGAAAGTTTAGGTTAGATCAGGTTAAAGGGAATGTGGCACCTTCATAATGTGATTTTAACTGAGATAGCCAAGTTTTAAAGCAAGTGGTGTTCATATGAGCCGTTCAGCCGTCTGTGGCCCACTGTGTATGCGCCTGGAATGTGTCTTGTTTTCGCCTCATCCCTTAGTGAGCTGGCTTTAAAATTAAAAAAATATATATATACTGCCTGGCGTATAACCAAACTTCATGAACTTTATTGCTAACGAGCACTATGTTTGTTATAGGTCTGTTAGGCACAACATTGGAAACTCAACTAATGAATTCTTGTTAGCCGCTATTTCCTTGGCAATCGGTGTACCAATAAAGTTGTCTCCTGTCTTCCCTGGTCCCCGAACAATCTCTACTCTCTCCCACCCTGCCCCGCCTCGCGTCGCTGCCGGATAGTACGATTCTCACCCGTACTGTACTAAACCAAGTGCGCTTCCGTGCGATGTGATCGCTCCGGTCCGCCCCTCATCTGCCGTGATGCTTCGCCGCCGTCGCGTCGCCGCCGTGCCGCTGCCCCCGTTCCGCTGATCCGTGTTCGTCGTGGTCGCCCCCCGGCTCCAGTAGGGTCAAGAGGACTCCCGTGGTTAACTTCATGGCGCACGAATTTTCAATATCATCTACGAAAGTGAGACATCGCTCACTCGCGCGATTCCCGGGATGGCGTCGAAGACAGTGTCAACCCGCAGCGCCCGCCGGGCCGTGGCTTGCGGCGCTTCTTATTTTGCGTATTTCGAGCATGACTAACGGACACTTAATTGCAGACCGACACTTCGCCCATCCCCTCCAAATTAGCTCGGCACTCCTATTTCACTCCTCACGCTGACTCGTGTATTGGTTTCTTGTATCGTGTACCTGCAATAAACGTATTAAATTAAGTAGGAAAACCCGGTACTCAATATATCATTTGTCTTGGAACTCGAGATTTCCGTAGAAAAAACTAAAACCTCCCTGCAATCTACCCCTCATGTACCCCTAGCAGCAGGCCACAGTTGTCATGGCTGTTGGTGTGACGACATATGCTGACGTCACGGTGAGCATCAGCCAATCGAAGCCCTTGAAGCATTTGAAGTATGGTGGTGGTTGCCAGATCATGACATCATCCACAGGCAAATGTTTATTTATTGTACTAGATAAGTATTTTTAAGGACAAAATATTGAGCTTATTGAGCATTTTTCAGAGAAATCATGAGTGGTTTCATTATTTTTGGCTAAAAGTACGCCTAATTACACTAAATTCCAGGATTCGACCAAGGTGCCACATTCCCTTTAAACATGCAAGCCTCCTGTCAGAAATCATTGTAACATGGTGTGGCAGCCTTATGTGTGGAACAGTCAGCGTCAGTGACAGTGTGGAAGAATTAAACAAAACATATCCATGGATGCTGGCTGATTGTTCGCCAATATTTGAATGCCAATTAATTAATTTTCCATCTATGAATCTTCAGTTTCTTGTATAACTTTCTGTACAGTTTGTGTTTTACTGTTTTATTGAACCATTTTTTTCTTTTATGACATTTACTATTTACCTAGTTATATTATCTCATGTATTTATTTATTTTGAAACCAAGTTGTAGTGGAGTTGAGTCAGAGTTTGAGTTGACTGGATTGAAGCTTGATTCGGAGTTTAGTCAGCTCACTGATTTGTTCTACTGTTGTTGAGTTGAGTGGAGTCAACTGCTCTCAGCACTTGATTTCAGTCGTGTTGATTCAACAAAATTCTGAAACTCACAACTCTGAAGGACGGACATAAGGTAGTTGGCTTGGGGCCTCAAGCCCCCCCAATGTTTGAGTGCCCATAGCTAATGCTAATGCATGGAGGCTAATCTGAGGCATTGGCGGGTGGTGTTGGAGCCACCTAGCCCCCTGAAATGAAGCTGGGCTGATACATCCCAAGTCCTGCTTTCACTACTGCTTCTGTGCATGCATATTGCCAAATGCCACAATTAGGTCTTTCTGGCGCACAAAATCATTGTCAAAATGGCTTCAATATTTCATCAACCACCCCACGCCACCGCCTACCAAAGTAATGATTACAACTTTCCCACACTGGTAAGCATTGGCCATAAAGTGAATAATAGGCATTGCCTTAAATTAATTAAACCACTCTTTTTCACTCTCGTGCTTTTGAGCTACATTTTATTGTTTCATGAAGACGTTTTTTGTTTTTAATGTCGTTTTTTCGTTTCTTCCCTTTCTTGTATTCTCGTTTTTTGCAGTGTAGCTTCCCCAATGCGCTTCGATGGCGTGAACCTGTTTGAGGTGAGGAAAAACACGTCATTAAAAAGGGTGCAGTGTAGCCTGTACTAAAGAAGGCATCACAAAATTAAACAAATGCTAACCAATACAAACGAAGACACACAGATAGGAGGTGTTATGTGTGGTTTCGAGCTGGTGACAGTCCGGAGTTTGGAGGTAGAATATCTTCAAAGGCGAATATCCGTTTAAATACTACCAGTGGGGGGTGACGCCGGATGGGTAACATGTGTATTGACTGAAGCAGTCGGCTGCTGGCGGGGGTGCTCGTCACGTGTGTTGGCGAGTGGGTCTTCATGCCTCTGGCCATCCCTGCACAGTTGCTACACATGTGTTTCCGCATATGGCATAATCCCCCATGCGGCAAAGAGTGAAACAAATTATAAATTATCACATAGTTACACGATGGTAAAGAGTGAAACGAATTTTATACAAATGTTTGCAGACATACAGTTCACACTAATTCTGTACATATTCCGTCACATTCACATACACTGAAATTGTTTTTTTGCATGATTTGTCTCATTGTTACAAGATTCAAGATGATTGGAATTTCTTGACGAAGGGTCTCATGTGTGGTGAGACATGACCGACGGACTTGATCACAGGCAGCAAATTAAGGCTGATTGATTATAACCTATTTTGAAATTCACCAATATCAATGTGGAAATGGTAACGCAAGGCGAGAGACCCAGGGTAACACTCGTCGTGGCACAAGGTGGCACACTAATTGCTGGGTCATTCTGAAATAACTGTGGTAGATGATGCGATTGGTGTGCCGCTCTTCTGCGCAGACTCACGGCCGATGGTCTGCTCAGAAGAACGGGACGATGAAACTTAGGGTGTTGTACCGAATGCATGAGCCGAATAGCCGGAGTTGACTAGAATAGCTCGTGTATTTAGAAGCATGCCGAGTTGTCTTGCAGGAAGCTCACGATGCGATAGCGATGGTCTGCTTGAGGCGATAAAAACGGAAATTTCAAATTGTTCAGGTCGCTCCGGCATCCATGAAGGGCCTGCTGAAACGAGGTTTATTTGTGGGGCGGTGATGCTGCCTCATTGAGCGGACGAATGCGACTGAGCCACACCCTGGGAAAGAGCGTAGCGAGTGCAGCTGTTGCAGTGGCTCTGTCCAGAGCTGGACTGGTGCCAGATGGTGAGTTGTCCTCACGCGTGGTGCGTGGAGGGGTCAATGTCATCCGATCAGACGTACTGGTTGACGTGCATATTAGCACGACTCAGTCTGATGGCGCATTGGCTTTAAAGGTTCAGTTGAAATTTCTGCTGATGCTGCAAATGCAGGCAGGCAAATGTTCTTGTTAGGTTGTTGTTTTTTTCCTGATAAACTTTGATTATCATTTCTTGTGTATTATCATTGCTCCATTTATCCTTTTCTTTTACGGGGGGAAGGACTTCGTCACATGCTTCAGGCGTTGTGTTGCTTAGTTTCTGCAGATTTTGATATTAGCTTCGTTTTATAGATCTCGCCTCTCATAGTATTGCTCCGAGGCGTTGTCGCCTTGATAAGTGTTGCTTCTCGTCATCAGTACCATTTCAGAGCATTCCTTGTTCGGTGGGGTGCACAGGCTTTTGAGCTCTTGTGCTCTTTGTATTTAAGGTGATTATGCGCTTCTTTGGCTTTGTCGCCTTATAATATATTGTATCTCATGATTGACCTTCATATCGGGGCTAGACCGACTTATTCCTTGCCTTGTCAATATTTATTTATATGGGTATTTCCCATGACGTTTCTATGGCGCTCTTATTACTTTATTAAGTCATGAGTTATATATTTTCTTTTCGCTTATTTTTCGGGGCTTATTAGGCAATACCCGAAATACATGTATTTGTATTTTCAGTATGATGCTAATTCTAGCAGCTTCTTTGAATATCAGGTGTTCATTTCGTTTTCAAAATAACGCTAATTTTCTATTTAGTTGGTACTTGATTATTGTTCGATACCCTAAGGTACTATGACATTCCTTACCTCCAATGTCGGTGTTTTCCTCCAATGTCATGATAAAAGAACAGACACGGAGAAGGCACGGGCTTGATTGGTGTTTGTCTGGGTCGATGAATGGGCAGCAGCAGAGATGTTGCGCCACACAAATTGTTGGCTCGATGAAACCAGAAGTGTCGGCGGAGGCTGCGGCGGTAAACAGGCGAAGCAGCAGGCTGTGAGCAATTGGATGAAGTAAAAACGCAATGTCCACACAGTTGAAATGGGCCAGCCGACGAAGATGTCCAGGCGTAGAGGAGTCGAAGCGAAACTGAGAGGCTTGATAAAAGGCGAATGTGCAGTGTGCACGCACTTCAGATCGGAAGCAAAGTCAAACTTGTTCAGCTATGGCGGGCCGTTGTCCGACGCCACCGGCTGCCTCCATCGCTGCTACCAATGTTATGTGTGGTATCGAGCTGATGACAGTCCGGAGTTTGGAGGCAGAATGTATTCAACAAAGACGAATCTCAGTTTAGATAGTGCCAGTGGGGGGTGACACCGGATGGGTAACATGTGTATTGACTGGAGCAGTCGGCTGCTGGCGGGGGTGCTCGTCACGTGTGTTGGCGCGTGGATCTGTGTGCCTCTGGCCATCCCTGCACAGTTGCTATACATGTGTTTCCTCATATGACAGAGGCAGGGTCGCAGTCGTGGGTTTCTTGATCCACTCACGCTCTCACTCTTTACTCACTCCAAACTCACTCGCGTGGTCTAACGAGCCCACCTGCACTCAGTGCCTTGATACGTGCACACACGATTAGTGGAGACACTGCACCGAAAATCCACACGCGTCGTTACGATGAGAAAATGAATGGGATATTGCCAGACTGCTAAAAAGTAATAATATATACCTCATCTTGTCCTGCTTTTCCAGCCCTCTCCCGTATTTGAAGATTTTAAACACAAAATGTTTTCCTAATATACCTATGATATACCTAGTATATCTATACCGAATTACAACCACAATTCGATTTATTGTTTTACACTAGAATGATCTTGCTGTACTTAAACGTTGAACAAACTGTAATAGCACCATGCAACAGTGACCTACCTACTTGCAGTGTGCAACTTGATTTGAATCTTGCTACTGGCTGAAATGCATATGTCCATTGTGTAGCTTGGTGTGGTATTATATTTCACTGGAGTTTTGACCGAGCTCCTTTTCTGTTGTTCTTTCAGAACTGACTGAAGAAGAAGCATGCACATATCACTTATTCCACCAAGTGTGCGACTGTTATTTCTCACCATTCTTATTTGCTGCTGGACTGCGTGTGAGAACACACAATGTTTCACATGCAATGATACATTCATTGCAAAACGACGCTGTGGTAATAGGGTAAGTATGGCAGTTATTGTGGTGTTATCGGAACCTGTCCTCTTCTCTGTAGACTGGCAGACAGCTCTTTAACGTGATTGGAACAGCTCAAATCATGTATAGAAAATTATTGAGCAGAAATGTATTTATTGGGGCGGAAGTTAAGTGACTGGGTCAGAACTCGCTATCAACTGGATATTATTTTGTATCAATACAAATTTGTGCTACTTCTATTGTTTGGCCTTTATTTCAATTTTGAATTCATGCTCCACAAATATTTCCTTTGTATTACTCACTTAGTCTTACTAACTGTTAATAACTAACATTGTTGTTTCATCTCTGGGAGTCAAGTGTTGTGATTAGGACCATACCAAATCACTTTGCCTTAGTTTCCATGGGTGAGATACAATCAGGATAGAGCTGAGAATCAAGATCCTTATTCATTACTTATTACTTTGGAACTTATTCATGTTACTTATTTATTGAAAGCCCTAATGGATTGAAAACTTCTCAATCAGCAATTTTGTCTAAATTTCTGGCGCACCAATGACGTTTCCTTTTATCCAATTTACTTTCTGCTCACCAAAATTTGAAAAGCAAGCATTTTTACCCGCTACAGTTCACCTTATACTGTGAAAGTGCATTGAAACCTTTATTAAAAGTTGATAGTTAAAAACAATTTGTATTTGATGTTTGAATGAAATTTGGTCTTTAAAAGTTTCACATTGCTTACCATATATTTGATGAGTTTATAAACACCAGGACATTTTATTTGTTCTGAAAAGGCTGTTTGTAAATGTTTCTAGCTGCTTTAGTTCCAGAGAAACACAAAGTTTTTTTTAAGGCCACACACTCATCCTCAGACAACCGTGCCGGGATTGGTTGGGGCCATATTGTATTTACAGCTAGATTTGAGATGCCATTGTCGAGATGCAATCACATTGCTGATGTGTCTGCTACATATTTGATATGGTGCTAAATGTAAGTGGAGGTTTATTTAGGAAATAAATGTTGGTACTAGTTATTTAAGCATGATTTAGATTTGGTCAGGTTCTGTGCATCCCAGAATCCACGCAATATCAAGAAAATGCCTATGTGGGTTACCATCGCTTGTATAAAGCACCTGCCTCCCCTCGTGATGCCTTTGCTTGCGCTGTGTTCTTGATAGCTATTTTATCGTATTATTGTGATTTTTCAGACGAGAAAAGAGGTCGACTTCTCCGGAATGTGCTCGGGGCAAATTTGTGATGAGCCTCTGAGCTGCAGCCACCAGGTGGGTACGCTGCTATTGATCGAATTATCTGGTGATGCTGTATCAAATATGTTATTTACAAGCGGATCTTTGTGCACCTTCCCTCTTCTATGGACTTTTCACTCATACGAGTTGATTATGTAAATATTGTTTTTAGCTATCTACGTAAGACAGGGTTGGGACTACCCGCTACCCGTTTTGTGTGTTTTGTTATAGATGAAACCTACCCCGGGTTTTTGCACTTATTGTCCATGTGTTCAAAACTAAACCATGTATTCACAAGAGTGTATTCTCAATTTGAAGGTTAAAAACTGCTGAGAATTCAAGGTATGAGGACTTCCAACTTTAGCTATCCCATTTTCACGGAAAAGACTTGTTTTTCACGACAGGTTTCTAATACGGTGACTAAAGCGCTTACCCCACCTAAAGTTAACACCATGGAAATTCTGAGATAACAGATTTATCGACCCTTGTGACCTTATTGCATCATGAAAGTTTTGAATTGACGAGTCTGCAAGTGCTCCTCCTGTGCTGCTTCAAACTTTTAATTTTGAGCTTTGACGTTGGGCTGCATGACATTGCATCTTACCTTGACCTGATATGACCTGAACTAAAAAAGAAATGGGTAAGACACGTGAAATCGATGAGGGATAAACACCTGTCCTGCTTGTTTCGTTTTTGCGTCATTCAAGAAAACCGTGAGGGATTGGGCGGATTTCGCCCCCTCTCCCATCCCAGTGATGCGTTCTTAGGGAAAACTAGCATATGAGCTCCGCCATCTGATGTAAAGACTGAAGAGCAATGATAAGACTCAACTCACTTGTTGTATTGCAACCTACATTCATGTTCAATGAAAATGGACCAGAAACAAGCATGAGTACAAATGTCTCAAAGATGCATTTCCCGCAGAAAAAAACGGATAAAACCCACAAAACATCATTAATCCCGAGTTTAAAAGAAAACGAAACAAAAAAAAACTGTTCTCCAAACTTGAGGCTAGGTGCACCGGCCTAGGGTGTAGGATGCCGAAGGGCAAAGTTGAATTCGATTCTTTGTACATCGACCCAGATATATGCATGAGGTAGTTGCATCATTTAATTTAACGTATTGCATTTTGAAGCAAGATCGCTGCTCAACATACGAGGGTGTGCGTTTTCCCTAAACCTTGCAACACCCGCTGAATACAGATTTTTCAAAGCCTCAGTGCTTGAAGAACGATATTTGTGTTGCTGACGTGCTGTTTTAAGCTTTGGGGAACGGGCATGTATTTCTCAGGAGACTTTGACTGTGGTGTCAGATAATAAATCCGAATGAATATTTTCTTCAGAAATTCCAAAATAAAAAAGTTGAATTATTACTGGATTATAGTCGTGCCAATTTTGTTCTATTGTTTTCCATTTATATTTATTACAGGTAAGCAATTCATTTACTGCGTCTGAACTTGTGCGATTTCGTCACGCTTATGTTAGAGAATGACGACGAGCCGCCCGTGAAATTTAACCTTCGCCTCGTTGGGAGGTGTTTGAACACCCCTCGAGTTTTCCGGGAGGGGGGCAAATAATGGCGGCGCGAAGCTCCACCGTACTTGGCACACCTTATACTTGATTAATTCTGCAGCTTGTGTGCAACTTGTGCAAAAAAGTGACCTGACTCAAGGCCAGGTCACTCTTATATTTTGATCTAGTATAGTCGTATCATACATCATTCGATTCGCCGTAAAATGAAGAAGCGATTGGTGCCTAAAAAATATTCTGACTCAACTCTGTCAGACGTCAAAGCCAATAAATTATTTTCTAACCTATCACCTTCTTTGACCTGTCGTGACCTCAATGTTGTCCTGAGCCAAAAAGTGATTGATATAGTTGGTTCATTTATTTATTTTGTATAAGCTATTCAACAGTTTCCCGCGTTCTGCGATACCTATCCGGGACAGGAGCCGAGTTCAAGGGGGCGAGGGTGATTGAACACCCTCCCCCCACCAGGCCGAATGTGCCTCGAAGGCCCACCGGGGCGGGTGTTAAGCCAACGTTTACTTGTCGTCTTGAAACATAAGTGTCTGCCTGGTTATTACCAATATAGGCATTTTACTGGTATAAATATTACTTCCAATATATTATTTCAAGTAGTCATACTTTCTGGCTTGCTATTTACAGTCATTGCGCGTATTTGGAAGTTTGAGCCGGTGCTTTACTACCTGAAAGGGGGCTCCTGGGACACGTTTTGAGCCTGTTGTCAGGGATCAAGGTCGCACAGACGAGTGTCTATCTTCGGCGTTTTTTTCAGTGGAATCGGTGAGTTTGCCAGATGACCACGCAAGGATTGTGTACTTGGTGATCATTAACATGCTTGTTCAAGAGTCCTTGTGTTTTTCCGTCCTACGCGATTCCAGGAAAAGTTGTTTGACAGTCTTTCTGTTGGTAGTTTTGTTTTCTGGCGTAGTTGCGTGAAATGTTAATTTATGACTGGGCAGAATAACATATGTAAGCTGTGGCTGAATGGGGCATGACAACTCAGTTTTCTGTGTGTAGCGGTACTTATTTTAAATGAGCACATTGCGGAGAAATGATCAAACAAGAGCAATGTACTTTCTGAACAATGTTGAAATTTATTTACATATATCATGAAGCTTTAGGCGGCGTTGTTTGAAACACTTCGATTCGGAATTCCCGGTCGCGTGACGTCACTCGATTCGCCTCTATTCCGGGGACGGAGTGTTCTCGACGGCATCGCATGACGTCACTGTTTTCGCCTGGATTCGGGGACGGAGCTTTCTCGACGGCATCGCATGGCGTCACTCTATTCGCCTCTATTCCGGAGACGGAGCGTTCTCAACGGCATCGCATGATGTCACTCTATTCGCCTCTATTCCGGAGACGGAGCGTTCTCGACGGCGTCGCAAGACGTCACTCTATTCGCCTGGATTCGGGGACGGAGCTTTTGTCGACGGCATCGCATGACGTCACTTTATTCGCCTCTATTCCGGAGACGGAGCGTTCTCGACTGCATCGCATGACGTCACTCTATTCGCCTGGATTCGGGGACGGAGCTTTTGTCGACGGCATCGCATGACGTCACTATTCGCCTCTATTCCGGGGACGGAGCGTTCTCAACGGCGTCACATGATGTCACTCGATTCGCCTCCGTTCCGGGGATGGAGCGTTCTCGAAGGCGTCGCAAGACGATTATATGGTGCGCTGCATTTATACCATATGTCGGAGAAGGCCAGCAACTAACGAAAATGATATTTCATAGGGAAAACAGTACTCAATCAACTCTTGCGATGGTTAGTATGTCTAGTAAAGCAGGGGATGAGGTGGCTTAGTGGATAGCACCCTTGTCTTCTAAGCCACCGGTCCCGGGTTCAAGTCCCGGCGGAGCCTCTAAATAAGCCGATCTGATCCCCAAAACCCTTCCAACAGGGTGAGAGTTGGCGACGCCGTATGACCCTGTCAGTTGGTGCGTCGTTAAACCCCAACAATTATTATTATTGTCTAGTAAAGTAAACATAATTATGCACTATTCGCATGAACGATTATGGCGGTCGCCATCTTGGAGAATCTCACCCGTACTGCCTTTTCTTCCTGATGTTCTGAGGTAAATGAGCCGGAATATTTCGGGGGAATTTCCAAATAGCGAGCTGTCGCGTCACTATTCTTGGAACTCCGAATCGAAATGTTTCAAAGAACACAGCTTTAACTCGCGCCCCGCTGGGGTCCCTGGCATGACGCGCCCTGCTAGGGGGCATATTTCGCACCCACCCCCTCCGTATTGCATTTCTCAGGAAAGCTAAAAAGAAAATACGGACGGCGTTCAAAAGCTCTTGACGAGACGAAAAGAAATTATAGGCAGTATTTTTATGTCAAGTCAATATTGAGGTTAGCATAGGTCAAACAAGGTTCCATAGGCTTACAATAGGGAAGTGTACGTTTCCCCTCTGGATTTTTACTTAGTGGAGCTAGAGCAAATATTCATACATTATTGAGTTCCTCCCATCGTGGCGAATCGAATAATGTATAATATGACCTTGCTAGGTCAAATTGTGAAAATGGCCTGATCTCGACCTAGGCCAGGGTAACATGGTGGCCTGATATGGTCATGTTGCATATCAATCGACTCCCTGTGACAATATAAGTACAAGGCAAGCAAAATAGGAGCTTTATCTCAATTCAGTGCGAAGTTATTGGCAAAACAATCACTGTATGCTCCAGTGACCTGACATGACCTTTGATAGGTCAGATGGTAAAAACTTTACATTATGGTCAAGATTATGGTAAGAATAAACGGTTTGAGGATTTTCAGCTTTATCTATCCAGTATTTACTGAAAACGAGCCCTTTCTATTTTTCACCATTTACTTATAATGGGGTGACCACAAAATTGACCCCACATTAGGTCAACAATATCGAAATTCTGAGATAGCAGATTTGTAGACCCCAATGACTTCATCATATTATGAAAGTTTCAAACTGATCTGTTGGCTGATATTCCTTGGGCGCCGCTTCAAACTCGTGATTTTAGGTTTTGAGGTCGGGTGGCTTGACATTGGATAGCTCCTTGACCTGACATGACCTGAACTAAAAAAATGATTAGATGCGTACAATTTATCAGGGAAAAGGTACTCAAGTTTCGTTGTTCTGTGTCTCTTCGTTTTTGCGTTATCTGGGGAAAATCAGGAGGGGGATTGAATTTCGCCCCTCCCCAGCGGGGCGCGTGTTATCCCCTAGCTGCACTGTTAGGTTCCCTAGTGAGACAGACTATGTGCCGATATGGCTCAGATTGTGACCTAAATATGGCTTATCAACAAAATAATGCAATTATTGAGAGAAGACTAGGCCTTTCTCCAAAGTTTGGCGTTTGTTATGGTTTATGGTTGATGTGCCGTTACTTGGAGATCTGGTACCAATGAAAAGGGCACCATTGGAAATCGAAATGTCTCATGAGCACAGCGAAATATTCGATCCCACTGCTTTCTAAGTTTTCTTAGAAGCTGTGGTACAAATATAAATTATTGGTTTTAAGGCCAAACTTTTGAGTGCCACAAAATGGAAGCCTGGTAGTGAAAAGAGGACATACTATTTGAAATCTGAGTCATCAGGTACGCTGATTAAAAGAATGCCGCTTATGTCATTATCTCACCTCTGTTATCCAGTGTCTACAATTGCTTATCTGCTTACCCCATGAACTGACTGGTATGTTAACCCTATTGCTGTTTGCAGCTGGGACTCGATGAACCAAAGGAATGTCTCCTCTACAAGAGAAGAAGTAAGTTTCCCTGCAGCTTCAATGGAGCATGTCTTACCCTGTCATGATGAGTCACGCGTGAGCTGTTGTCCGTCGCTCCGGCGAGCAACGCCATTGGGGCATGAACAATCAGATTTGGCAGCCCAACACTGACTTATGTTTTGCCATCGATATCTTTCTTTGCTCTCTTTGATCGTGCCACCTGTTTTTTTTAAATATTTTTTGGAGGAGACAGCGTCTGATACAATATTCAGTTACATCAAACCGTCCGAATTCTTAGGGAATTGTATTGCATAAAATATAACGTATGGTTATAGCTTCAGCGTGAGCTCCAGTTAAGGCTGTCCCCTTCGCTGAATGCCGTTAGGCCCGTGCGCTGGCGGGCCGCGTGGCCTGTGTGAGTAGCAGGGGCGCGCTGTGGGCGCAGGTTTTTGGTTTCTGACCACTGCCTCGATGGACAGGCCGGTCGCTGGACAGGGCGTTGCTGGAGGAGGGCGTGCTGAGCTGCACTGGAGCAGATGGAGCATGCGGCTGCTTGAGTTAGTGGTGTCCCTGCGCAGAACTTCGTTACGGCTGTAGCCGGCTGGATACCGCCTCTTTGTAGGAACAGTATCAGATGCAATGTTTCGTTGTCGTTAAGTAGCATATTCTGGAAGTTTTGGCTGCTAGTAAAGTTGTTTATTCGAAGTCTTTTTTGCAACCAAAACAGCGCTGTCATTTTCTGCTGAGGTTTTCAGGTGGGTTAGCTCTTCTTGTTTTGCTGTTACGAACCTCACGTTTCGTTTTTCGAGGATACCGAAATGCCGACGCTGGTTGCGACGAAGCAAGCCTGCTCGCTTACTCTGCCTAGTGACCGCAGGCTTTCAGCCATTGACAATGACCTGTTTTATTTGGTTTCTGTGGTTCTGATGTATTTATGTCACAATGACAATATTTATTATTGCATGATATTAGATCGATTCTGGTGAAAATTACGTGCACAATTTCTAGATTTTTGTAGTTTTCGTAGGCAGAACTTAATGATTGTAGCCAGGCTGTGAACGTTAAATTGAACGATTCTACATCTCGTTGAGGGTGGTTCAGGTAGATCTGGGAACAAAACATCGTCTTCATACTGATCTGTCTGAAATGAATCAAGCACAGTGATTGGTGGTAGTATGCTGAATTTATCTCCGGAACTGGCTTTGAGGTTACGGGCTCAGATTTAAGAAGTCATGGAATATTTGAGGTAAGCACCTCACAGGCACCTCAGGCATAGCATATATCAAACGCGAAATTACGCGCCCATAATATATATATATATATATATATATATATATATATATATATATATATATATATATATATATATATATATATATATTTAACCGGACTGTTTGCTCGGTATACCGGGTGTTATTTGGTATGCTTTCCTCGGGTGATTGAAATAGTGCCCGAACGAAGTGAGGACATTATTTCCTACAAAAATGGTAATTCCTACAAAAATGAATACTTCCATCTCAAAGGAGCACGTTGGAATCAGAATGGATTGTTCGTTTTTATCATGTCTGACTAGGATTCAAATCAAATTTTGATTTCTAACTCACTTATATTTATGTGAACTTCGCAATTATTTGATATCGATTTTGAAAATTCACGCTAAATATTAATTGCAGTATAAAAGGCCTGATCCATTTTAAAAACCGCAAAAACACAATATATTTGTATAGTTCCCGTTGAACAGAATTCCCAACAGCTGTTGCGGTTGATATCTGTCGAGCAGACACATCTACGGCAGCAGCATCCAACCTGGAGCGAGCAGTCACGATTACCGCATACCCTTTCCGGTGCGAGTGCACCTCGCCCACCTACTACAGCGTGGCACTGGACATACGCGTGCGCCTCTCCGGCTGGTCAGGTCAGTGACGGCGGCAGCAGGCGGGTGGGAGAGCCAATGTTGAACGGGATAACGGAAGGTCGGCCCACTTCGGTATGCCTCGTATAGAATTGCTGGTGTATGCAGAATCCAGGTTCGATTACGTCTGGTAAGTGCACGTGTTCATTGTCCAGAGTCAAATCTGCCGTGCAAAGTAAGAAAAGCGCAAGTGCATTTTTGCGATTTTGGTTTTTTTGCAGAAACCAAGTCATGAGGGGAGTGGCTTTCATTGCCCTAAAGCAGAAAGTCAAACTCGTTATAGTTAAGCCAAAATTGGCGATTTTATATTTTTGAAAAGAGCGCAAGTCCGAACGGACATCAAAGTGCAAAGGAAAAAAGCGCAAGTGCATTTCGGTGATTTGGAAAAGCGCATGTCATCAGCTAGATCGGAGGATCCCAAGGAAGAAAAGCGCAAGTGAGGACTTGCGCTTTTCTTGCTTTGTAATCCCGCGGAATGGCGGATCCTAATGAAAAAGCGTGCGCTGGGTGGCAGTGGTGAACAACGGTGATGGAAACATTAGTGAAGGTACACATACGCCTATCACATTTATACATTCGTTGGCGGGCGAAAAAGTTAAAATATCATTATGCCACAATCCGTTTTCCTTTTAACAAGCGTGGACACTAATTACACCACTTGCACCAGTCGCCTCAATGAGACCTCTCTAGCAATGTCCCTGCCAATCAGATGTCGTTTTCGACGGCGGTTTAAAGGGAGATACGCGAAAAGTTTTATTGGCTAGATCAGAAGGTCATTAGAAGTTGTTTCAGGAGTCCTATTCTCATTTTTGCGAATTCGCCCGGCAAATGCCTTAAAATCATTCTCAAAGTCAACATTTCTTGAGGACTTTACCGGTACACCTCTTATCGATTTAAATGACGTACCCCCGGCTAAGGCTATCAATTTCTCTACAAAAAAAAATCGGTCCCATTTGTCTTAGCAGTGACTTAAAAGTTTTAAAATATTAAAGAAAAAATTATTTAAAAAAATTACACCCAAAATTATTAAAACAAAACTATAGGACTTTTAAGAGATAACAATTGACCAATCAGAAGGTACAGCCACCTCATAGGGTCACGTTATCTTTCTGACGCAAAAGTTTCGTCATCCTGGGGCTGAAGCAGAAAACGACTCAAGACCCGAGGTACGATGAAGACTTGAGTAATTATGTTTTTTTCCGTTTCTAGGGCAAACTAATTCATTTTGTAGTTTTTAAAAGCTTTGTAAAATTAATTCAAATGCAAATACAGGAGAACAGACATTTTTATTACAAAACAATTATTACTTTTCAACTTAACTAGTTTTCAAAAATTAAGTGATGGGTGAAGGTTTCAGCATTTTATCGCAACCGTTAACCTATTTCGATAATAAGTGAGTGGCCTCCCAAAATTTTGCCGAAAATACAAAAATAATTGACAGTTTCATAATCAAGATTTTTCAAATAGCAAGAAACCACAATAATTTCTTCGCGTATCTCCCTTTAAGACGTCGCCAGTTTAACTTTTGATCTTGTGTTAGGATATCCTGGCGGCTTGCTTTGCATTCTTAGGACATATTTCTGCAACTGGGACGTTGGAAATAAGTAACGCTTACTTACTTAACATGAAACGCCAGCGCATAAAGAGTGCAGACTGTCGAACTATTCGAGCCCGACTTCACGTTCGCGTTTTGTGGTGCGATAAAAGCAAGGGAAGAAGCTATTACGTACCAGTGTCACAGCTTAAGAGCAAGACCGGAGTAGCCACTGACTCCACAGTATACATGCATCACTCGAGGGGAAGCTTGTGGAAGGGCACAGTCGCCTACAGCCCAAGACATCTTGCAGCGGCTGCTTTGATAAACGGTAGGTAATTCTGAATCTAGCAGTATTGAACGTTTGTTAAACTCACCACGAAATGTCAGCGGAAAAAATGGCTGCCTACCTACTGGGAAAACTATTTCGGAACAATTCTAAGACTCGATTGTTCCTTTTTATGGATCACATAATCGGTATACTACTTAAACCAGACAGCTTTCTCTTTCGAAGACAGTGACGCAGCATTCCATCGTGGATAACCCAAATATAGCAGAACCATAAAAATTTAAAGTGATTCCCTCCCGCCACACTGTCAAAAATTCCGATGTTTCATTGCACACCACTACAAACAAGGTATGAGCCGGGTAGACCCACTGCCCAGCCCGCCATCAACGTTCACGGCCTCGCTCAAACAAGTCATCAGCCGGGCAGACTCACTGCCCAGCCCGCTATCGACGTCCGCGGCCCCGCTCAAACAAGGTATGAGCCCGGCAAACTCACTGCCCAGCCCGCCATCGACGTCCGCGGCCCCGCTCAAACAAGGTATGAGCCCGGTAGACCCACTGCCCAGCCCGCCATCGACGTCCGCGGCCTCGCTCAAACAAGTCATGAGCCCGGCAGACTCACTGCCCAGCCCGCCATCGACGTTCACGGCCTCGCTCAAACAAGTCATGAGCCCGGCAGACTCACTGGCCAGCCCGCTATCGACGTTCACGGCCTCGCTCAAACAAGTCATGAGCCGGGCAGACCCACTGCCCAGCCCGCCATCGACGTCCGCGACCCCGCTCAAACAAGGTATGAGGCCGGCAGACCCACTGCCCAGCCCGCCATCGACGTCCGCGGCCCCGCTCAAACAAGGTATGAGCCCGGCAGACCCACTGCCCAGCCCGCCATCGACGTCCGCGGCCCTGCTCAAACAAGTCATGAGCCGGGCAGACCCACTGCCCAGCCCGCCATCGACGTCCGCGGCCCCGCTCAAACAAGGTATGAGCCCGGCAGACCCACTGCCCAGCCCGCCATCGACGTCCGCGGCCCCGCTCAAACAAGGTATGAGCCCGGCAGACCCACTGCCCAGCCCGCCATCGACGTCCGCGACCCCGCTCAAACAAGGTATGAGCCCGGCAGACCCACTGCCCAGCCCGCCATCGACGTCCGCGGCCCCGCTCAAACAAGGTATGAGCCCGGCAGACTCACTGGCCAGCCCGCTATCGACGTTCACGGCCTCGCTCAAACAAGTCATGAGCCGGGCAGACCCACTGCCCAGCCCGCCATCGACGTCCGCGACCCCGCTCAAACAAGGTATGAGCCCGGCAGACCCACTGCCCAGCCCGCCATCGACGTCCGCGGCCCCGCTCAAACAAGGTATGAGCCCGGCAGACCCACTGCCCAGCCCGCCATCGACGTCCGCGGCCCTGCTCAAACAAGTCATGAGCCGGGCAGACCCACTGCCCAGCCCGCCATCGGCGTTCACGGCCCCGCTCAAACAAGGTATGAGCCCGGCAGACCCACTGCCCAGCCCGCCATCGACGTCCGCGGCCCCGCTCAAACAAGTCATGAGCCGGGCAGACCCGATGCCCAGTCCGCCATCGACGTCCGCGGCCCTGCTCAAACAAGTTATGAGCCCAGCAGACCCACTGCCCAGTCCGCCATCGACGTCCGCGGGCCCGCTCAAACAAGGTATGAGCCGGGCAGACCCACTGCCCAGTCCGCCATCGACGTCCGCGGGCCCGCTCAAACAAGTCATGAGCCCGGCAGACCCGCTGCCCAGCCCGCCATCGACGTCCGCGGCCCCGCTCAAATAAAGTATGAGCCCGGCAGACCCGATGCCCAGCCCGCCATCGACGTCCGCGGGCCCGCTCAAACAAGTCATGAGCCCGGCAGACCCGCTGCCCAGCCCGCCATCGACGTCCGCGGCCCCGCTCAAACAAGTCATGAGCCGGGCAGACCCGCTGCCCAGCCCGCCATCGACGTCCGCGGCCCCGCTTAAATAAAGTATGAGCCCGGCAGACCCACTGCCCAGTCCGCCATCGACGTCCGCGGGCCCGCTCAAACAAGTCATGAGCCCGGCAGACACGCTGCCCAGCCCGCCATCGACGTCCGCGGCCCCGCTCAAACAAGGTATGAGCCCAGCAGACCCACTGCCCAGTCCGCCATCGACGTCCGCGGGCCCGCTCAAACAAGGAATGAGCCGGGCAGACCCACTGCCCAGTCCGCCATCGACGTCCGCGGGCCCGCTCAAACAAGTCATGAGCCCGGCAGACCCGCTGCCCAGCCCGCCATCGACGTCCGCGGCCCCGCTCAAATAAAGTATGAGCCCGGCAGACCCACTGCCCAGTCCGCCATCGACGTCCGCGGGCCCGCTCAAACAAGGTATGAGCCGGGCAGACCCACTGCCCAGTCCGCCATCGACGTCCGCGGGCCCGCTCAAACAAGTCATGAGCCCGGCAGACCTCCTGCTCAGCCCGCTATCGACGTTCACGGCCCCACTCAAAAAAGTCTTGAGCCCGGCAGACCCACTGCCCAGCCCGCCATCGACGTCCGCGGCCCCGCTCAAACAAGTTATGAGCCCAGCAGACCCACTGCCCAGTCCGCCATCCACGTCCGCGGGCCCGCTCAAACAAGGTATGAGCCCGGCAGACCCGCTGCCCAGCCCGCCATCGACGTCCGCGGCCCCGCTCAAACAAGTTATGAGCCCGGCAAACCTCCTGCTCATCCCGCTATCGACGTTCACGGCCCCACTCAAAAAAGTCATGAGCCCGGCAGACCCACTGCCCAGTCCGCCATCGACGTCCGCGGGCCCGCTCAAACAAGTCATGAGCCGGGCAGACCCACTGCCCAGCCCGCCATCGACGTCCGCGGCCCCGCTCAAACAAGGTATGAGCCCGGCAGACCCACTGCCCAGCCCGCCATCGACGTCCGCGGCCCCGCTCAAACAAGTCATGAGCCGGGCAGACCCGATGCCCAGCCCGCCATCGACGTCCGCGGCCCCGCTCAAACAAGTTATGAGCCCGGCAGACCTCCTGCTCAGCCCGCTATCGACGTTCACGGCCCCACTCAAAAAGTCATAAGCCGGGCAGACCCACTGCCCAGCCCGCCATCGACGTCCGCGGCCCCGCTCAAACAAGGTATGAGCCCGGCCGACCTCCTGCTCAGCCCGCTATCGACGTTCGAGGCCCCGCTCAAAAAGTTGGCCGCACCCCGGCAGGTATGAGCCGGGCAGACCCGATGCCTGCCCAGCTCATGGATGTGGAGGTAGGTCACACATCCATGAGTGCTGACTCGGCCCATCAAGTGATTAAAAAAAGCTGTCGAAGAGTAAGGAAGTCTGCGACTTCCAGGATTTCCAGCAACTGGTGGAGGCTTCCGGTGTAATACCTAAGACGATGAACACGGAAGACTTCTTCATGTTTGAAGATGGGGCCAGTCGTAAAAAACTAGCCTTCCTGTCCCAAGAAGGCATGCGGCCATACCTAAACGATGTCCGTTGCCTGCAAGTGCGCAGGGGCACTGATCAAATCTTCCTCAAGAGGAAGCACAGTGATCCTCAGTGGCGAGGGTTTAACCTCATGAAGAGCACTTACGATCCCTCCCAGACACCAGAGACCAGGACAAAAACAAGGGGCGTCAATCGCGCTAAGATTGATCGGCTGTGCTCTGCCCTTCTACCGCTGATGCCGTCACACAAGCGGCATTCTGGGTTGACTCGCAGGGTGTCGCAGGGTGTCGGCTGCGCGACCTGGCCTGCTGAGGTCATGTATTTCGTCTGAATGTTCTGAGCAGGCGAGGCTTCTTAGATGGCATAATCATGGACTGAGCTTTGACAAAATATACATAGACTGAGGCTTAGTGCCTTGGATAAACATGAAGTCATATTTCACGACTGTTTTCATTAAGAGACGCATTTAAATGGATTTTTCTGGGGAATTGGGTCCGCGTTAAACACCAATGAATTAAAATGAAGCCCACGAGTGTTATAGCGAAATCATGGGCGTCGAAAGTGAAGGAAAGAATGGGGAATGTATTCACACCTGGCGAACCAGGGAAGGAACTCGTGGCAATGGGACTCCGTTCGGTTTCTTCGTCTTTTCTTCCTGTTACGTCCGAGGACTCAAAAATGTTCTTAACAAACGTCTTATACATTCCTAATGTTCGACTGCGCCGATAGCCGTCTCAAAAACACCTCCCCGTCCCATGGCGTTGCTACTTCGACCCTTCCGCGAGTAACAGATCTGTGGCGACGCCCCTGAGGTAATTCGATTCAAATTTGAAAACACATATCGATGTTTTCACCATATTACTACCAATGAAATGCCCAGTGATTAGTGCCCAAAAGGGCCCAAATTCAGATGACATATATACGTTCTTAACCAGGCTCTGATGACCACGTAAATGATATCAGTTTGAAGTACGCCATGTCTCTCATGACATGCGCTTAAAACATAAACACCCGTTAGAAGAATTCAATTGAAGAAAAGCGCAAGTCTGCACTTGCGCTTTTTTTACTC
Source organism: Lepas anatifera (assembly GCA_034440635.1). Lineage (NCBI taxonomy): Eukaryota > Metazoa > Arthropoda > Thecostraca > Lepadidae > Lepas > Lepas anatifera. Next base: position 447,187 of record JAOTON010000553.1, read on the forward strand.
AGGGCTCCGAAGCACTTACGCTTTTTTTCTAATGAATGAAAGCACTTGCGCTCTTTTGCTTTGTAGTACGCGGCGAAGTTCCGCCAAAAGCCAAACCAAAAAAACCTTTTCCCTTTGAACATTTCACGCAAAAAAAGTATTACCTGAGTAACCACATGAGATTACAGATGTTTTCGTGACGAATATAACGGTATAAAATATGACTGATTACATCCATTAGTTTTGTTGCTAGAGCTTGAAAACACACAAATGATTCTCCTGAAAAGTTGGCCAAATGCACTTGCGCTTTTCTTGCTTTGCACGGCAGAAATCTAGTTTGCCGCATATAGTTCTTTGTGAGGCACTTTGAAATGATCCATCCCTGCCTTGTGCGGGTGCGCGTCATGCTGACCATGCAGGCACCGGCCTGCAGGTGGCTGATGCAGGTGTTTTGTAGTCTAAGCGCTCTCACGGTACAATGGGGCCTCTGGTATTTTCTTGTAAGAGCAGGCCAGAGCGTGGCTGTCGATGCCAAATGTGCGTGTATGCGTGCTTTGTTTGTCGTAAAGAAGGATGGGTGGGGATTATCGTCAGGCAAAGATTATGGTGGTGGCCGTGCATAGCTATTATTCTCATGGAATATGAAATATAGGGGCCTCAGGCACTTGAAAATAACAGTTTTGCAGAGATTCGTATCGGAAACCATGATTGGCATATTTCATTTTACCCCAAGCTCTCTATATTCAATGTCCGCACACTTATAAGTTCGAAATAAAGACCACTATGTTCAGATTTCAAACCACGAAGCAATCCTATTCCATCTGGCAGCGTAGGTCGCGTGATAAATCTTAACAAATATAATATTTTTTGCAACCTAACAGGCCGCGAACAGCCATTTCAGCTGAGCTTCGTAGTTACACGAGATGCTCAGGTAGTGCTTAGGTTAACCCAGGGTAATAAGAAAAAGGTGATATGTGCGCTTTTGAGCGATTAAAGGTGGAAATAAAATGCGATGTCCGGATTTTCAGACCTAGCTTGTCTATCAATAGTTCTTTATATAATTTGGACAAAGTGGTCCATTCTCTTTAAGTGGAAAACGAGTGCATGACTGACAGGTAACACTGCGGGTGTGTGTAACTGCCGTGCGAGGCTCTGACCCCTCCTGGCGTCTGCTAGATGACGCTGCTAGGTGTGTAACTGCTAACTCCCTCTGGCGGCTGTCAGGTGTGTAAATGCCGCGCGAGGCTCTGACTCCCTCTGGCGTCTGCTGCAGCGCTGGGTCTGGTGTACGACTACCCGTTGCTGAAAGGCGAGCGCCTGACGCCGCCCTGGCTGCTGTTCCGGCTGTCACCGGCGGCGGCGCGTCGGCCCGGCGTGCTCCAGTACGACTGTCCGGTGTTCAAGGCCACCGACCAGAACTGCGCCATGGCTGTACACCTGTGCACGCGCGAAGACAGCGTGCACTTCCAGCTGCGACTGCCGCTCCGCAGCGACATCGGTGAGTTCGCTCAGCCACCGTTCACGTTTGCTGGGCAACATCAACGCTGAGGTCAGTGTTCCAACGCCGCCGATGTTTTACGGTGTAAGTTTATACAATGTTTGCGAAAAGTAAATTTGAATGTTTTACCCAAAACTTGCGCCAGCTTAATACCGTCCGCAAACTAAAAAAAACTGTAATGTGAACCAACCCGGTAGTCTAGGGCCTCGGATGAACTCACACCCGGGGATCATTGTTGTTGAGACATACCTGTACACCAGTTTCAGTTCAGCCGCAAGCATCCGGGGGAGAGGAGGTCTGTTGTCCGCTGTGGCTGCTTGTGTCGGTTAGTCCCTTTCCGCCGGTGTGCGTGGTGTGTCTGTGACGCTGGCTGTTGTGTGCTGCACTAGGCGACGGGCAGAGAACGCAGGCCGACAACCTCTCCGTGTTTTGACGTTTTCTGTAGTGACGATCAAGTAGCATTATGTGATGCTGTTTGCAGTGTGACGCTGTGTAGTGTGGTTTATTTTCGAGTGCTTTACACCACGTGACGCCGCTTTCTGTGGTCTTGAATACGGTGTGACGGTGCCCATTATTTGACTATAAAGTGTCACACTTAGTGGGGTGATGTTCACTATGATTCCCAATGGTGTGACGCTTCTGTTGCTGCTTCACCATTTTCTGGCGTTGTTCGCTGTGTATGATGGGGCGGTATTTGGCGGTTTGACTCTACCGGTGTTGTCACATTTTGTGCGGCGTGACGTTAATAATTATGTTACTTTGTGGCGTGGCACTTGCTATTGTGATGGTATCCGCTGCCAATGATGGGACAGTATTGAGATATGACCCTATCTATGATCCTCTGGTGCCTCTGATAGTATGATGGACATAGCTGTCGCTGTCAATGGTGTGGCGTCATTTCTGTCTTTGCGCCGTCAGTCCGCAATGGTGTCATCCACATTGCATCGGCTCATGGGGAAAGCGAGAATTCTATCAAACGTCGCCGGTTTTGCGGGCACTGCTGAGACTTAACACCGGCACCGGTAGTTATGCGTAAAGCTTCCCCATTCTGTCCCACATTCGCCAGTTTTACGTGTGAATACTGCTCTGCTATCCCATCTAATCAAGCGTCTTTTTGTTGTTCGCATATTCGCTTGTCTGAAATGGCTGTTTGCCTACTACACACGTTCGTGTCATAACTTAAACACCACTCTCTATTAAAATTAAAAAAAACAACTATGTGATCACGTGTAAGTGGACTCCGAGCCCGTTTTGAATGAGTAGAGTCGAGTGGAACACGCGGCTGGCAGAGAACGGCAGTTGGCAGCCGCTGCCAGTACTGCACGCGCACCGGCGGGACCGGCTGGTGTTCAGCGTGCAGCGGGCGCCGCCGCCGCCGCGCTGCACGCGACACTTCCGACTGCAGCTGGTGCTGTGTGACGGCGGCGACTGCTCTGTCCTGTCGCGGCCCATCCAGGACACCGACCGCGAGGTGGAGGTGAGAGAGAGAGAGAGAGAGAGAGAGAGAGAGAGAGAGAGAGAGAGAGAGAGAGAGAGAGAGAGAGAGAGAGAGAGAGAGAGAGAGAGAGAGGGAGAGGGGAGAGGGAGGGAGGGAGAGGGAGAGGGAGGGGGGGGGGGGGGGGGGGGGGGGGGGGGGGGGGGGGGGGGGGGGGGGGAGAGGGAGAGGGAGAGAGAGAGAGAGAGAGAGAGAGAGAGAGAGAGAGAGAGAGAGAGAGAGAGAGAGAGAGAGAGAGAGAGAGAGAGAGAGAGAGAGAGAGAGAGAGAGAGAGAGAGAGAGAGAGAGAGAGAGAGAGAGAGAGAGAGAGAGAGAGAGAGAGAGAGAGAGAGGAGGGAGGGAGGGAGGGAGGGAGGGAGGGAGGGAGGGAGGGGAGGGAGGGAGGGAGGGAGGGAGGGGAGGGAGGGAGGAGGAGGGAGAGGAGGGAGGAGGGAGGGAGAGAGAGAGAGAGAGAGAGAGAGAGAGAGAGAGAGAGAGAGAGAGAGAGAGAGAGAGAGAGAGAGAGAGAGAGAGAGAGAGAGAGAGAGAGAGAGAGAGAGAGAGAGAGAGAGAGAGAGAGAGAGAGAGAGAGAGAGAGAGAGAGAGAGAGAGAGAGAGAGAGAGAGAGAGAGAGAGAGAGAGAGAGAGAGAGAGAGAGAGAGAGAGAGAGAGAGAGAGAGAGAGAGAGAGAGAGAGAGAGAGAGAGAGAGAGAGAGAGAGAGAGAGAGAGAGAGAGAGAGAGAGAGAGAGAGAGAGAGAGAGAGAGAGAGAGAGAGAGAGGGAGAGTAAATGTGAGTTCACTACACTCCTCACAAGATCCAGGTGGTTGTTTTCCTGACGCCTGTTTTCGAGGTCCCGTGAAAACAGGCCGCTGGGGCTGTCAGTGTCACCCTCCACTCCAGTGTGCTCCAGTGGCATGCCTGCTCGTCTCCGGTCACCAAAAGTCAGCATTTACATGGTAATGAGAAGATGTGTAAGTGGGACGCTCTCCCTTACAAGGCAAGAGGCATATTATTTTTGCATCACTGGTCGATGACCCCAGTGACCTGGACATACAAATGTAAAAAAATCAGCGGGTGTCCCCCTCCCTTGATGGTTTCATCTGTTTTCAGGGTATTCGTGGCGCGCAGCTACATGATTGTGGAAATCTAGTAATACCCTCGACGTGACAAACGTTTCATTTTTGCCTGTTAAATTTCGTTTTTATCTGATCTATTTTAACATTGAAAATAGTAACTTCGGTCAGTCAAAAATATGCAGTCGCATGGGCAAGCACGTTTGATTTCCACGCTTTTCACCCGGTTTCAAATCCCAGGCGGTGATTCTGCAAAAGTATTATCCATCCCCATAATATCCTCCCTGCAGGGTGAGAGTTGGCAAGGTTATATGACCTCAGCAGTCGGAAATCCCCAGGGTGCACTTAGACTAATCGAACTTGTTTAAGGCCTCAACATGCGACTCCTGTTGATACTGCATGTGCTCGATGTCTCTGTGTGCGGCGGCGTCTGACTGTGGCTTATGGATGACTGCTGCTCTCAGGAGGACTGTTCGGAGAGTGAGATAGAGCCCGGCTCTTTCCTGGTGGAGTACGACCTGCCCAAGATCAGCGGCAAGATAGCGCTGAAGATTATGCCCCGTGGACGCCACGATGCCACCTATTCAGTCCTAATAGACTACGGTGAGTGCACCGTTACACTCTAAATTGTGCTCCTAAAGCGGTTTTCTTAGATTATGGCTACCCTACAGGTATTGTACCCTTTGCGATAGACTAGTTCATGCTATCTAGAAGCAAATAAGATCGACTAAAATGTTGACCCGTGAGCGCTTGTTGGTCTGCGAACCCCCCCTCGCACTCAAGCTGTACCTGCTTTTGCACCACGCGCTGTGCAGTCAGTATCACAGCCTGATGGTTCTGAAGGCTGTAGTATTGTGAACTGCGGCGATGGCTGCGCTGAGGGTGCGGCGCCGCGTGCCCGCCGGTCTCGACATTGCTGAGACTGACGGCTGGTCGGGTCTGACTCGGTGGTTGACGGGGACTCGACGACAGTTAATGTATGATCGGCAGAGGCTGCCAGTCAGGTGGAGATGTGGGTGGCTGTGACGGTTCTGGTGGTGGTGCTGGTGCTGGTCGTCGCCGCCGTCGTCGGGCTCAAGCATTTCAAACGTATGTAGCTTGCCATCGCCGAGTTACGACACTGCTAGGTGTGAGGCGTGTATTGCAGTGAGTGGATTGAAGGCAATATTTGAATGGAGGAAGCGAATGGTGCCTAAAAGTTAACACGCGCCCCGCTGGGGTCCCTGGCATGACGCGCCCTGCTGGTGGGGCGAATTTTGCCCCCTCCGTATCTCATTTCCCAGGAAAGCTAAAGAAAAATTACGGACGGCGTTTGAAAGCTCTTGACGAGGCGAAGAGAAATTATAAGAAGTATTTTTATGTCAAGTCAATATTGAGGTCAGCATAGGTCATATAAGGTCCCATAGGCTTACAACAGGGCAGTGTACGTTTCCCCCTCTAGATTTTTACTTAGCAGAGCTAGAGCAAATATTTATGCATCATTGGATTCCTCTCATCGTGGCGAATCGAATGATGTATAATATGACCTTGCTAGGTAAAATTGTGAGAATGACCTGACATCGAGCTAGGTCAAGGTCACAGGGTGACCTGGTATGGTCATGTTGCATATCAATCGACTCCCCGTGACAATACAAGCACAATGCAAGCAAAATGGGACCCTTATCTCAATTCAGGGAGAAGTTATTGGCAGAACAATCTCTGTATGTTCCTGTGACCTGACATGACCTTTGAGAGGTCAGATGGTCAAAAACTCAACTGTATGGTCAAGATCATGGTAAGAGTACACCGTTTGAGGATTTTCAGCTTTATCTATCCCGTATTTACCGAAAACGAGCCCTTTCTATTTTTCTCCATAGACTTATAATGGGGTGACCAAAAAATTGACCCCACATTAGGTCAACAATATCAAAATTCCGAGATGGCAGATTTGTAGACCCTAATGACCTCATCATATTGTGAGATGTTCAAACTGATCGGTTGACTGATGCTCCTTAGGCGCCGCTTCAAACTCGTAATTTTAGGTTTTGAGGTCGGGTCGCTTGACCTTAGATAGCTCCTTGACCTGACATGACCTGACCTAAAAAATTTGGTGAGATGCGTAAAATTGATCAGGGATAAGGTACTGTAAGTTTTTACTCTGCGTCCCTTCGTTTTTGCGTTATTTGGGGAAAACCAGGAGGGGGCGAATTTCGCCCCCTCCCAGCGGGGCGCGTGTTAATTCTAACTTAACTCTGGCATACGCTAGAGCCCAGAACTATTATTTAACCTGCCACTTTTTTGACCTGTCATGACCTCAATATTGAGATGGGCCAAAAGTGACTGATGTAGTTTGTTCATTAATATTTATGTATTATCTACCAGCGGTATAATTTCACTATACTGCATAGGAACCGAGATCGAGGGAGGCATTTGAAACCCTCCCCCATCAGAGCGAAGCTGACTCGGAAGTCCACCGGGGCGGGTGTTAAAGATGTCCCAGCAATACAAATTTGTCCGAGGAGCACGCGTAGCGGGGCTTGAGCATAACGTCTCCTTCCTAAGATCGCTTGTAGCACAAATACATCCGGGAAGGACAGGTTCGGTAGGGGGTGAAATTTTACCCTCTTTTCTCCGCGATCGGAAAGTTATGCAACAAATGGAATTCGATCAAGCGGTTTCTTGGCATGTTTTATCACCTGGATACCTCAGTATAAATCCCATCATGAAGGTACCACATTCCATTTAATTAATGAATGACTGTGAAATGTGTTGCCTATACAGTCAAATGGTATTTTAAGTGTTTCAAGGAAGCCAGAAGGCTGGCTTCTGTTTTATGCAGATGCGCTCTGAACCAAAGTTTGAATGATTTCACACGTATAAGTGGTCGCTAAAAAAGTCTTACGGCATTAGTTAGGGCTAGTTAGGGTTAGTGAAGTCTCCCGACCCACAGACAGCCACAACCATCCGTGCCGCATGACCCAGCCGCTCCCTTAACCCACTCTGCCTGCCTCTTTAAGCCGAGTTGTGACCGTGCCGCGCGGCTGGCAGCCAAGTCGCCAGAGTTGGTGGACGTGCTGGTGGTGTATAACAGTAACGCGGGCCTGGCGCGGTACGTGGTGCACTGTCTGGAGCAGCACTGCCGCATCTCAGCTCAGCTGGACGTCATCCACATCCCTGCCGCCGCTCCCGGAATGGCAAGTACTCGCCCACCCCGGGCCACCACACCCAGTTTTCTCTCGAGACCTTTAGATGAAAGTCGTTGGTTTTGTTCTAGTTTCGTAGGATCCAATATTGCAAGGGTATGTTGCAACACGACTCTTCAGTTGTCACTATGGTTATTATTTGTTTGGCGGAGACTTAAGACATTCAGATGCACGCTAGTTACATTTGAGCATTTGGTTAATCGTGTGTGTCAGAGGCTGTTATACCATCAAAGCGCCAGGTATCATTGCTGAAGGCTTCACTGAGGCACCTCAGAACCTTTGAATGATACAGCCGCCGGAACAGAATCCGATGGCGCAGTCAGAAGTCCCGGAGGACCCAGTGACTTGACTGATGGCGACGCTCTCTGGGCGGACCAGGCGGTGTGGCTTACTGTCCCTCAGGACCCAACGGTGCGGCTGACGCAAGAACTGTCCCTTTGGGGAAGCAGTGTGTTGGCTAACGGGAGTGTTGCTTTTTTGTACTCACTGTGTGGGCTGGCTGGAATATTGTCCCGTTGGACGCAGTGTGTGGGCTGGCGGGGAGATTGTCCCGTTGGAGGCAGTGTGTGGTCTGGTGGGGATATTGTCCCGTTGGAGGCAGTGTGTGGTCTGGTGGGACACTGCCTCATTGGACGCCGTGTGCGGGCTGACCGGGGTCGCGGTGCGGCAGGACCCGGTGGCGTGGCTGACGGAGGCGCTGTCGCGGTGTCAGCGCGTGCTGCTGCTGGTGTTCCCTGAGCAGGCGGCCACGCCCATCTACCGCCGCCTCTTCCAGGTCACCGTGCAGCACCTGCAGCTGGACACCGAGAAAACGGTCAGTCAGCTGACGGGCCTGCCTCGCCCTTCAGAAGCCAGGCCGGATGCTGGTCTTTTTCATGGGTGACTTATTGGGTTTCTGGTGGAAGCGCTTCATGAAAAAAGTATGTGTTCCGTCCAGTTCTTGCAATCCAACATCGTGTTATGAATCATTTCAGAAACAGCGCTTAGGGTGTCATTTGAGTTTGATTATCTTTTTTTAGGTTTTTACAAACTTGATAAGATGTATGTCGGTATTTTTCCTGATATGCACAGCTCCGGAAAGCTCCACCTACTTTCGGCCCAACAGCTCGAATTTCCTGGGACTTACTGTTCTAGACTGTCTTCAAAAGCTGCGCCGTAGGTTTAAAGTTGGAATCAAATTCAAGTGGAGCGACTTTGTGTGGGTGTTCCTGAACCCGGCACCGCCTGAGCTCTCTTCGTACACAACACCGCCTGGGGTCCGATTGTATCCCCCTACGATCTTGGAACCGTAAGTGATACGGAAAGAAATGAATGGTGCTGGAAACAACTTTAGAGTCAAATTTAGACACATTTAGATAATCGATTATACATCGGGAAACATTACACCGAGAACAAAACAAAAGAAGGCTTCAATGTGTGCGCCTTAAGCCAATAATTCGAATGATATGCGGCATGGCCGTATCATCCGCGGTTTAGACGTGCTGTCTGTCAGGCATTATCTTTCACATTCTGTGAGGTCTCAGTGTGCTTGTGAAGAAGCAATCGTTAGGAATGTTCTCTTTTACAAGGTTTTGTCCTTTTGAGCATTTATTGTAAAATGTTTGTGCTAGAATCCTTCAGTATTCGAACATCCTTCTCTCCAAAGATGCATGCTGAGCTCTATTTTCACTTGGAATCAACCCTGACAGGGCTGTTTAAAGAATGCTGCATACCATATGAAGGTAACAGGTTCACAAAGCTAGTGTTGCAGCATCTTATTCGAATGGTATGTTGCAGTTTGCATTTGTTGCAGTTGTTTCGAATTGCTTCAGTTGCAGTTCTGGCCCTGCTTCCATTCCTCAACTTCTGAAACAAGGAAACTGATAATGCTGCATTTTATTCATTTAGATCCATACATGTATTTGCGACGACGGTAACAAGCATAAAAAATCAGGTCGATGCATGCTAACACAAGGCTAAAAACCAGTAGGAGATGCAAACGAGGCCGCACTAAAAAGCTGTCATTGAGGCTACCACCTCGCAAGCTGGGTCTTCTGACGATTTTGTTTAGAATGTCAAAATTCAAGATTTAGGATGTCAAAATTGATCAAGTCTGGGTGTGGGTTTCCACGCAAAATTCCCCATTTCAGGACACTGGTTGGTAGGTATTCGGCCCAACGTCCGGCTCCGAGTGGCTCTGAGTGAGTGAGTGGAGCCGGCTGACGACACGCGTGATCTGCAGGTGGTTATCGGCTACAGCGGTAAGGTGGCCCTGCCGCCGGCACTGCCGGCCGCGCGCCGCTGCCGGCTGCCCCAGCAGCTGGGACGCATGGTGGCGGCGCTGCGCGGCGGCGGCAGCTGCAGCTGGCGCCGGCTGCAGTCCGCCGAGTTGGTGCGACAGCTGCGCTGCTCCTCAGAGGGCGCGCAGCTGGAGCGGCAGCTGCGGGCTCTGCACGTCACGCCTCCAGAGGAGGCTGCGCTGCCGCTGTCGCAGGCGCTGATGGAGCCGCCGCTGGCGATGACGGTGCCGCGGCCTCCACCGCGCAACACTGACGCCATGGCCAGTCACCTTCCCGACCTCGACGTACTGCTGTCGTCGGCGGGGCATCCGCAGAAGCAGCCGGCCGAACCCGACGCCAACGACGACGACGGAATCGACTGGCACTAACAGCGCCTCACCCTGTGGCTGGTGAGAGCGCCGCTCCCCTACTGCCACTGCCTCCGTGGCCAGGCGGTGTCAGTCAGGAAGCAAGATGTCGACTCGCGATCCCGCACCAACGATCAGCGCGGGCGGCGGCGCCAATGTACGCTTTTACGGCGTGTTTTTAGAGTTGTTGTGGCCTGTCGAACATGATGAATATGCTGGACAATGCTCGATGTTTGGTGTGATAGGCCCGATACACAGATTATATTGTTGTCAGTTGATGGGTTGATTTTCCTGCTGCGTGTCGTCTAGAGGCTGGTATATATTTACAAGCTGTTGGAAGGCCGGCGACAGATAGGGTACCGTCCTATATTCACTGGAGAGTGGCCTGAGGCCGTACACAGCTATAACTGAATGGTGAAAGGTGATAAGAATTAGAATAACCAAACGCTAAAATAGCAAAATATTTTTTTACTCCTGTAGCGCTGGATTCTTTTCATTCTTGTCATTTTTTACTGTATACTCTTAGCTTGATATGGACTAAGGTAGCTTCCCCTTGAGTATAATATTTACCCTTGGCCAAAGCACCTATAGGACCTGTTAGGAGGATGGACCATGAGTCATTTTATTATAATCATTGACTGTTGAAGTAAAGATTTCTTATTTCCGCATATGTTGCATGTGCTACGTCGGAGTTCTGTGTTGAAGGCGCTGTGCCCGGTTGAAAATCTCGGGACTTGTCAGCCGTCACAAATGTCGAGTAACGGCCGTTCACTTAAGGACGCAGGTTGGGAGTGTTTTACGTGTGATGAAGCATAATCCAGTTCGACGTTTCCTGTTACTGAAGAGTCAAGAGTCTGTGATCCTGTTAAGTGTCTGAGAGGTGGATTGTTCGTGTTTTGTGGACAGTTATGTGGCGGTTGTGTTGTCTGGCTCTGCCACAGCCTACTGCTGGGTCTCGTGTCTGAGAGGTTTTAATTCGCTGACATTTCGTGAACTCTCGGTAAATCTACTTTAAGGCGATAGTAGACCCTTATTGCATAATCATACGTAGAAGAATACATGCATTATTTCGACTGAATTCATTATTTCTAAGTGTACTGAGTTATTTTGTCGCAGTGTCTGCGATGGTGTTCGTCATCCTAGCCTAGCGTTGCCATTCACAAGTCGATTCGGAGGTTAGATGGGAGGGATATGTCGCCATTTCCAAGCAGCCACTGTTGTCTGCACGTTGTAACAGGTGGTGTCGGCATCTCACCCTGGATAGGTCCTCGCCTCACGCTGCCAGCGCCAGGCATCTGGCGTCAGTGTAGGTGCCTCCCTGATGCTATAATATGGTTGTCCATTTTTTCCAGGCGTGCTATCCTCTTTGATTCCCTCCCGTCTGTAGTATTATATGTTACCTATCTGGGCCGTGTTGCGTGACAGTGTTTGTCACAACAGTTTTTTGGCATAATTGGGTCTTACTTTCGAGTGAGGGCTCTAATGCACTTGCTTGTATTGCGGTGCCACGCAGCGTGTGTTGTGTCGCTAGTAATTGCTCTGGGGCACTGCCTGTGTCGCTGGTACTTGCTCTGGGGCGCTGGTACTTGCTCTGTGTCGCTGCCTGTGTCGCTGGTACTTGCTCTGTGGCGCTGCCTGTGTCGCTGGTACTTGCTCTGGGGCATTGGTTTCGGGCTGTACCTGCGACGTTTTTTTCGGAGTTACATATTGAAGTGTGTCGTGCTTTCAATGTGGAACATATGTGTTTTGAGGCGACTGTGTGTCATGTGATTGGCTCAAGTGCGCTAAGGCACAGTGGCGCTTTCCCGGAGATATGACGCTTAAAGGGAATGTGGCACCTTTATAACGTGATTTTAACTGAGATAGCCAAGTTGTAAAGCATGCCGGAAAACCCGGTACTCTATATGTCATTTATCTTGAAACTCAACATTTCCGTGGAGAACAGCTAAAAACTACCTGAAATGTACCCTTAGCTGAAACTACCCTGCATGTACCCTTAGCAGCAGGCCACAGTTGTCAGCTGTTGATGTGACGACATATGCTGACGTCACGGTATCAGCCAATCGGAACCCTTGAAGCGTATTGAGTATGGTAGTGGCTGCCAGATCATGACATCATCGACAGGCAGGTATTTATTTCTTTTCGTAAAGGAGCATTTTTTAAATGAAAATATTGAGGTTATTATACATTTTTCAGAAAAATCATGGACGTTTTCATGATTTTCGGATAAAAGTTCCCTAATTACACTAAATTCCAGGATTCGACCAAGGTGCCACATTCCCTTAAAAGGGGTTTTGGCCGAAAATCATGCAAATCTGCATGATTTTCTGAAAAATATACAATAAGCTCAATAGTTTGATATTTGAAATGCTCCTCGATGGTAAGAAATAAACATCTGCCTGTTCGTGACGTCATGATCTGGCAATTACTACCATATTCAATAGGCTTCAATAGGCTGACTACCCACCGTGGTGTCAGCATGTCGTCACGCCAACAGACATCTGACATCTGTTGCCGCCTCCTTGGGTGCATTTTGGGTAAATGTCAGGTAAGTTTTAGCTTTTCTCTACTGAAATTTTGAGTTCCAAGACAAATGATATGTTGATTACCGGGTTTTCCGGCATGCTTTATAACTTGGCTATCTCAGTTAAAATCACGTTGTAAAGGTGCCACATTCCCGTTAATACGTGTAGCGTGTCTGCTGTGTCGATCGGCTTATTTTGCTTGGCATCGCCTTTGCTGGGACGGCGGTCCCCTGAAGTGTTTGGTGTGAGGTTGACGCGCATGTCATTAGTCACAAAAGGCATTGCTACATGAATTCTTCTGTTTCAAAACCAGAAAGATGTTACGGGGTTCAGAGGGCCCATGATAACGCTGTCAAACTCTTGAGCTGAAGGTTTTTACTTCGGACCCGGTGCCGCCCATCCGTGTACTTTCCCAACAATGGAGAGGCTGGACCCCTATATGACGTGCGTCGTAAAGCCCCAAAAAGCTGGTATTACGAAACGCTATGATGAAGTGGCATAATGCAATTTTGAAACTATATTAATGTATCGGATCGTAAGGATACAATTATGCCCACCATTCCTCAATCCTGGTATCCTTTTTCAGCGACCAAACTTGTAAAATTACGCATTTTATGCGAATGCGCTCTGTACTTCAGTTCTCTATCAGTACCACCTTGGGAGGCTGCTGCTCTAAACTTCACCGGCACTTGGCTCTGCGAATGCAACAGGAACTTTGGTGAATTATGCAACACTGTCTTTGGTCTCTTATCTGCCCATATTTTTTTACTTCTTCCAAAGAAAACGTCTGAAGACTGCCATGTAAGAACACTGATTTTGGGCAGTTACGGGCCGAAATATATGTTTGATTCGTAAGGCGTCGACATTTTGCTACTTTTTCCAGAAACGAATGGGTATTATATTTTATTACCTTTATCGGATATGGATATGCAAGCGGGTACATGGCGCCTGAACGACTTTACAGTATCTGTCTGTGGGAAGGAGATGGTTTTGGTACGACATTACGCTACTTTCATTATTCCACGAGCTTTATGGTGTACCGTAGATTTTACTTCTCGCTTAGTCTTCTCGGAGGGCGGTGCATGCGTGTTGGGTGTGAATGGCACCTTTCTAGCTCATTGGAAGACTGATCAGTCTGTACCTGACTGCGGCCTGTAATTAAAAGGTGGGGAATGTTTGTTCTTCCATCTTGTGGATGCATGATCTAACAATCGGCGCGCCGGTTTTCTGCGCGGGTAACCCGGGTTGAATTCCGAAGTTTGCCGAGCGAGATGTAATTTTATTCCCGAGAATCCCCTGCCACAGGATGAGGGTTGGTGTGACCTCTGAGTACTGCGGACGGTGTGTCGGTAAGCCCCCTCCCCCCTCTCCGCCCTCTCGCTCAAAAAGTTATTATCCATCTGCTCCGTTTGGTAAAAACTGACGGGCCTGGGTACTGGGGTTTTAGTCTCCATCAGTTCACAGCGCCTGAACGCAGGTGCTTCGTGTAGATCTCTGCGGGTGCTGTCGCTGACTAGGCTGCTGCTGTTGTAGCGTGCGTTGGGATCAGAAATTAAGTACACAACATCCTGGTCCTCAGCAGAATTATTACTTCTTAAAAAAGCTGCAAAAGTTTGATATAGGGAGTGTGTAGCGCTGTGCGGTTCCATACGGAGGCTCGCGATTAACTTTTTTCCGGAAATGCCAATCTTATGACGGGCTGGTGAGAGAGGACTGAGTGGTTGTTAGTTGTGTTTGTGTTAAGAGTGTTGTCTAATATTGTCATCCCTGGGAGGTCATCAAACAAAAAATGTACTTGCCAGTGCGTCTTGCGCGCTGCGTTTCTGAAAAGATATATGCTTAGATACGAGGCCCGGTTTAAAGGGAATTATCGAAGTTATACTTTATCGAACTTTGTGCTTTGTCGAACTGTGTCGAAATTATAAAAATAACAATTGAAGAGCAAGAGCAAGTCTGAAAATCAGGAAAAACGGGGTAAAAACTGACACTTCCCCACTTCATTCGCTAAAAAACAAATATCGCATCTTATCTAACAATAAGTGACGTCATTAAAATAACAGTTTGATAATCAGTGAAATTCCAAATTTTGATCGTAGACTCGCTGGAAAGGACCATTTACAGCGTTTCTGCATGGTGAAAATCGCGTCCAGTGCAAGAAGCACTTGTGCCAAAAAATCAACGATGGATGTCGTTAGGGCGGTCGAGTTTATTCAGTGGTGGAAAGATAATGCATATACCTGATGTAAAGAAACAATTTTAGAGTTAAATCTTGAAAAAAGCAATTCATACTTGTTTTTGACAAGTACGGGGAGGAAGGATGTGATGTGCGTTGCAGCCATTGGGCGCATTTTGACCCAATCGCGCTCTGCAATAGACGTTAACTCGCCCGAGGTCTTCGGTTGACAGGCAGTGGCGTGCTGGTTCACTCGCTAGCATGGTATTTTTAGCGAGTTGGCGAGACTTAGGGCTTACGACCAATCATATTACTGCACCCATATGAAAGATATTCCTTTAGGGTTTGAAATAAGGCAATAAGTCCATTTACTTTGAATTCTAAAGCTGGCTGAAAATGTTATGCCGAGAGCTTTGGATGAAATTAAATATGTCAATAGTGGTTTCTCAACACGCTCTACAAAACTCATTTCAGATCAAAACCCATTATAAAAAGTGGGGCACTCCCTTTAGAGGAAATGTATGCAGTGTGGTGACCACCATGCTGCTACCAGAGGTACTGACTCAGAGCCCATCCGGAAATTATTAGGCAAAAAGTAACATCTTGCGTTGGCTTGTTGTCAATAAAGCAACAGACTGACGAGAAAATGGCGATTCTTGCCACCGGCCGCAGTGTTCTGTGAGGAATTGCAACATGCGCTTTCATTATACTAGGGCTGACGCATGTGGTGCGAAACTGGATGAATATGTTTTAAAAATGTTCTATCGTTGTTGATTTCGCTCATAATGTTCGTACTTCCAAAATTATTTTTGTACGGGAAAGTGTGTGTATTGCGCCTCCTAACTAATTGCGCCCCCTTATAACAGAGAAAGGTACTAGTGGCAGTTTGTTTTGGGCAGCTTAATCCAGTTCTCACCTCCAATCCACACATTTTCCCAACGTTTCAATGAATTGGTGCATAAGAATGTATTTTAATCAGCTAGCGAAATAAATTCAGTACTTCCTTAAATCTGCATGGGTTTATGAACCCGAAAAATAAGGATACAGCTGTCACATTCCAAAATCGATGGTTTTAATTTCAAAGCCAGAAATGCGTTGCATATTCTGAGAGCAACAATTATAGATTCCCCTGGTGGTAAATTTTTAAGGCAGACATCTCTGATTTAAATACAAAAAAGTAATTGCGCCCTGGTCAAATGCGCCCTATCCAAATATATGTTGAAAAAATCAAACCCAAAGCCTTTCCGTATGAGTGTAATTTTATTATTACAAGCCATTGTGAATGCAAGAATACCACATTAAAATGACTTCCAGGCACTCCTGAATAAAAGCTTGGGAGTTATCCGAGCCCCATTTGCTCTTATACCTACTAATGTTTATTTCTGCCGTGCCATTGACTTAACATGGTACGAGGTAAGGGCGCAATTAAATCTAAATGCGCCCTCCCCGGGCGCAATTACCCTCATACTTTGGCAAATGCGCCCTTTGCATAGTTTCACTCGAATCGGAATTCACTCTTAGAACGCGTTATTTTCAGGCCAGGAATTGTTTTCTCAATAACAAAAAATGATCAAATTTTGTAATTTAATCCACAGTAGTGATATTCAAAAGGAGACATTCGTCTAGCAAGTGATTTCCCTTCGGGGGGTGCAATACACATACTTTCCCTTACCTCTAAAATTGTGTTTATACCTCTAAAATTGAGTGAGGCCGGCCTTCACTATATGTGTGGACAGTTATTTTCCAAAAAGTCTATATTTTAGCCAGAAGTATTTACTGGATTGAGAGAGAAAGATGCAACAGTGAGACGGCACCAAGCACGAGGCTTTGCGCCGATTTTGGACATCATTTTTGCAATTGTTTGCGGTAAGGCACGGATCCTGCGGGGACCAAGGGAGTCAACGCTCTTAGGTCCGTAGAATCGTCCCCGTGTCTGCTTGGCGTAGTTACAGTTGGTTTTATAAGGTGGCCGAAGCAGGTACGGCCTGTTTCTCCCCCTCGGATCCGGTAATGTTACGCTCTTACTGCCTTACGCCATCGGCCAACTTGTTGGTCGCCTCTCTACACACAGGTCGTCTGATAGTTTGGCGAAAGCCTGGAGCCTCTGCTTCCCTGTTAGAATTACCTCCCCCTGTTGTTGGACACCCGTGGCCTGAAATGTCCGAAGCTGAAGTTCGAAGGGAGCCCCGAGAAATTACAAAAAAGTCACCCTACCGCCTCCAGGTTGTCTGTTGGCAGCACCTGAGGATCCGCGTCCCCCAGGCCCCTCCTCTAAACGGCTGATCCGTCACTGGGTTTTAAGTAAAGTAAAGGCCAGTATTTTGTGCTTTCTTCATGGTTACCGTTGGAACTTTTTATGCAGCGTTTGAGCGTTCGGCTGCCAACAAATGTGGGTAGGGGGAGGAGGGGGTCAGGACTCCATTGATTCTGGATCCCCCATCTAATTTGCATCACTGTCTCAGTTTTAACCCTGTTGGATCGAAAAGAGATATAAAGGCTTACCAACAAACCTTCCCTGGCTTGTCAGTAAGCTGGCCGTTCCCATTATAAATAGGCTTGTTGTAGCAATACGGATACCGACTCACCCGATTAGTGGCAAGGCGGCGTGACATTTTATCTGTCTTGAAACGTGCCATGACTGTTAAAATCGCTGCCTGTTGTATGTGTTGTACATGTATCTATGCTTCTTACCGCTGTGGTAAAAACTATTATGTTCGTGAGGAAGATGGCATGTATGGTTCATTTGCCCTCAGCGACCCGCGGCCATTGGGACTGAGGCTACTCTTGGAAGGGAACGGGCCTGCATTGACTCGCTGGCAGCCATGTTAGAATTAGCTTCTTACAGTCAAATGCTACAAATTATGTGTTATTTGGCGTATGCAACGCCTGGAAACATCTGTGAAGCTGGTGGTCCAGGACAGATCCCCATCAGTGGATTTGTCATATAATATTAACGTTTTATACCTGTGCATGTTGTTTCAACAGAGTAACTGCATTTGTGGAATGTAATACATATCCCTTAAAGTTGATTTCAATAGAGTGTGTTGGTGTTGGTGGTTTTTGCTGTAATTAAATGGGATGTGATGTGGAATGTGCGAGTTTCCATTACTTTTCAGATTTACGTGCTTTAGCACGCAGCTCGGACGATGTGTTCAGCGGACGATTTGATGTTGTGCCACTCAGACACCCGATTTCCTTTTTCTCCTCGATTTCATTTTCACTCGCGATTTCATTATCACTTGCACGCATATGAAACACAACATGGCACCGCAGAACTGCCATCGGCAAGGAGGGCAACCCTCGGTGCCCGTGGCACCGGCGGTACCGGGGTACCGGGACACCGGCGGTACCGGGGCGCGGACAGCGCTGCCTTCGACTAGCTTACCCGAGACACTGACTCTGGCCAACAACACAAGCGGCAGGACTGACGCCGTCCTGGATGGGGGGTATGCTGCGATGGAAATGTGACAAGTATCACGGATGAAACAGCTCACTGCAAGAAGGTGGTGCGCTGGTTGAACTCTGGCAGAGGATCTGGGACGGGCAGCCCGGCGCCCGGCACCAGGGGCGGCGGGTACTGGGTGGGCGGCGCCGTGGGCAGCACCGCACTCAGGGCGTCCGGGTTTAGCACTTCGAACCCTTTCTCGTCGGCGACATAGCTGACCAGGATGACGTTGCCGTCGTCGGTCTGGTACTCGTATGAGCCCTCCTTGACGTAGCTGCCCGTCTCGGGCTCGGCGCCCGGGTAGGAGGTGCCCTGCTCAGCGGCCGCGATACCGTTCTCCGTCCGGAAGCTGTCGGACAGGGTCATCTCCATGTCATAGACGATGAGGGGGATGGGAAGGCTGACGCGGTACTGGTGTTTTCGGGGAGAAGCCGGGAAACAACCGTGCAGATTTCAAGAAAAGTCCCGCTCTGGTCCCAACGTGAATTTGTGATTGGTTAGTGATATTCGAAATTGGTTTTGCATGATAATTCTCACATTTCATGAATAAAACATCCCAACATATGCAACAAAGGAGGGAGAGCCGTGTGTTATGACGGTGCTGACCTCTGTTGGTAGCTGCCGTCCAGGCTGGGTTGGATGACCTGGTCCAGAATGCGGGCGTCCCGGTCCGGGTTGAAGGAGTCCTGCTCCAGCAGGCCGTCCAGCTTTTCGGGCCGCGGCGCCGCGGACACCGCCGCCACCAGTGCGAGAGTCACCAACTGCCGATGCAGGAAACAGTGAGCAACACCCTCTGCCGCCAGTGCTCCTAGCTGGTATCGTTAAAACAGATAAATGACAGCAGCTTTTACCTAGATTACTAGCTGAAATGCTAAGTTGACTTGTGATAAGGAACTGAAAGAAAGTCGCGAATTGCCGTCTTTTGCGCTCTTAGAACGCCCTGAAATCACAGAATCGTATAAGTTGAAAGCACTGTAAGATTCGAGTTTCTCAAGGGGATAAAAATGTTAAAATTCAAGATCTTATCCTGCAGATTCTAAAACGCGTTTTATTCCAAAACAAATCACTAGAACTGGCACTGCTGCTTATATGTGGGCCGGCACTCGTCACGCCAATTTCACCGAGTTTCCTTTCCCTGAGTTGTGTCGCTGACCGCGAGCACCACGTCCGGCGCTGCAGATTTACTGTGCCGTGACTGCCGCTTCAGCTTCAAGAGGCTGGCATTCTGTCTATGTCGCAATGTTCGCACACACCTCCCCGTCTCCCGCCCAGCGCGCTCTGGTGACGCTCAAGCCGAGCTCTGCCGCGGAGTGGCGTTATACTGCCGCGGAGTGGTGCCGGACCGCCGCGGAGTGGTGAACCTGCGCGTCCTCACCAGTTTCATGCTGACGGAGATGAGCTGAGCCGGTCACTGCTGGCTCTGGGAGCGCGGCGGCCGGCTTTATACTGTGGCCGTGTACTGCGGCGGCGCGGGTCACGGCCGGCCGTGATTCTTCTCATCACGGCGCCGGGAGAAAGGTCGCCTGCTCCTCGTGCGTCCTCGCACCATGTCGACGCCCCTCGCAGCCTCTGTCTGCGCTCAAGCGGCCGCCGGCGCCGCAGATGGCTGCATCTGCCGCCGCTGATGGCAGACGCCTGATCAGAAATTTGCCGGTACTGCACGTGATTTTCACACTGATGATAGTTCTGGCTCTGTTTCAGAGCTATCGCGTGGCTGCAAAGGTGCGTAGTGCCTCGCCTAAGGCGGGGTCACGAGTCTGGGCAGAGAGCCGCATGGTAATCGGTATTGCGCCAGTGTTGGGCCTGGTTCTGGCCGGGGCGTGGGTGTCGCTGTCAATACACCAGCTCAGGGGAGACCGACCGCGCTGATACATGGACCCGCCGTCCATACAGGGCCAGCGGGCAACGATGTTGCGACAGGGTCGCGCCCGCACGGTCCCAACTGGCCGAAGAGTGCGAAGGGCGCAACAAAATAAGCTGAAGACATATATCCCACATTTGGGTGTGTTTGATGTGATTTTGCCTACTTAATATATTTGATGTAAGGTTGTTGTACCGTCAATGAGTATCAGCACCTATGCTGGTATTTAGCTCCTGCGCTGATCAGTTTTTTTACGGGCAGTTATTAGTCCTTGGCTAGGGGAGAGAGTGGAGGCTCGTTCCAGGGGTAAGTTGAAACGATATCCATAACTGACAAATTAATGCAGCAGAGGCCTCCAACTCGCTCGTGTTTGCTGACGCAATGTGGAATATGGGTGCACCTCTCGTTCCGACTAGGGGCTGACGCGTGGCCGCCTGAAACAATTCATCCATTTGTAGGTCACTTATTTTTTAAACATGATGTTGCTAGGGATGCATTGTATTCGTCATCGCTGTCTCAGAAGTATCGCTTACATCCCAAACGTGATAGGTGAGAAGCCGTAAGCCAGCTTTTCTATTATGTGGGTCACTAAGCACTTATTCATGCGAATTCACGGATTGAGGCAAAGCGAACAAATTGTTACAGGCATTATCAACGTGCCTCAATGCTAAAAAACCTGTTAAAGCACGTATACTTATGCCCACGTCTCAATGATGGGAATTTCGATAACCCTTATTGACAAGTTATCAAAGTCGTTTTGACGACAACCTTTTCCTCATTCGTCATTATCAATTAGCGCAGTCATGTCATCGAAGTTACGTTTCGGCTAATCGATAACGATAACTTGGCGGCGCAATATATACTTCTATGACTCCAAAAACTGCTTGTGTTTGAAGAAATTATGTAAAAGATGTAGGGTGGCGCAGTTTTCAAGCTGGGCCGATGTATTTCCCCCATCTGGCTGGGAATGTGAGTGGAAATCAAGTTTATAGTTGAAACTGTTTTGGATACAGCAAGCACTACCATAATGACAGACTGAAAGACTCCAAAACCAAATATCGGGTTAAATAGCTTATAAACGGCTCCTAATTTTTGCATTCCTGTCACAGGCCTGCAACATCGGATTTAGGCCCAAATTTCTTTTTTTCCTTGTGTAATATGTTGAAAAGATATATTTTCACGGAGTGTTCAAAATAAGAGAAGTATGTATCAAGAACTCCTTAATCTTGCTTTGCTTTTACTTTGGCTTCCCACCAAACCTGCCGGCTAAATCTGCCACTGCAGTCTTCTCGTGGTCTGCCTGCTACTGTGTGTTGTGTGTCTCTAGCATTTAAGCCTGCAGCGATAGACGTACTAGAGAAGAAGAATAGCTGCATTCTGAGTTTATTGAAACAGTTAATTTGTCCAGATAGCTCAGGAAGTCATCCCACGCCGCTGACCCGGGTTCAAATCTCCGGCGGGAGTAAAGACTCCTTTATCCCCAATATCCAACTGGATGGAAGTTAGCGAAGCCACATGACCTTAGTATTTGGTGCGTGGTATAGACCCAAGACTTCTTTCCCTTTGGGCAGATATATATGCTGAATCCGCCTTACTATTTGAGTAACGTGCATCTGTGTATCTGTGTGTCTGTTTGTCTGTCTGTCTGTCGTCTTTTGTATTTTGTTTAACTGGGGTTGGCTGCAGGTCAAACTAAAAGCGATATTGAGACAAAAATTTTTGTAATGTGTCGAAAAATGTTGTGGGGAGTGCCTTTGAGTTGTCTCAAGTTCTGGTTGCAGATAGTTCGCACGTGGCACGTGCTCAAAGTCGAACTTTTCTCCCCATACTTAAGATGGGAAACGGTAATGAAAAATGCAAACAAGGCAAAACAGGCATCATTATGTAAGCCGGTCCACAACTGTAAATTAAAGGTATCTTGGTCCACAACGTCCCACTTTCGCCCATGTGGAAAAAAGTGTACTTGACACGTGGCAACGGGTTTTGTCTACAGACTGGATGCAGATTAACACGCGCACTGGAGGGGCCTCCTTGACCTTGTTTGACCTTGAAGATATTGACCTAGGTCAATGAAAATAAGTCATCATGTAGATCACTATAGCCCCCAGCCACCTACCAAGTGGCGTTTTTCTAACCCTCTTAGTTTCCGAGATCTTAGGGGGGCCTACCAGGCCCCCTCCAGTGCGCGTTAGTACCAGACCCCCCTCCAGTGCGGGTGTCAGATTAACACGCGCCTCGGAGGCCCCCACCTGTTTTTCCAAGGTGGCCGGAGAACCGCTTGTAGCCGAAAAACGAAACGTGGCCACATTTAACAGAATTTAACCCTCGCCCCACCGGGGGCCATCGATGGCCCCCCTAAGGTTTTTCCGGGATAGCAGAAAAACGACGAGGCGCAGCACCGCGGTTGAGGGCTCTACCTCTCACTGCATCATTTTCCCATCATCCCTGAAATTTTTTACCCCGGGTCACCCAAGGTCAGGTCACCAGACGAGGTCAACCAAGGTCACCTCACTTCAACTTTAGAGCTCTGTAAGAGCTACATTTCAAAGTCGATCGATTTGAAACTTCCTACACTTCATAACCCCTCCAGGGTCTACAAGGTGTATATCCGGGATTTTTTCGATTTCGTGCCCTGAGGTCAGGTCACGAGGCGACCTCTTCCATTGGAAAAGCATGGGGAAAAGATGTTTCATGATATAAAAGCCACAAAAATGATTGCAAATACTCAGACTGCTCAGAACAACGTTTTTGGACACCCTTTCACGGATCCCAGGGGTAATATTTGCCCTTTGACTTTTCCAAGGTCATCCAAGGTCACCAGAGGTCAAAAACAGTATTTTGACAATAACTATTGACCTAATTAAGCTAGAGCGGTGGAACAAACACCATCGTGTTTGTGTTGTCACTGGCTTTCATTTGATATACGGCAAGGTCACTTTTTGACCTTTCGTGACCTCAGGTCATATGAGGTCACGAGGTGACCTCTGGAGGTCAAACCACTGGCGGGAGGTCTTTACGTTCCACATAGCGGAAAAAGTACTGGCAATTTGCTTTCAAATGTACTTTACCAGGCCTCAATAGCTCTAATGACCTAAGAGTTATGCCCAGTTTGCTTAATCATTGCATATTTGAGTGAAAGTAGCCGATCTTGACCTAATTTGACCTCTGGAGGTCAAACCATTGACCTGAGCACTAAAACATGCGAAGTAATTCCTTACTGAATTCACGCGAGCTTTCCATTGCACTTTGCAGATTTGCGCTAACGCCCATATTTTCGGAGTTAGAGGGGGGGCCATCGATGGCCCCCCGGTGGGGCGAAGGTGGCGCCGGACCCCCGGTGGGGCGCGGGTTAATAGCGCGTCGATTGGTGAAGACTTTTTGAAAATCGGCCGAAATTTTTTTGACTTATAGGCTTTCAAAGTCAGACCTGCATTTTGAGATCGCCGTAAACGCGCGGTCGGACCAGTTAGCTTGCATTGAAGACCGAGTGGTGACGTCATAACGTCATATAAGCGGGACTATATGTCAAGGTCACTTCACATAAAAGTCAGGGTCAAGGTCAAAGGTCACAGGTCAAGGTCATATCTGCACTTTCAAGGTCACTGACCACTGTGCGTCAGGCCAAATGACGTTACCCCGTCTGACATATATTATGCTATGACGTCATCGGTAGGGTACCCCAATACAAAGGTCAAGGTCAAAGGTCAAGGTCAAAGGTCATTGGGAAAGGTCAATCCTCATTTCCCGCCAAACAGTGGCTATAGTGTTAGTCAAAATGTAAATAATAAGTAGTATACCATATGGTGACCTTAAAGGTCAATGACCTTGAATGACCTTGACCCCAAAAGTTGTGGGGAAGCCTCTTTGAGACCTCTTCTCTATGAAGCTTGTCCGCCTTTAGCTTATTCCCGCCATTTTCCTGCATAATCACAGCATTTACCAATCGATCCCAGCATGGCCAATATTTGACATTTACGACCTTGTTTGACCTTGAAGATATTGACCTAGGTCAATGAAAATAAGTCATCATGTAGATCACTATAGCCCCCACCCACCTACCAAGTGGCGTTTTTCTAACCCTCTTAGTTTCCGAGATCTTAGGGGGGCCTACCAGGCCCCCTCCAGTGCGCGTTAGTGCCAGACCCCCCTCCAGTGCGGGTGTTAAAGTTTGCACGTGCTGCGTGACCAGCAGGAGATGCGTTCTCCGAAATGGGAGAAGTCGTCTAAAATCATGGATTTGTGGACATTGCTCCGAAAGTAAGCGCGAAACGGACACGAAACCGGCACAGATCGATGCAACGCGGGAATCTGCACGTTTTGGTGTGCTTTCTGTATGAAAACCTCCGTTGAGAAGAAAATTAATAAAGAAAAAACCGGACCAAATCGACACAAAAATATTAATCAAAGTGGGGTCTGTATCTCGGGAAACTATTGAAGCGCGATGTGGGGCATCTGCGAGTCAAAGTTGCGTCCATGTACTGTCTACACGATAAAAGAAGGGCCCAGGCTGCAGGTTGTACGTGATGGTCACGGGGATGTTACAAACAGGTCACTCGATTTTTGGGTTTTGCTGCTTTTTATTGTAACCTGGGAACGGTTAGTGATACAGAGACAAAATAAGACTTACAGTGTGCTCTGAACAATAGCGTACCTTTTTTGTATTCATGTGTACCCACTAAACACGATATTTTAGGAAATTACGCGAAAAGATTAAAATGCTGAAAATTGAAATAAAATGAAATCAAACTGGGCACAGCTTTTTATGCCATTAGAGCTATTGTGGTCTGGTAACTACATTTCATAGGAAAATTCCAGGGCTCTCTCCGCTGTGTGGAACATAATGTCCTGCCGACAGTGGTTTGACCTCCAGAGGGCACCTATTGACCTGACATGACCTGAGGTCACGAAAGGTAAGAAAGTGACCTTATCGAATATCAAATGAAAGCCAGTGACGAGACATACATGATGACGTCTAATTCAGTGCTCTAGCTCAATTAGGTCAACAGTTATGGTCAAAATACTGTTTCTGATTCCTGGTGATCTGAGATGACCTTAGATATGTCAAAGAGTTAGAATATTACCCCTGGAATTCATGAAAATTTTGCTAAGAATACCTTTCTGAGAAATCTGATAATTTGCAATCTTTCTTGTGACTTATGGACCAAAAAACAGCTTTTCCCCATGTCTTTTTATGGGAGAGGTCACCTCGTGGCCTGACCTCATGTCACTAAATTGTAAAATCCCGGATATAACTTTTTAGATCCTGGAGGGGCCATCAAGCGAAGAAAATTTCAAATCGATTGGCCAAGAAATGTAGCTATGCTAGAGCTCAAAAGTTGAAGTGAGGTGAACTTGTTTGATCTCGCCTGGTGATCTGACCTAAAGTGGCCCGGGGTAAAAAATTTCAATGATAGTGGGAAAATGATCGGGTGAAAAAAACCTTGGGGGCCATCGATACCCCCTCCGTGTGGCGAGGGTTAACCCTCGCCCCACCGGGGGGCCATCGATGGCTCCCTAAGGTTTTTCGGGATAGCAGAAAAACGACGAAACGCAAGACCGCGGTTGAGAGCTCTATCTCTCACCCCATCATTTTCTCACCATCCCTGAATTTTTTACCCCGGGTCACCCAAGGTCAGGTCACCAGGCGAGGTCAACCAAGGTCACCTCACTTCAACTTTTGAGCTCTATAAGAGCTACTTTCTCAGTCGATCGATTTGAAACTTCCTACAGTTAATAGCCCTACTAGGGTCTAAAAGGTGTATATCCGGGATTTTTCTATTTCATGACCTAAGGTCAGGTCACGAGGATACCTCTCCCATTGAAAAGGCATGGGAAAAAGCTTGTCTTATGATCTAAAAGCCACAAAACGATTGCAAATGCTCAGTTTGCTCAGAAAAGTGTTCTTGGCCACCCGTTTACGGATCCCAGGGGTCATATTTTCCCTTTGACCTCTCCAAGGTCATCCAAGGTCACCTGGGGTCAAAAGCAGTATTTTGGCAATAACTTTTGACCTAAGTATACTAGAGCGTTGAATCAAGCACCATCGTGTATGTCTCATTACTAGCTTTCATTTGAATTACGGCAAGGTCACTTTCTGACCTTTGATGACCTTAGGTCATATGAGGTCACGAGGTGACCTCTAGAGGTCAAGCCACTGGCAGAAGGTTATTACGTTTCACCTAACGGAAAAGGGTATGGAATTTTCCTATCCAATGTAGTTGACCAGATCTCAATACCTCAATCGCATAAGATTTATGCCCAGTTTTCTTAAGAATTGCATATTTAAAAGAAAATAGCCTATCGTGACTTAACATGGCCTCTGGAGGTCAAACTATTGGCCTGAGCGCCTAAACATGTAAATAATTTCTTACTTAATTCACGTGAGCTTTCTAATGCATTTCGCAGATTTGCGCTAACCCCCATATTTTCGGAGTTAGAGAGGGGGCATCAATGGCCCCAGATGGGGCGAAGGTGGCGCCAGACCCCCGGTGGGGCTCGGGTTAAGAAGCCACATTTTTTCACCAGCGCCGATTTCAGCGTTGCAAGCTGATCTCCGTGAAAAGGATTGGTCACCATGACAACGTCAGATTGTTAGTTCCAGCCAGGGTGGAGGGGGGTATGTGTTTGAAAACCCTTGGGTTGCTCCAGGGGCACGAAAAACGGTGGTGCGAAGCGCTGCCGTACTTAGCACACCTTATCCATGATCGATTCCGCAACCCTCCCCAAAATTTTAAGGTTGGGACATCTCAGGTCAGGTTACCAGTAGGTCCCTACATGTCCTACGTGTCAATTGTCAAGTGACCTCACCTCCAAATATGTTTAAGGTGGCATAAGTAAGACATGGGTGAATCTATCGAATTGAAACGCATACCACATAAAGGGCCCACCGAGTAGGTACTGCAACTAATTTCGGAATTTTTCAGATCGTAGACCTAGGGGCAGGTATGGATAATGACCTCTCCATTGAAAATCCACGGCGAAACGGAAATTGGCCGAAAAATTGAATTAATTTTGTAGATACCGCGTGTAATACCTTCGTATTCCTCAGAACATAGTATCCTTGGCCCCTTTATAGGTTCATGCTGCAAGTTTGAGCCTGTGACCTTAGAGGCCATCTGGGGCTATCTACTGCGGGTTTTTCAGACTTGAGTTAATAACATTGCACAAATTGATGACAAATATTTTATTTTCGTATCATTACGCTTAGAATGTTATTGCGAGTCGATTGAAACTCATATCACATAATGGACCCACCGAGTTCTCTTAAATATGTTCCGGTATTTTTGATATCGATGACCCAAGATTAGGTAGGAGCCATGACCTCTCCATTGGAAATACATGGGAAAAAATTGTTTTTACTAAATAACACAGTAACGGATGGTGAGAGAGCGCTTATTTTAGCTGCATTAGACTCGTTTTGTCTTTGCGGCTCTAATGATATGTATTTTATATAATTTGATCTTGACCTGACCTCAGGTCAGGTCAAATCCTTGATTTGACCAAGCGAGGTCAAATTATATATCATTCGATTCGGCTTGCTGCCAGGATTCATATAGTTTAAGTCGTTTTGCTCAGTCTTTACTTGTTTAGATGTAATGGCCGAAAACCTTGATTTAGATGTTATCCCTATGACAGCATGTTTTGACCTCTCGTGACCTCAAATGTGACCTGACAAAAATTGTTCAAATACTTTCGATGGAAAAGTGTATGGGCTACCCAACGCCGTTTACCGTTTTTCGCTACCTACAGTGATTCTCGAGATCTTAAGGGGGCGGGTACCCGCCCCCCCGTCAATGCGAAGGTGGCTCCGACCCCCGTCAATGCGCGTGTTAAGCTCCCATTTAATTGCATCAATAAGGATACCAAAAACAAGGAATAGAAATCGGGACCAAGATAACTGCAGGAGACGATGGCCTAGAGATAGGCACAGGAGCGGCGGAAAGTCTTGGTTCAAGGGGGGCCATGAAACTTTTAACCCATTTCTTTCCAGTCAACACCAGAGAGTTACTGTTACAATTTATCATTTAAGGAGGAGCAGCGTGCCCAGGTGCCCCACGAATTACGTCCCCAGTGGATAGGTAACACAGGGCTCAACACAGGGCTTCATATGCAGAACACAGAAGCCCGATTGCAGTGATATAGCTACGAAATGCTCTCGCAACATTGCGTTAAACTTATTTCCTTTTCTGACTTTTTTCTTTTTAGCTTTTCCCTATTTTCGGAACATACATTTGTGGGAATAAATGGCATGTCAGCCCACCGATGTTCATAGGTAGGTGGCTGGGCTTCGAGCCCAAAAGCCCACCTACTTCCACCGTCACCGCTTGTGGGGGGGGGGGCAAAACACTCACGTGAGCCATCCAACGACCATACCAAAGAATGAAAGACCCACTAAAAATCTCGCACTTCAGCGAACGTTTCAGCACGCAAAATTCTTACAATTGTTATCTGTTGACAATTGTCGTACAGGGGAATGCAGATAAGGGGGCTAGAGGGCTCAAGGCCCACCCCTGAAATATCATAGTACCTATAGTAGGGGAAGTCCGTGCAAGAGTACGCACTTAACTTTCTAAAGGCTTTAACTTTTCTCCTACATGGCTAACAGCTAAAATTTTTACATGACTGTTTTGCCTGAAGAATTGTCTATGTATGGTCCATATTTCAACTCAATGTCTCTGAAAAGAACTCGCCACGAGCCTATCAAAAATAAGACACGTGCGTACTCTTGCCGTAGTGGGTTGGTAAGAGTACGCAACAGAGGAGGCTGGAGTACGCATTGATGCCCCGCTGTGCTTTAGGTGCATAGGCCATGTCGCGAAGGTTTTTGTCGCCAAACTGTGCGATTGTACGATTTTATATCGTTCTAAATATATAAGAGCTATGTTGCAATATTCGACTTGCGAAATATGAATTACAGACTCTGTGCTGAGCGAAAATGTATTTTCTTATCTCATAACCGTGCGTACTGTTGCACAACGGTCTACTGCGTACTCTTGCCGGACATGCTCCCTTTGGAAGAAAGTTTTCATAAACACGTTGGCAGGCGTGATGATAGGAGCATGGTCTACAATTTTACCCAGTTAAGAAATATTACATCAAGGGTGCCCAGAAACTGTTTTTTTCTCCGTGCTCCCGCGGAAAGAACAAGAGCACGCTGAATTTTTTGAGCAGCCGAGGCACTGACCCTGCTTTTTTACACCAGGGTATCCACCATCTCACTGGTTGCTAATTAACCAAAACAGCTGCTGCGTACTCTCATCTCCTGCGTACTCTTACCCGCCCTTACCCTAAAGCATAGCAGGAGATTGTCCAAGGTAGGGTAGGCGGGAGTCCCCCAGCCCCCCCCACCCTCACAAATGGCTGGTTATGCAAATGTTGCTGATACTGTTATATTTTTTTCTTTTTCCATTGCCGTGTTTTTAAGGTGTCATTTCATGTAGTTGAGCGAGCTTCGTCATTCATGAGCCGTGATTATTTTTGCACAACACTAAGAACTATTGGTGACACAGACACAGAATGACGAATGTATTTGAGCAGTATTTTCAAAGGGATATGCTGAAATGTATTAGAAGCATTGAATAACTTTCCAGGTACAGGATACCAAAACGCAAAAGGACTAAATTCAATTTAGTCATAGCCTAGCGCTCATTTCGCCGTAGTTACAGTAGGGATGCAACGTGGGTGTTATATGGGCGCAAAAGACCACACTGTGCGCCCCTAGAACCCAAATTGCTACGGATGGAACAATAATTTGATTTATGGACTCGTCATCCGAATTTAAACAGGGCGGGACTAAGCAATACGATAATAAGCAGCTCTTAGAAATTTCAGAAGCCATTAGCAAGCTGAAGGTACATCGAAACACCCCCTGCTCACTGCACATTGAAATAGGTATACGGTGATTATATTTCGTTTGAAGCTTCAGCAACCACTTACTCTGAGTGCACATTTCCTCTTACATAATTGAAAAAAATGCCTCTTCAGGTTACGTCTTCAACAAGTCAAATGATAAAAATAAATATCAATGTCGATGAATGTTCACATGCGCATTAACGGGGTCCCCCTCGGGTTTTTTGGAAATAGCATAAAAACGGCAACGCTTAGCGCTGCCATACTTGACACACCTTTTCTCTGATCATTTTTTCACTTTTTTCCAAATTCTAAGGTTAGGTCAACTCAGGTCAGGTTACCAGTACAGGGCAAGTGACCTGACCTCAAAATAAGTTTACGATAGCAAAGTCTGAACAGGGTGAACTAATCCTGTTAAAACTCATATCACATAATGGGCCCACCGAGTTCTTTAACACGTGCATTGACGGGGGGGCGGGTACCAGCCCCCTCGGGTTTTTCGCAGATAGTAGAAAAACGGCGGCGCTACGCGCCGCCGTACTTGGTATACCTTTTTCCTCATCATTTTTACAACTTCTGTGAAAATTTTAAGGTTAGGTCATCTCAGGTCAGGTCACCAGTACAGGTCAAGTGACCCGACCTCAAAAAAAGTTTAAGATAGCATAAGTCGGAGCAGGGTGAACTTATCCGATTGAAACTCATATCACATAATGGCCCCACCGAGTTTTCTAACATATGTTCCGGTATTTTTGATATCGATGACCTAAGGTCAGGTACGAGGCATGACCTCTCCATTGGAAATACATGGGAAAAATGGTTTTTACGGAATAACTCAGTAACGGATGGTGATAGAGCATTTATTTTAGCTGCATTAGACTCGCCTGGGCTTTGCAGTTCTAATGATATGCATTTTATATAATTTGACCCTGACCTGACCTCAGGTCAGGTCAAATCCTTGATTTGACCTAGCAAGGTCAAATTATATATCATTCGATTCGGCTTGCTAAGAGGATTCATATAGTTCAAGTCGTTTTGCTCTATCTTTACTTGTTCAGATGTGATGCCCGAAAAACTGAATTTTACATGTTATCCCTATGACGGGCATGTTTTGACCTCTCGTGACCTTAAATGTGACCTGACAAAAAAATGGTTCAAATGTTTTCGATGGAGAAGTGGATGGGCAGCCCAACGCCGTTTACCGTTTTTCGCTACCTACCGGGGTTCTCGAGATCTTAGGGGGGCGGGTACCCGCCCCCGTCAATGCGAAGGTGGCTCAGACCCCCGTCAATGCGCGTGTTAACATGTGTCCCGGTATTTTTTATATAGATGGCCTAAGGTCAGGTAGGAGCCAATGCCTTTCTATTGGAAATACATGGGAGAAATAGTTTTAACTGAATAACTTAGTAATGTATAGCGATAAGGCTTTTATTTTACCTGAACTAGATTTTTCTTTCTTTGTGGTACTGACGATATGCATTTTAACCTAATTTGTCCTTGACTTGACCTCAGGTCAGGTAAAATCACATATTTGACCTGAGCAATGAATCCAAACTCATCACTAATTATAACGACATTTAAGAAAACTGGTTATCTACATGGCACTATGGTCTCCTCCCAAGCGTAAACATAGTATTGGGGATTTAGGGCAACTCTTGAAATTGATTAACTTTTACTTGCCAGGACGGAACCAGGGGGTGATACTTGACAATAGCTTATTACCAACGCTCCCAACATCATCAAAACCATCCCTAACCACATCTCCAACATTATTATTAGCATCATCAGATATAAAATAATTAAAATCAGGATGTGCACAGAGATCCGTGCTCGGCTCATTTTTTCACAATAATTTACGTACCTTGACGGTATGTTTACTAAATCCCCAAAGCCTCCCTTTCAAAGTGCCTCACATACTTGATTAAATAATGACGATTCAGCACTGCTGCTGCAAAGACATGGTGGTCATTTATGGATAAGGCCAGTTGTTAAACGTGAAACAGTCGATCCCCGCTTAAAATTTGGCGTAGAAATTTGCAAACGTAATAAGAAACACTTAGGTTTAGTTCTATCCAAAGACCTGATTTTCCTCGACCATATCAACAGTTCAACAGGTGGACAGGTCAACCGACAACTTAGTGGCCCCAGAAGAGGTTGAGTTTGTCAAGCATTTTTCTAGAAGACCCTGAGTGCAATCACAGGCCTGCTGATTGCAGTGGCGGATCTATGTTCGGACAAAATGGGGAATTGCCCCCTTAAACTGAACATTGGTGGGATGTAAACTTATGTAAAGATGCAGATACATTAATTGACATACAAAGATATTACAGAAATAGCGTAAAGTCTGGTGCAAAAACCGCTGTGGGCTTAAGTCTTGGCGGCACTCTCACGATAATTTTAATAAACCCATGTATTCATTCATACACATTCATAAGAAACAAATCAACTAACCAAACATTTAAAGCATGCGTTCAACATGAAATAGTTTAGGACCAGCCGATTTCATGGCGCTCCTCCGATGGCGACAGCCATAGGTAGAAGGCTGCCAGACGCGCCCACCAACAGGCCGGCACAGGCGACCGTGCCAGCCGGCGTCCTGATACCGCTCCGCAAATCTCAAGATAATCGTTTTGTTTTGCTAAGAAAGTTATGGAGTACTTTGAGCTTTGCTGCTCGTGTGAGCCGGTCAGGTAGGTTTCGTGAGTGGATGCTCGACGTCTCAGTACTGGGATCTGAAAGTAGTCAAGACTGAGACAGGCAGCTAGGTTTATCTCCATACTTCTTAGACACGCAAATGGCCGCATTCAGACGCTTTCCCAATCCAACATATAGTCTGTGCTCGCTTTAACACGCGCATTGACGGCGGAGAAGGGGTTGGGTACCCACCCCATTCGGGTTTTTTGGAGATAACATAAAAAAGGCACGCGCTTCCGTACTTGGTATACCTTTTCTCTGATCATATTTACAACTTTTGTAAAAAAATTTAAGGTTAGGTCACTGTGGTCAGGTCACCAGTACAGTTCAAGTGACCTGA
Organism: Lepas anatifera; assembly: GCA_034440635.1. Classification (NCBI taxonomy): domain Eukaryota; kingdom Metazoa; phylum Arthropoda; class Thecostraca; family Lepadidae; genus Lepas; species Lepas anatifera. Next base: position 479,905 of record JAOTON010000553.1, read on the forward strand.
CCTAAAAAATTTTAAGATAACATAATTCGGAACAGGGTGAACTTATCCTATTAAAACTTATACCACATACTGAGCCCACCGAGCTGTCTAAAATATGTTCCGGTATTTTTTATATCGATGACCTACAGTCAGGTAAGAGGCTTGACTTCTTACTGGGAAATACATTAGAAAAGTGGTTTTAATTAAATAAATTGGTCATATATAGTGATAGAGTGTTTATTTAAGCTTCAGAAGATTGAGATTCTCTTTGCGGTTCTAAAGATAAGCATTTTGACCTAATTTCACCTTGACTTGACCTCAGGTCAGGTCCAATGACTCATTGGACCTGATTTGAACTAGCAAGGCAATGTTATATATCAATGGATTCGGCTTGCTGCGAGGATTTTAATGGTTATTCGCTTTCAATCCATTCCATCGCTTCAATCCATTCCACCGCTTCAAATCCATTCTAACCTCGAGCTACACGTGTAAGACTTGTATACAATACATCAACCCTGTGCACGTGGATTCACTTCTTTGCGGTGCCCCATTAACAACCCCATTGGAGATGACCTAGAAAATAATATATTTCAACATTTCTAAGCCTAACGTCTCACTTCCTAACTGACGAGATTGTCAATGTCGGCATTATCCGCTGGCGTCTTTCTCGTGTTTGCTAGTGATTTACCATTTGCAAGCTTCCCGCACTATTTCTTTTGGTAATCTTTTTTTGGAAAAACAAGTTCAAAGTCCACCTTAGTTAGCGACAGAAGCAAGCATGGTCTGGCATTTGCATGTAATATATCTTTGCACGTGGGCTATGAAGATCAAATGTGGGTAATGATTTTTTCTCAACTTCTAGGGTTTGGTGCTACAATGGAAGAGACCGGGCAAACACGGGGGTACCCTGCGCTACCGTTCATACCAGGGAACATATGCTTAGGCGCACTGCATACCTCTTCAGTTTTCAGACGGGAGCTGCAATGCGGCACATAATAACTACAGGCGGACAAAATTACTCCCAAACATCACTGCCAATAAGGGTATTGCAGTGCGCTACAATTTGCATTGGACCAAGCATATACATGTGTTTTGATGAATGGCCATGACTTTTGCAATAGTCATTATAGTCTCACAAAACTTTGTGTTAATATATCAAACATGTGCAGCATTACATCTGCAAAATTTAGTGTTTGTTACTGAACTGAACAGAGTTTAATCTACTTGAGTTTAACTGAAAGGGGTGTAACGATGTCCCTCAGGCGATGTTGCACGTGCTGGAGTATTGGGCAGAACACCCATTGCGCAATTTCCTATATAATATGAAGAACAATGGTTGATTTCAATCAGGAAGATACCATTTGAAACTATTTGCTTATCCAATCAGTTGTTACCAGCACTGAAGCAAGAAGCTAAAATTCCGGACAAAGTTCCCCAATTGGCATGAAAACAGTGCATTTGCACGTGCTCAAACATGACGTCATATCTCAATCACTCTTCTAGGTGTCTAAACAATTTTTGGAGCAAATTATACTGAACATGTTAAGCGACATTTGTGCAAGGTTTCACGGCTGTTCGTTTAACCCATACAGAGATACAGGTTTTGAGCCAGAAGGGGTGTTGACGTACACCCCTTTCGCGGAGCTGCACGTGCCAAAAATGGCGTGATAGGACCAAACCAGAACACAGAAACCGCATGTGTAGAAGCCGTGTATTTTGTGCTTGAAAATTAAATTATGTTTTTTGCCACCAACTGTCTTTTTAGCTTAGTTATAAGCCGTTATAAGTCCAAGAGGCAAGGGCCGATTTTGCGCGTGTATCCTTTGACAAATGCACCTCCTGCGGACAACGAGTAGGCGCTGTATCGGTTGTTCACCCAAGGTCATGTCCTGAATATTCAGGGATTTCATTTCTGTGCAACAACCTTTTACAACACGCCGGACAGCTTTTGGCACTTTGCCCCCGGGTAGGGTCAAATTATTTGATCTATCTTTACTTGTTCAGCTGTTATGACCGAAAACCTTCATTTACATGCTTTCCCTATGACAGCATGTTTGGACCTCTAGTGACCTTAAATGTGACCTGAGAAAATATTGCAAATATTTTTGAAAGAGAAGGTGGATGAGCTACTAAGTATCGTTTACCGTTTTTCGCTATCTAGCATGGTTCGAGGGATCTTAGGGGGCTGGAACCTGCCCTCCCGTCAAAGCGAGGGTGACTCAGACCCCCGTCAAAGCTCGTGTTAACCTTCGCCCGGGTGGGGGTCTTTTTAGACCCCCCCTCTGGTTTTTCCTAAGTGACCAAAAACGGCGGCGCGCAGCGCCGCCAAACTTCGTCTAGCTGTTCCTTCATCATTTTTACATCTTTCCTGAAAATTTTGGCTCAAGGTCATATCAGGTCAGGTCACCAGGTCAGATGAAGTGACCTCACCTCAAAAATTACTTAGGACGGCATAACTAAAAGAAGGGTGAATCGATCAAGTTGAAACTCATACCACATATTGGGCCCACCAGGAGCTACAACATTTGTTCCGGGATTTTTGATATTGGTGACCTAAGGTCATGTGCAGAGCATGACCTCCCCATTGACAATGCATGGGGAAAATCACGAAATGAGCTTTTCTCAGTAAGTATAGATGGAATCAACTTCAAACATCGGTTGCGACTTGCTCTTAGCCCATTTCTGAAGCTGATACCAAAATTTTTGACTTGTGACCTTTAAAAGGTCACCTTAGGTCAAATAATCATTTTTGGTGTTTTTCTCTATAAATTTTGAATAAACTAAGATAGAGCTTTTATTTTGTCACCAAAGTGTTTGTATAGTCACTGGAAGTCAAATGATATACATCATGACTATACCAGGTCAAGTTGGGTCAGACCGTTGACCTGGGTCAGGTCAAATTCTTAAATTTGACCTGGCATAGCAATATGATATATCATTCGATTCGTATTGACGAGAGGATTGCAATGGTGCATAAACTATGGCTGTATCTTGTTTGGTTTGGAAGCTATTAGCGAAAAAGTAAACGCCTTTATGCATGGGTGGCTATGGACATTCCCAAGAATATGCCCAATATTTAGTGACCTGTAGCTCCCTAGGCTTTGACCTGACACGAAAATGAATGCCACTGCAATGAAAGCACATCTCAAGAGCTTTCGAATGGTGTTAGAAAAATGTTTCTAGCTATCATAGTTTCTGAGATATAGGAGGTTTTCTTAGTAAACCTCATATTAGCGATTTTGACCTATTTTGACCTCTGGTGGCCTTGATATTGACCTGACAAGAAAAATGACCGAAGTATTTTCGATATCATTTTCGAAGAGCTTTCGATTGCCGTTTTTTTGCGCTTTTTCTAGCTCTCTTAGTTTTTGAGATCGTGGGAGGGGGTCTTTTTAGCCCCTCCCCACCAGGGCGAAGGTGGCTCGTACCCGCCACCGGGGCAAGGGTTAAAGGGAATGTGGCACATTCATAACGTGATTTTAACCGATATAGCCAAGTTTTAAAGCAAGTCGGAAGATCCGGTACTCAATATTTCATTTGTCTTGGAAATCGAGAATTTCGTAGAAAAGGCTAAAACTTACCTGAAATGTACCCCTCATGTACCCTTAGCAGCAGGCCAAAGTTTTCATGGCTGTTGGTGTGACGACATTGCTGACGTCACGTGAGTATCAGCCAATCGAAGCCCTTGAAGCCTAATGAATATGGTAGTGGTTGCCAGATCATGACATCATCCAAAGGCAGATATTTCTTTCTTTCCCTACAGGAACATTTAACAAATAAAAATATTGAGCGTATTGTAAATTTTTCAGAGAAATCATTGACGCCTCCTTGATTTTCGGCTAAAAGTACCCCTTATTACAAAAAATTCCAGGATTCGACTAAGGTGCCACGCTCCCTTTAAGTATTCAAATTATACAGCCCTAAATTCGTGTAAAAACGTAAAAGGGGACGGCTGGCTAGCTCGCACATAAAATTTTGCCCCTCTTAAAATGTTCCGTCGGGTACCTAATCAAGAGGCTGAATGTGTTCCTACAAGTTCAGAAAGCATGGCTACGCCAATCGCGAAGCGAGCCAGGGCGCTAGTCTAACCTCTATTACCCTGGTCTAACCTACTATTTGAGTAACGTGCGTCTCTGCGTCTGTCTGTCTGTCGTCTGACGAGGGGGGGGCGGGTACCCGCCCCCTCGGGTTTTTCGGAGATAGCAGAAAAACGGTGACGCGTAGCGCTGCTGTACTTAGCATACCTTTCTCCTCATTATTTTTACAACTTCTGTGAAAATTTTAAGGTTAGGTCATCTCAGGTCAGGTCACCAGTACAGGTCAAGTGACCTGACCTGAAAAAACGTTTAGGATAGCATAAGTCGAACCAGGGTAAACTTATCCGATTGAAACTAATATCACATAATGTGCCCACCGAGTTCTCTAAAATATGTTCCGGTATTTTTTATATCGATGACCTAAGGTTAGGTACGAGCCATGACCTCTCCATTGGAACTACATGGGAAAGTGGTTTTGACGAAATAACTCAGTAACCAATGGTGATAGAGCGCTTATTTTAGCTGCATTAGACTCGCCTGGGCTTTGCCGTTCTATTGATATGCATTTTATATAATTTGACCTTGACCTGACCTCACGCCAGGTCAAATCCTTGATTTGACCTAGAAAGGTCATATCATATATCACTCGATTCGGCTTGCTGCGAGGATTCATACAGTTTAAGTCGTTTTGCTCTATCTTTACTTTTTCAGATGTAATGGCCGAAAACCTTAACCTTCGCCCGGGTGGGGGTCTTTTTAGACCCCCCCTCGGGTTTTTCTGAAGCGACCAAAAAACGGCGGCGCGCAGCGCTGCCAAACTTGGTCTAGCTGTTCCTTCATCATTTTTACATCTTTCCTGAAAATTTCAGCTCAAGGTCATATCAGGTCAGATCACCAGGCTAGGTGAAGTGACCTCACCTCAAAAAATGCTTAGAACCGCATAACTAAAAGAAGGGTTAATCGATCAAGTTGAAACTCATACCACATATTGGGCTCGCCAGGAGCTACAACATATGTTACGGGATTTTTGATATTGGTGACCTAAGGTCATGTGCAGAGCATGACCTCCCCATTGTAAATACATGGGGAAAATCACGAAATGAGCTTTTTCTCAGTAAGTATAGATGGAATCAACTTCAAACATCGGTTACGACTTGCTTTTAGCCCATTTCTGAAGTTGATGCTAAATTTTTGACTTGTGACCTTTAACACGCGCATTGACGGGGGTCTGAGCCACCTTCGCATTGACGGGGGCGGGTACCCGCCCCCTAAGATCTCGAGAACCACGATAGGTAGCGAAAAACGGTAAACGGCGCTGGGCTGCCCATCCACTTCTCCATGGAAAACATTTGAACCATTTTTTGTTAGGTCACATTTAAGGTCACGAGAGGTCAAAACATGCCGTCATAGGGATACCATGTAAATTCAGTTTTTCGGCCATTACATCTGAACAAGTAAAGATAGAGCAAAAGGACTTAAACTCTATGAATCCTCTCAGCAAGCCGATTCGAATGATATATAATTTGACCTTGCTAGGTCAAACCAAGGATTTGACCTGACCTGAGGTCAGGTCAGGGTCACATTATATAAAATGCATATCATTAGAACTGCAAAGCCCAGGCAAGTCTAATGCAGCTAAAATAAATGCTCTATCACCATCCGTTACTGAGTTATTTCGTAAAAACCATTTTTCCCATGTATTTCCAATGGAGAGGTCATGCCACGTACCTGACCTTAGGTCATCGATATAAAAAATACCGGAACATATATTAGAGAACTCGGTGGGGCCATTATGTGATATGAGTTTCAATCGGATAAGTTTACCCTGCTCCGATTTATGCTATCTTAAACTTTTTTTGAGGTCGGGTCACTTGACCTGTACTGGTGACCTGACCTGAGATGACCTAACCTTAAAATTTTCACAGAAGTTGTAAGAATGATGAGGAAAAAGGTATACCAAGTACGGCGGCGCTACGCGCCGCCGTTTTTCTGCTATTCCCGAAAAACCCGAGGGGGGCGGGTACCCGCCCCCCGTCAATGCGCGTGTTAAAGGGTCACCTTAGGTCAAATCAGCATTTTTTGGTGTTTTACTCTATAAATTTTAAATGAAATAAGATAGAACTTTTATTTTGTCACCAAAGTGTTTGTATAGTCACTGCAAGTCAAATGATATACATCATGACTATACCAGGTCAAGTTGAGTCAGACCGCTGACCTGGGTCAGGTCAAATTATTAAATTTGACCTGGCATAGCAATATCATATATCATTCGATTCGTATTGATGAGAGGATTGCAATGGTGCATAAACTATGGCTGCATCATGTTTGGTTTGGAAGCTATTAGCGAAAAAGGAAAGGCCCTTATGCATGAGTGGCTATGGACATTTCCAAGAATATGCCCAATATTCAGTGACCTGTAGCTCCCTAGGCTTTGACCTGACACGAAAATGAATGCCACTGTAATGAAAGCGCATTTCAAGAGCTTTCGAATGGTGTTAAAAAATGTTTCTAGCTATCATAGTTTCTTAGATATATGAGGTTTTCTTAGTACACCTCATATTAGTGATTTTGACCTATTTTGACCTCTGGTGACCTTGATATTGACCTGACAAGAAAAATGACCGAAGTATTTTCGATATCATCTTCGAAGAGCTTTCGATTGCCGTTTTGCGCTTTTTTCTAGCTCTCTTAGTTTTTGAGATCGTGGGGGGTCTTTTTTAGCCCCCACCAGGGCGAAATAGGCTCGTACCCGCCACCGGGGCAAGGGTTAATTTACACGTTATCCCTATGACAGCATGTTTTGACCTCTCGTGACCTTAACTGTGACCTAACAAAAAAAGTACAAATATTTTTGATGGAGAAGTGGATAGGCTACCCAACACCTTTTACCGTTTTTCGCTACCTACCGTGATTCTCGAGATCTTAGGGAGGGGGCGGATACCCGCCCCACCCCCGTCAAAGCGAAGGTGGCTCAGACCCCCGTCGATGCGCGTGTTAATTCAACGCTCTAGCTAAATGAGGTCCAAAGTTATTGTCAAAATACTGTTTTTGACCCATGGTGACTTGTGGTGACCTCAAATAGGTCAAAGGCAAATATGTTCCCTGGAATGCGTCGAAGGTTGGTCGAGAATGCTAAATATGCTGTTTATGTTGGTATGCAATGCTGTTGGTAAATATTTATTATTCCTGGATGCCCAAAAGATTTATCATCAGTATGCAAAGTTGAAATATGGCAGGTGTCTACTGGAGCTTGCTGGGGAAAGCTTTCGGTAAATTTTCCGGACTAGAGAAGCTTATTTACGATTAGGAGGAAGAGAGCTGGACATGGGGACAGACCTTGAAACAAAAGGGGAAATTTAAACATGGGATGAGGCTATTTTTATAAAAAGATAGGTAATAGTACTGTTCTGGCTTTTTCTAACATGTGCTCTTAACCCTCGCCCCACCGGGGGGCCATCGATGGCCCCCTAAGGTTTTTTTAAAGATAGCAGAAAAATGACGAAACGCAGCACCGCAGTTGAGGGCTCTGTTTCTCACCTCATTATTTTTCCACCATCCCTGAAAATTTTTACCCTAGGTCACCCAAGGTCAGGTCACCAGGCGAGGTCAACCAAGGTCACCTCACTTCAACTTTGAAGCTCTATAAGAGCTACATTTCTCAGTCGATTTATTTGAAGCTTCCTACACTTTATGACCTATCCAGGGTCTACAACATGTATATCCGGGATTTTTTCGATTTCGTGACCTGAGGTCAGGTCACGAGGCGACCTCTCCCATTGGAAAAGCATGGGAAAAAGCTGTCTCATGATCTAAAAGCCACAAAAATGATTCCAAATGATCAGACTGCTCAGAACAGCGTTTTTGGACACCCTTTCACGGATCCCAGGGGTCATATTTTCCCTCTGACTTTTCCAAGTTCATCCAAGGTCACCAGGGGTCAAAAACTGTATTTTGACAATAACTGTTGACCTAATTGAGCTAGGGCGCTGAAACAAACACCATCGTGTTTTTCTTGTTACTGGCTTTCATTTGGTATACGGCAAGATTACTTTCTGATCTTTCGTGACCTCAGGTCATATTAGGTCACGAGGTGACCTCTGGAGGTCAAACCACTGGCGGAAGGTCTTTACGTTCCACGTAGCAGAAAAAAGGTTAATCTGCAATTGAATCTGTAGACATTAGGCTCGACAAGTTTTGAGCTAGTGAAGCAACCACCGGAGTGTGCGTTTTAGCCGCAGACATCCATTTAACCCTTGCCCCGGTGGCGGGTACGAGCCACCTTCGCCCTGGTGGGGGGCTAAAAAAGACCCCCACGATCTCAAAAACTAAGGGAGCTAGAAAAAAGCGCAAAACGGCGATCGAAAAGTCTTCGAAAATAATATCGAAAATACTTCAGTCATTTTTCTTGTCAGGTCAATATCAAGGTCACCAGAGGTCAAAATAGGTCCAAAATCGCTAATATGAGGTGTACTAAGAAAACCTCATATATCTCAGAAAACTATGATAGCTAGAAACATTTTTCTAACACCATTCGAAAGCTCGTGACTTGCTCCTTTATCACGGTGGCAATAATTTTCGTGTCAGGTCAAAGCCTAGGGAGCTACAGGTCACTAAATATAGGGCATATTCTTGGGAATGTCCATAGCCACCCATGCATAAGGGCGTTTACTTTTTTGCTAATAGCTTCCAAACCAAACAAGATACAGCCATAGTTTATGCACCATTGCAATCCTCTCGTCAATACGAATGGAATGATATATGATATTGCTATACCAGGTCAAATTTAAGAATTTGACCTGACCCAGGTCAACGGTCTGACCCAACTTGGCCTGGTATAGTCATGATGTATATCATTTGACTTCCAGTGACTATACAAACACTTTGGTGACAAAATAAAAGCTCTATCTTATTTTATTCAAAATTTATAGAGAAAAACACAAAAAATGATTATTTGACCTAAGGTGACCTTTTAAAGGTCACAAGTTAAAGATTTTGGCATCAGCTTCAGAAATGGGCTAAGAGCAAGTCGCAACCGATGTTTGAAGTTGATTCCATCCATACTTACTGAGAAAAGCTCATTCCGTGATTTTCCCCATGTATTGACAATTGGAAGGTCATGCTCTGCACATCACCTTAGGTCACCAACATCAAAAATCCCGGAAAAAATGTTGTAGCTCCTGGTGGGCCCAATATGTGGTATGAATTTCAACTTGATTGATTAACCCTTCTTTTAGTTATGCGGTCCTAAGTATTTTTGAGGTGAGTTCACGGTTTAAATATAAGACCGGAGAGAGTAAAACGTCATTATGTCCACTAGAGCAGACGCACCCTAACACCCTTGTTCCCTTACTTCACTTGTTCGATCGCCCGCCGTTTGAGGCTTCAAGCATCCCCTGAGTGGAAAGCAGTTCCTGCCCGACGTTGGCCTCTCCGTCAGGTGCCGGGCCTGCGGGTCCGTTGTCCACTTCCAGGTTGACTCCGGACTACATTTATGTCTGGAACAGTTTGCCTTCAGTTCTGTCTTGACTAAATGAGGGTATAGTTTTCGGTTCTCTTTGGAATATTTTTCACCTAGGATGAGGGTCTATGATATGCAATTTAGTGAGGTGCCACGCGGGTTCAGATTGACTGAGCAAACCTGCGCACCACCGGGGTTCGGTGCCATCCCCCAGTCGGCCGATTTGCCCCCCCTCCCCAGTCGGCCGATTTACCCCCTCCTCAGTCGGCCGAAATGCCCCCCAGTGCCCGGAAACTGTCCTCCCAGTGAAATAGACATGAGCTGACTTAAAATTGATCAAATGCAGACTCACCTAACGAAAATAAGACAGAAGACCACCCGATAATTATACCTACTTTTGTTCTATTTCTGGCCCCAAATTGACAATCCACAAATTTTGTGTCAAACAAATTTTCACCCGTGGCTGTCTACTCCATCGTGCGACGACGAAACAAAGCGCGTGATTACGGGAAATCCCGGCAAATCAGCCGCAGCATCAACTAATCACAACGCTGGAGATGAACGCTGGCCTACAACCAATCAAACATCCTGTTTTATCCGACCAGGAGCTCACATCCCAGCCAGTACCGTGACATTGTATGATGCTCTCATTTCACACGCAGCCAGTTGTCAAGGCCTAGAGCTCGTTCGTGGATTAATCGGGACACGGTGTATTCAAAGTAAGACTGGTTGCGGTGTGGTGGTATGAAGTGCTTAGCCTTCTTATTTATTATTGTGGTGGTAGCATGCATAAGCGTCGCCACCGACAAATAAGTCAGGGGGTCAGGCAAACTTCAACCTTATGCTGACAGCAAACTTTCCACGTTAGTACCAAAAATTTTCGTTGCCTTCCACAGCGGCTGGTTATACAAATTTCCGGTTTACTCCCATTTTGACTGAGATAAGGCAATTGTTTGTCAAAAAGTGAAGGGGGATTGATAATGCTAGAAAATGTTCCGGTTGCGTGTATAAAATCATTCGATGGCCACGCGGGGTCGGAAGGGCACCCCCGGCTTCCTATGAGGTGGGTAGTGTGACCCTGATTTTGACCCTCGTGACCTGTGCTGACCTCCAATAGGCCAAAGGGCGCATATTGCCCATGGAATCCGAGAAGAAGTGACCAAGAATGCTTTTCTGAGAAATCTGAGCATTTGCAACCATCTTTGTGATTTAGATCATAAGAAAGCTTTTCCCATCCTTTATCTATGGGAAAGGTCACCTCGGGATCTGACCTCATGTCACTAAATCGAAAAATCCCGGAAATACATTTTTAGACCCTGGAAGGGTCATCAAGTGTAGAAAGTTTCAAATCAATCCACTTTAAAGTGTAGCTACGGTAGAAGTGAAGTGGTAGTTTTGGAATTTGAGCACTTGACTGCTTAACCCTTGCCCCGGTGGCGGGTACGAGCCACCTTCGCCCTGGTGGGGGGGGCTAAAAAGACCCCCACGATCTCAAAAACTAAGAGAGCTAGAAAAAAGCGCAAAACGGCAATCGAAAGCTCTTCGGAAATGATATCGAAAATACTTCAGTCATTTTTCTTGTCAGGTCAATATCAAGGTCACCAGAGGTCAAAATAGGTCAAAATCGCTAATATGAGGTGTACTAAGAAAACCTCCTATATCTCAGAAACTATGATAGCTAGAAACATTTTTCTAACACCATTCGAAAGCTCTTGAGATGCACTTTCATTACAGTGGCATTCATTTTCGTGTCAGGTCAAAGCCTAGGGAGCTACAGGTCACTAAATATTGGGCATATTCTTGGGAATGTCCATAGCCACCCATGCATAAGGGCGTTTACTTTTTCGCTAATAGCTTCCAAACCAAACAAGATACAGCCATAGTTTATGCACCATTGCAATCCTCTCGTCAATAAGAATCGAATGATATATGATATTGCTATGCCAGGTCAAATTTAAGAATTTGACCTGACCCAGGTCAACGGTCTGACCCAACTTGACCTGGTATAGTCATGATGTATATCATTTGACTTCCAGTGACTATACAAACACTTAGGTGACAAAATAAAAGCTCTATCTTAGTTTATTCAAAATTTATGGAGAAAAACACCAAAAAATGCTTATTTGACCTAAGGTGACCTTTTAAAGGTCAAAGGTAAAAAATTTTGGTATCAGCTTCAGAAATGGGCTAAGAGCAAGTCGCAACCAATGTTTGAAGTTGATTACATCCATGCTTACTGAGAAAAGCTCATTTCGTGATTTTCCCCATGCATTGTCAATGGGGAGGTCATGCTCTGCACATGACCTTAGGTCACCAATATAAAAATCCCGGAACAAATGTTGTAGCTCCTGGTGGGTCCAAGATGTGGTATGAGTTTCAACTTGATCGATTAACCCTTCTTTTAGTTATGCCGTCCTAAGTATTTTTTGAGGTGAGGTCACTTCACCTGACCTGGTGACCTGACCTGATATGACCTTGAGCCAAAATTTTCAGGAAAGATGTAAAAATGATGAAGGAACAGCTAGACCAAGTTTGGCGGCGCTGCGCGCCGTTTTTTGGTCACTTCGGAAAAACCCGAGGGGGGGTCTAAAAGACCCCCACCCGGGCGAAGGTTAATATCACAGATATCACACTGTACCTGGCGTGTAAATTTCTGCAGAAAAGAAGGCGTGTAATAACTTCATATAATTCCCCCCCAATTTCTGGCCCTAAAACCACCCTTGAAGTTTAAATTTCGCCTAAATGAGAGACATGACCATTTCCAAGCAACTGACTGTCAATCCATACTAGTTTCATTCTTACATTCTTACATATGTGCCCTGCTGCAGACATCTTTGCCGATAATTATGAAACATTTCGTGCAAAAAGTCAGGGCCTACGTCGCCGCTTTGTAGCCATGGTTTGGGACTGTGTTTTACCGGACTGTGTATTATGACTCTTAGAGGTTTGTCACATTAATGTTTTATTCTTCACGCTCATCATTTTAGCGTTGTATACGCGTGTGCCCTATTGGGTATTTTACTCCGGCTGTACAGTGTTTGTGCTCTTATCATGTGTATATAATGTCGATTGCCCTCTATACCGATGTACCATTGTTTTATCTCCTCTACTTTGCCTTTTATTGGGGTCATCCCGTGGGCAATGAATTAAAAAAATAAAATCGAGCCTAAGAGACAAGAGTTACGGATTATCTAAAAAAATACAGAAATTTTGTATATTTTCAACGCCCTGCCCTCAATTTTCAAAATTTAGAAATTTTCTTGTTTTTCTAAAATGGAGTTTAGCGCGAGAGTAATTGAGTGCAGTTTGAATTTTTCAAATCGGCCAGGTAGATTTCGAGATCTTAGGGGGAGGCAGAATCTGCTCCCCCCTGTTGGAAATAGGGGTAGCCGGGAGCCCGTTGGAAATAGGGTTAAATTCGGACGTTCCGCCGTCGCTGACGGTGTGACTCCACGCCACCCGATTGGGCTCTCCTTGCCTCAGCTTGGGTTGTGTTGAGGTCTGCAAGAGCCTGTGTCCTCGTTTTGCGTGATGAAATTGCATTCTGACACTCGTCTGTCCATCACGATAATGGATGGTGGCAAGGTTTGCCAGAGGTTCTGGGAATAGAAGCGTGGGTGGCACATAACAGAAGAAGTCCAGAGAACTGACCAAATGTGATTACCTCCCCTCTTAAGTGGCTCCAAAACGAGCTCTCCAACAAAGAACACAAGTTTGGTGTATCTGCTTTGCAGAAATACTAGCGTTGGAGCCTCCTTCTTCTCCTACCACGCTATCTTTGGTGGCATAAGGATGCCCTCTTCTCGTGCTTGCGTGACTAACGTCAGCCGCATCCGCTAGACTCTGAATCACCGTCTGCTTGCATCGCCTCTGAAATGAAAGCAAGGTTGTGCTCCCTTTTTTACCTGGCCAGACCGTGAGATGCCACCACACTTCCGTGAGCGTACATTACTGAAAACATCAGGATACGGCCGCCAACGTCGTAATGGTAGACTCGGAGTCACGTTCCAGTACCGCGGTGCCTACCATGCTAGCGCCTCTGACCTTCAGTTTCCCGGCCATCTTCAGCGCAAATGGTCGTTTCCATTCTCAGCTGTTTGGTGTTGTGAGTGGATGTCATTTGTGAAACCCACTGACCCAGAAATTGCCGTGTTCCCACCGTGAAACATTTCGGCACTTGTCTCTGTGGTCATTCCTGGCCTCCCAGTGCCGGTGAGGTGTCTGGAGATGACTTGAGCAGGTGGCGGTGCCGGTGCAGCTCGCTGGGCCTCGAGTCGTCCGTTTCTGTCCCCTCCAGCGGCGGTGCCGGGAGTGAGGAATGGCGGCCGTCAGTGGCTGGCACACAGGTGAGAGGTCACCACACCAAGATAAGGCGCCCCGACCGTAAGGCGCCGGGCGCGCTCTTCCCTGCTGCGCCTGCACCGGGTTTCACTGCAATTAATAGGATGCCTTCTTCACTGAGACATTGTGTATGCTATATATTATGCTCCCTAAGGTTAGGTAACTACCATGTTGTGTCAGGCTGATATATTCATTGGGTATAACCGTCCTACCTATTAGTATTGCTAGTTAACTTTGATTTCGATGTTTTTAAGGGAATTAGTGGTTCGATGTTAAACAATATAGTCCCTAACCATAAATCTTAGGTTTGAATCGCGAGAGGGGTCTCTGCAAAGTTTTTTTTCAACAGCCAGAATCCCTTTCAACAAGGCAAGGGTTCACAATGCCGAGCGACCTTAGCATCGTTAATGTGCATCCCACTGGGGTACCAGACGCACTCCCACCGGGTGCAGTTTCCTCCGAAATACCATACTAAGAAGTAACCTAGAATAGCGCCACTATGTGCAGCTTATCCAAGGTCATATTTATGTTTCTTGTATTTTTTACTCGAGTAAAACCTGCAGTTAAGATAGTATTCAAGGTGATGTGGCGAGTCTAAAAACGTCATGACTTGAATATGGCGCGTTCTATTCCTTTTCTTTGATGTGTTTCACGTGATTTAGGGCGTCATTTCTGGTGAGAGAGCTTTCAAGGCGGTGTGACACAGTCTAAAAACTACGTGTCATGATCTGGACGTGACGCCACATGAACATTCACCAACCGATATGTCTAAATATGTGCTGATATTGATTAAATTTGAAATTAAAGACCCGGTCAGATTTATTTTATCAGAGCCTCGACGTCGGATCAGTCTCATTGGTCATCGGAGAAGCCTTTTTGATCAAATGCAGATCCGAGCAAATTGAACCTCTCCATATAATCCGTTAGTTCAGTGAATTATAAGGAGATAAATACAGGCATGAAGTTTAGGGTGCCTTACCCACACCCCAGTCATGACTTAGCCCTATATATAAGCATCAATTGTACAAGCACTCGTCATCTCAATGCTGCGCTACTGTTTGTCTGTGTACGGCTCGTGTGGTGTGACTCAGGTGCATCGATTGCAGAAGATAGTACATTTTTTGTGCTCGTGGTGTGACTGGGAGGAGGAGATTTGACCACATAACAGATGTTGTTGAGCAGCTTGGCTGGCAGACTGCCCAGAGGATGATTATTTACCACACAGTGAGCGCGGTGGAGCGGGTGTTGGCTACGGGACAGCCCCGACTGTTGTGTGAGACCATGGGCCGGCAAGCCAACCAAGTGCATGGTCACGATACCCGTCGCTCTGGCCAGTGGACCTTGCCGGCAATACGCACAGAGGCGGGTCGACGGCGACTGTGTTATCGAGGCGTGTCCTTGCTGAACCGGACTGGACTTATACCTGGCTCATTTAATTTTAAGACTGAACTTAAAGTGACCTTGCTAGACATTTTAGAGGATTGAGTTGTGAATGCCTTTATTTTCGCTCACTACTGTTTGGGTGTATGTTTCTGCAGAAGAGTATGTCGGTATGTATCCAACCCTTTTATCTTTGTATTAAGAGAATTATTCCTACAAACAGACTTCTATACATATACGGTATATCTGAAAGCGATAAATGTAGGTCCTGCCCTATATATTCTGAAACGATTCAACATAGGTTTTGGCACTGTCCCTCGGTTAGACTCCTCTGGAGCGAAGTTAAGGCGTTACTTGGTCTACAGAATCATATTTCGTGTCAGGATGTTGTTCTCGGTATTGATGTGGGATGTCAAAAGAAAACGCGCGAAGCCAATAACCTTATCATGATCACGAAACAATTTATTTGGAAAAACCGAGAATACCATGGCCGGCTGACCTGCGCAAACCTGCGCCTGCACCTCAAAGAGTACATTTCAATTGAAAAATATATCTCTAGAATAAGGGGACAAGAGCAGAAGTTCGTCGAGCAATGGGAAAACCTAGACACAAGTATAAGGCGAGGAAACATTTGAATGATTGCAGCTGTAACCTTCAGTAGACTTCACTCGCAGATGCTCAATCAAACACATACAGAATGACACACACACACATACACACACACACATGCAAAAAAAAACACACACACATGTACAAACAGGTATTCACTCACTCACTCCTAATGACTTAACTTCATTACTCAAACATGTTTTCCTCCTCCGTTCTCTGCCTTATTTGATGTGCTACTTCGTGCGAATGTGGTGAGGAATGTTAAGATTGTGGAGGCGGAGCCTTGAGTTATGAACTTGGATATTGATGCTGAAAATAAAGGGCTTCGGCCGACACCTGAAAAAAACCCTTTTATCTCAGCCTACTTTGAACCGATTTTAACCCGCGCCCCACCGGGGGTCCGGCGCCACCTTCGCCCCACCGGGGGGGCCATCGATGGCCCCCCTCTAACTCCGAAAATATGGGCGTTAGCGCAAATCTGCAAAGTGCAATAGAAAGCTTGCGTGAATTTAGTAAGAAATTACTTCGCATGTTTTAGTGCTCAGTTCAATGGTTTGACCTCCAGAGGTCAAATTAGGTCAAGATCGGCTATTTTCACTCAAATATGCAATGATTAAGCAAACTGGGCATAACTCTTATGTCATTAGAGCTATTGAGGCCTGGTAAAGTACATTTGATAGCAAATTGCCAGTACTTTTTCCGCTATGTGGAACGTAAAGACCTCCCGCCAGTGGTTTGACCTCCAGAGGTCACCTCGTGACCTAATATGACCTGAGGTCACAAAAGGTCACAAAGTGACCTTGCCGTATATCAAATGAAAGCCAGTGACAAGACAAACACGATGGTGTTTGTTTCATTGCTCTAGCTTAATTAGATCAAAAGTTATTGCCAAAATACTGTTTTTGACCTCTGGTGACCTTGGATGACCTTGGAAAAGTCAAAAGGCAAATATGACCCCTGGGATCCGTGAAAGTGTGTCCAAAAACGTTGTTCTGAGCAGTCTGAGTATTTGCAATCATTTTTGTGGCTTTTATATCATGAAACAACTCTTCCCTATGCTTTTCCAATGGGAGAGGTCGCCTCGTGACCTGACCTCAGGGCACGAAATCGAAAAATCCCGGATATACACCTTGTAGACCCTGGAGGGGTATGAAGTGTAGGAAGTTTCAAATCGATCGACTTTGAAATGTAGCTCTTACAGAGCTCTAAAGGTGAAGTGAGGTGACCTTGGTTGTCCTCGTCTGGTGACCTGACCTTGGGTGACCCGGGGTAAAAAATTTCAGGGATGATGGGAAAATGATGCAGTGAGAGGTAGAGCCCTCAACTGTGGTGCTGCGCCTCGTCGTTTTTCTGCTATCCCGGAAAAACCTTAGGGGGGCCATCGATGGCCCCCCGGTGGGGCGAGGGTTAACATGTGACGTGAATGTGTGAAAAGCCTCATTCTTTTGAGGATCATGTTCAAATAAATCTGTCATCTGTTATCTGTTAATATATCCAGGTTCATCCCTGTACATTTAACTGAAAAAGCAATAATTCAGTCGCCATTGTGCCCTTCTTATGGCTGCAGAGTGTTTATACCCATGCATTATGGCCATTTTAGAGCAGCAGGTGGTCTTGACCTGGCACGGAGCCATTTTCCATTTTCACTATTCAAACCAGCATCACAAATCGTTCGCTTCGTTCCGATTTTACTGATTATTGGCTATAGAACAGCACCCGAATTTGTTTTGTATATGTTTGGGGTATTTCTGGGAAGACAATCAGACAGGAGGGCAAGTAACTCCCTCCTATCCCCGTTATTCCCGTGGGGTGTGTTACGGCAGGAACACAGCCATGAAAAAGGCTGGATAAGGCCATGTCACGGCAGGAGAAGGCTTCCGCAGGAAATAGCTTTCTGAAATAGTAACAATTCAGTACATTTCGCGGTCAAAAGTTTGCAGCCTCACGTTACTCCATGAAACGGGAAGAGCATAACTTCGAGATCCTGTCTGGGGATTACATGGACACCTCTAAGAAACTTGGTTCTAAATAGAATATGCCTCGAACGAAGGTAAACAAGTAAATCCAGGCTGCCCAGCGCAGGCTGATACGAATATTACCTACATTCTAGTCGTTTGCAATTACAGATTTATACTTCTTGTGCCTCTTAGCTGTTACCGAAAAAACTTCCTGCCAAAAACATGTCTTTATAACTTCCAGGCTGAGCAAAAAAATGCCTATGGTACGGGTCGGAAATGCTGAAATCGGATCACTGCACGTTGGCAGACTAGGCATTTGTACAAATCACCTTTTAGTGGTTTCACCGGGCCATGAGTGATTATTCTGAGGCTAAAGGAGGACGAAAATACCACATCGCGTCAATACATATATAAATAAGGTAACACGCGCACTGGAGGGGCCTCGGAGGCCCCCAACCCACTTATTTTTCCGTATGGCCGGAGAACCGCTCGTAGCCGAAAAAAGATACTTGGCCACATTTGAGGCGAATGACCTGTCGAATTGCTGAACGAAATTTGGAAATCGGTCGAATTTTTACACTTCTAGGATTTCAAAGTCAGACCTGCATTTTGAGATCGCCGCAATCGAACGGTCGAACCAGTTCATTTGAGTTCATTCATTGGAGACCGAGTGGTGACATCATAACGCCATATAACCGGGATGATATGTCAAGAGCACCTCACATGAAGGGCAAGACTAAAGGTTAAAGGTCAAGGTCATATCAGCACTTTCAAGGCCATTGAGCCCAGTGCTTCTGGTCAAATGGCGTTACCCAGTCTGACGTGTATTAGCATAATGACGTCATAGTTAAGGTGCCTCAATGTAAAGTCAAAGGTCGAAGGTCAAAGTCAAAGGCCATTTTTAAATGTTGATCATCATGTCCCGCCAAACAGTGATATAGTGTCTAAGTGTACATTATCGGTAGTATACCGTATTGTGAACTTATAGGTCAATGACCTTGAACCCAAAATTGTCAAAAAGCTTCCTTGTGACCTTACCTTTGCAGCCCCGGTCCGCCTTTAGCTTATTCCCGTCTTTTTTCCCGCATAATAACTGAATTTCCCAATAAGTCCCCAACATGACCAATACTTGACCTTTATAACCTCGTTTGACCTTGAAGATATTGACCTACGTCAATGAAAATTGACCATGGGGGCATTTTGGCTCCAAGGCCTCACTTATTTTTCTTTGGTGTCCGAAGAACTACTCGCAACCGGAGACCGCTACTTGGCCAAATTTGAGAGATTTCAACGGCGCGTTGCTTGTGAAGGAATTCAGAAAATTTCGAAAAAATATGTACTGATAGGCTTTCAAAGTCAGACCAATATTTTGAGATCACCACAATCGCACGGCCTAACTAGTTCGCCTCCATTGGAGACAGAGTGGTGATGTCAAAACTCAATATAAATGAAATATGTCGAGGTCAATTGACATGAAGTTCAACATGAAGGGTCTCAGTCCAAGGTCATATTGGTATTTTCAATTTCATTAACCCTCGCCCCACCGGGGGCCATCGATGGCCCCCTAAGGTTTTTCCGGGATAGCAGAAAAACGACGAGGCGCAGCACCGCGGTTGAGGGCTCTACCTCTTACTGCATCAATTTCCCATCATCCCTGAAATAGTTTACCCCGGGTCACCCAAGGTCAGGTCACCAGACGAGGTCAACCAAGGTCACCTCACTTCACCTTTAGAGCTCTGTAAGAGCTACATTTCAAAGTCGATCGATTTGAAACTTCCTACACTTCATAACCCCTCCAGGGTCTACAAGGTGTATATCCGGCATTTTTCGATTTCGTGCCCTGAGGTCAGGTCACGAGGCGACCTCTCCCATTGGAAAAGCATGGGGAAAAGCTATTTCATGATATAAAAGCCACAAAAATGATTGCAAATACTCAGACTGCTCAGAACAAGGTTTTTGGACACCCTTTCACGGATCCCAGGGGTCATATTTGCCCTTTGACTTTTCCAAGGTCATCCAAGGTCACCAGAGGTCAAAAACAGTATTTTGACAATAACTTTTGACCTAATTGAGCTAGAGCGGTGAAACAAACACCATCGTGTTTGTCTTGTTACTGGCTTTCATTTGATATACAGCAAGGTCACTTGTTGACCTTTCATGACCTCAGGTCATATTAGGTCACGAGGTGACCTCTGGCGGTCAAACCACTGGCGGGAGGTCTTTACGTTCCACATAGCGGAAAAAGTACTGGCAATTTGCTATCAAATGTACTTTACCAGGCCTCAATAGCTCTAATGACATAAGAGTTATGCCCAGTTTGCTTAATCATTGCATATTTGAGTGAAAATAGCCGATCTTGACCTAATTTGACCTCTGGAGGTCAAACCATTGACCTGAGCACTAAAACATGCGAAGTAATTTGTTACTGAATTCACGCGAGCTTTCTATTGCACTTTGCAGATTTGCGCTAACGCCCATATTTTCGGAGTTAGAGGGGGGCCATCGATGCCCCCCGGTGGGGCGAAGGTGGCGCCGGACCCCCGGTGGGGCGCGGGTTAAACCCAGTGCTTCCAGTAAAATAGCGCTCCGAAGTGTGATAAATATTATGCTATGACCTCATATTTCAGGAAACTCAATGTGAAGGTCGAGTTCACTGGTTAACACCCGGTGGGCCTCCAAGCCAGCTTCGCCCTGGTGGGGGTATTAACACGAGCATTGACGGGGGTCTGAGCCACCTTCGCATTGACGGGGGCGGGTACCCGCCCCCTAAGATCTCGAGAACCACGGTAGGTAGCGAAAAATGGTAAACGGCGTTGGGCTGCCCATTCACGTCTCCATCGAAAACATTTGAACCATTTTTTTGTCAGGTCACATTTAAGGTCACGAGAGGTCAAAACATGCCCGCCATAGGGATAACATGTAAATTCAGTTTTTCGGCCATTACATCTGAACAAGTAAAGATAGAGCAAAACGATTTGAACTATATGAATCCTCTTAGCAAGCCGAATCAAATGATATATAATTTGACCTTGCTAGGTCAAATCAAGGATTTGACCTGACCTGAGGTCAGGTCAGGCTCAAATTATATAAAATGCATATCATTAGAACCGCAAAGCCCAGGCGAGTCTAATGCAGCTAAAATAAATGCTCTATCACCATCCGTTACTGCGTTATTCCGTAAAAATCATTTTCCCATGTATTTCCAATGGAGAGGTCATGCCTGTACCTGACCTTAGGTCATCGATATCAAAAATACCGGAACATATGTTAGAGAACTCGGTGGGGCCATTATGTGATATGAGTTTCAATCGGATAAGTTCACCCTGCTCCGACTTATGCTATCTTAAACTTTTTTTGAGGTCGGGTCACTTGACCTGTACTGGTGACCTGACCTAAGATGACCTAACCTTAAGATTTTCAAAGAAGTTGTAAAAATGATGAGGGAAAAGGTATACCAAGTACGGTGGCGCTACGCGCCGCCGTTTTTCTACTATCTCCGAAAAACCCGAGGGGGAGGCGGGTACCCGCCCCCGTAAATGCGCGTGTTAAGACACCCCTCCCTCATACTCGGCTCCTATGCGGGATAGCGAAAAACGCGAACGCTGTTGGATAGCTTATACAAATTAATGAAGAAACTACATCACTTACTTTTTGGCTCAGGTCAGTATTGAGGTTATGACAGATCAAAGAAGGTTACATGTTAGAGCAGAGTTTTTGGGCTCCAGCGCCTGACAGAGTTGAGTTAGAATACTTTTTAGTTGCCTTTGGCTTCCTCTCGTCACTGTAAATCGAATGATTTTTGATATGACTATACTAGGTCAAAACATAAAAATGACCTGCCCTCAGGTCACGTCACGTTCACTATCCAAACAAGCATAGCCAATATGCATACCAATCCACTCGCAATAGCAATCCAAACGTAATGGTATCAAAATAAAATTGTTGTCATCATGTCCTGCAAAGTTATTGACCCCAGTCTGAACACTGCTAAAGTAGCCCCAGAGATGACATCTCAGAAGTCGTAGGTCAAAACTTTCAACATAAATCTGGAAAGGGACCCAGGATGCTAGGATTTGGAGAATACAAAGACATTCTCAGCTGTATCTACACAAATACAGCCCAATTCCTGTTTTCCTTATGCATTTCCAATGGAGAGGTCATGATCCGTACCTGGTCCTAGGTCATCGATAGGAAAAGTCCCGGAAAACATTTTTTAGTGCTCGGTGATCGCATTATGTGGTATAAGTTTCAATCTAAAAGATTCGCCCATCTCTTACTTATGCCAGCTCAAGCATTTTTGGAGGTGAGGGTACTTGAACTGCACTGGTGACCTGACCTGAGATGACCCAACCTTAAAATTTTTGGGAAAAGTTGCGGAATTAATCAAGGTAAAGGCGTGTCAAGTACGGCGGCACTTTACGCCGCTACTTTTTCGTGCCGCTGGAAAAAAACCCGAGGGGAGTGTTCAACCACCCCTCCCCCCACCGGGGCGAGGGTTGAGGCCAAAGTTCATGGGTCAAGCACAATCCTGATTTTGCTGCCAAATGGCTGATATAATGTTAGTCATATTGTTTGTATATTATAGGGTAAATATCATAATAAGACGCCATAGATCAATAACGTTAAATGGCCTTGACCTCAAAATTTCAACCATATCTATAGACCTTCTCGATATGATTTCTTTTTTAGCACATGCTCGACTTTTCCCGCCTAATCAAGCATTTCCCGTTGGTTCCCAGCACGACCAATAGTTGACATTTGTGGCCTTGTTTGGCCTCGAAGATATTGACCTAGGTCAATGAAAGTGGGCTATAATGTTGATCATCATAACCCCTGCCTACCCCCAATTTGACTTTTTTCTAAGCCCCTTAGTTTTTGAGATGTGGGTGGGAGCCTTCAATGCACTTTAATGCCTTTAATGCAGGGAATGTGGCACCTTGGTCGAACCCTGGAATGTGTTTATTGCTTATTTTATTGTTTATTGAGCATAATCAGCAACAGGCATGCACCTAATTATAGCTTAAGTCAAGGTCAACATCGGATGAATGTACATGAGACACGTTGAGATAATAAGATTGTAAAATTGTACAGGTTAAAAATGTAAACTGAACAGGAAAAATACTGCACTTCACCCCACGGAAACAAATAAATATACCGCTCTTTAAACATTTAAAGTGGATAGTTTCGTATATGTTTCTTGACACTGGATTTAAAAGCTGCTAATGTTGAATTGAAAAGGTCGGCTTCCGGATGTCGCGTAACATGACTGTTAACACGCGCATTGACGGGGGGCGGGTACCCGCCCCCGTCGGGTTTTTCGGAGATAGCAGAAAAACGGCGGCGCGTATCGCCGCCGTACTTAGCATACCTTTTCCCTCATCATTTTTACAACTTCTGTGAAAATTTTAAGGTTAGGTCATCTCAGGTCAGGTCATCAGTACAGGTCAAGTGACCCGACCTCAAAAAAGTTTAAGATAACATAAGTCGGAGCAGGGTGAACTTATCCGATTGAAACTCATATCACATAATGGCCCCACCGAGTTCTCTAACATATGTTCCGGTATTTTTGATATCGATGACCTAAGGTCAGGTACAGGCATGACCTCTTCATTGGAAATACATGGGAAAAATGGTTTTTACGGAATAACTCAGTAACGGATGGTGATAGAGCATTTATTTTAGCTGCATTAGACTCGCCTGGGCTTTGCGGTTCTAATGATATGCATTTTATATAATTTGACCCTGACCTGACCTCAGGTCAGGTCAAATCCTTGATTTGACCTAGCAAGGTCAAATTATATATCATTCGATTTGGCTTGCTAAGAGGATTCATATAGTTCAAGTCGTTTTGCTCTATCTTTACTTTTTCAGATGTAATGCCCGAAAAACTGAATTTTACATGTTATCCCTATGACGGGCATGTTTTGACCTCTCGTGACCTTAAATGTGACTTGACAAAAAAATGGTTCAAATGTTTTCGATGGAGAAGTGGATGGGCAGCCCAACGCCGTTTACCGTTTTTCGCTACCTACCGTGGTTCTCGAGATCTTAGGGGGGCGGGTACCCGCCCCCGTCAATGCGAAGGTGGCTCAGACCCCCCGTCAATGCGCGTGTTAAAACACAGCACCGCCCGAGAAAACAAATCACGCCTTATTGTTTCCACGTGTGCCACTGGAACATGGAGCAATTGCTCTCTCATAGACCTGGTTCGATGCTGAGGTACATGTAAGGGGAACGCCTCGAGCAGAGAGGCGGAGTCAATTTTCCCGGAAATAACTTTAAAAACAAAGCATACATCATACTCTAGGCTCCTCTGGGACAGACTGCTAATTATAAGAAATATTTAGATGATCGTGATATAACAGTGAATTCGATGTCCGAGATGGGTGAATGTTTCAAGCCGGCCACATAATGAATTTGTGCTGAACTTTTTCGATTCTGTCCAATTGTCACTTTGCAGCTCCGCCCCAGATGGCGCAACCATATTCAAGAATTGATCTAAAATTTCCAAAATACGCAGCCAAAATAGGATCTGTCTGGAACTCTCCTCCTATTCGACCTGTCTGGAGAGAGCGAATCACAAGTCCCAGCATTCTATTGGCTTTGCCAACGACGAAATCCACATGATCGGAAAAGATAATTTAGAGTCCAGCCAAACGCCGAGGTCCCGAATTTTCTCTACGTGATCCAAGGTGACATTTAGTGTGATTAGGAACATTTTTTGCCCAAAATCATGAAAAAGTCCACGATTTCTCTGGAAAATGTACAATGAGCTCAGTATTTTTATTTTTAGAATGCTCCTCTATGGTAAGAAATAAACCTTTGCCTGTGGATAGCGTCATGATCTGGCAACTAATGCCATATTCAACAGGCTCCAAGGGCTTCAATTGGCTGATTACTAACCGTGACGTCGGCATATGTCATCACACCAACAGCTGACAACTGTGGCCTGCTGGTTGGGGTACATTTGGGATACATTTTAAATAGATTTTAGCTTTTCTCTGCGGAAATTTTAAGTTTCAAGACAAATGATATATTGAATACAGGGGTTTCCGGCATGCTTTACAATTTGGCTATCTCAGTTAAATCACGTTATAAAGGTGTCACATTCCCTTTAAGTGTCAGTCCTTTCTCCAGTGAGTGTGTTAGAAGTCCAGCAAAAGTAATGGAGACTGCAACACGACAATATCAGCAGCACCAAATTTGAACTCGAACTTCATGCGCCCAGTGAAAAGATAATTTTCGTTAAAAATGCTGAAGGTTCCCTCAGGTGAAGCTGATGGACTAAGGAACGGGATTATGAAGTGCCCACATTATTACCTAAACTTGTGTGTAAAGTGGAGCACCATATATTATAGGTGCACCTCGCAAGGACCGGTAGAACGTTTCCGTCCAAGAGGGAGAGGGTGTGACACCTTCAATGGGGTCCGCCTCTTCTGCGGGAAATGTGCTAGAAGAACGTTTAATGGTAAATCTTACATGAATCAACATTTCTGTGTGGTGCAGTCGAGGGCACGAATTTTTCCCGAACTCACTTCAAATTTGATAAAGGTGGGTGCACATCTACCTTTCAGAGATAAATGTTAACTCGCCGATTGGTAGCGGCATGGAATGCCTCACAAACCGTGCTGATCAGAATGCAGACTTCTAACTTGTTGGTTTCGTTCGTCTTAAATCATCCTAGAGGGACAAAAAACACTCCACGTGCGACTGTAATTTTCTTTTGGTACGAATGTCCACAAAAACAATTCGGGGATTCATTTCGCTCCGGCGAATAACGAGCAGCAAAAATTTCGCTCATCTCTGTATTTTTGTGTCCATGGAGTGACAACTGGACTCGAATATCTCGACACGAACCTATTAGCACCTGCACTGGAGAGGGGTCTGAACCTAAAGCGAACGGGGTGGGGGGGGCTGGGTAGTTCCTCCTGAGATCTCGGAAACTTATAAAAACGCCGGTTAACAGGTGGGTGGGGTTATGGTGACAAACATTATAGCCAGCTTCCACTGACCTGGGTCTATAACTTTAAGGTCAGACGAGGCCATAATGGCTAAATCCTGGCAGTGCTGGGAACCTATTGGAAAATGCTGTGATTATGCGGAAAAGGTCGGGAATACAAAAGCACGGGCCAAAGGTCATAGACGGAAGGTACCAAAAATGCTACCTGAAAGCTTGGGGTCAAGGACACTCAGGTCATTGACAAGATGTCACAATATTATATATTCCTTACAATGTTCATTACAACTAGCACTAGGCAACCGTTGGGCGGGAAATGAGGATTGACCTTGACCCATAACTTTTTGATCTTGATCTCTGACCCTTGAGCTTGACCTGTGACATTGACCACTACATTGAGTTATCTTAACCATGCCGCCATAGCATAATATACGTCAAACTGGGTAAAGCCATTTGACCGGAAGCACTGGGGCCAATGACCTTGAGAATGCGGTATGACCTTGAACTGTGACCGTTGAACGTTGATCTTGACCTCCATGTGAGGTGACCTTGGCATATAATCTCGTTTATATGGTTTACTTACTTATTTAACACGCGCCCCGCTGGGAGGGGTGAAATTCGCCCCCTCCTGGTTTTCCCCAGATAACCCAAAAAACGAAGAGACGCAGAACAACGAAACTCACAGTACCTTATCCCTGATCAATTTTACGCATATAACCCAATTTTTTTAGGTCAGGTCATGTCAGGTCAAGGAGCTATTCAAGGTCAAGCGACTCGACCTCAAAACCTAAAATTACGAGTTTGAAGCGGCACCTAAGGAGCATCAGCCAACTGATCAGCTTGAAATTTTCACAATATGATGAAGTTATTAGGGTCTACAAATACGTTATCTTGAATTTTTGATATTGTTGACTTAAGGTGGGGCCAATTTTTGGTCACCCCATTAGGTGTAAGTCTATGGAGAAAATAGAAAGAATAAAGTAGAAAGAGCTTGTTTTCGGTAAATACGGGATAGATAAAACTGAAAATGATCAAACGGTGTATTCTTGCCACGAAATTGACCACAAAGTTGAGTTTTTGACCATCTGACCTCTCGAAGATCATGTCAGGTCACAGGAGCATACAGTGATTGTTTTGCAAATAGCGTCTCCCTAAATTGAGATAAAGCTCCCATTGTGCTTGCATTGTGCTTTTATTGTCACGGGAAGTCAATTGATATGCAACATGACCATACCAGGTCATCCTGTGACCTTGACCTAGCTCGATGTCAGCTCATTCTCACAATTTGACATAGCAAGGTCATATTATACATCATTCGATTTGCCACAATGAGAGGAATCCAATAATGCATAAATATTTTCTCTAGCTCCGCTGAGTAAAAATCTAGAGTGGAAAACGTACACTGCCCTGTTGTAAGCCTACGGGACCTTATTTGACCTATGCTGACCTCAATATTGACCTGACATAAGAATACTTTGTATAATTTCTCTTCGTCTCGTCAAGAGCTTTAAAACGCCTTCTGTAATATTTCTTTAGCTTTACTGGGAAATGAAACAGGGGGGCCAAATTCGCCCCCAGTGGGGCGCGTTATGCTAAGGACCCCAGCGGGGCGCGTGTTAAGGGCTTTTTGTAAGGCTTTCTGTGCATGACACCTTTTTCCGTCTCTAAAGTTGTTTATATGACGTTATAATGTCACCAGTCTACCGCGTGATTGCGGCGATCTTAGAATATAGGTTTTGAATTGGAAAATGTATAAGCCAAAACATAATTGACCAGTTTCACGAATCGACGTGACGTTGAACTATCTCAAAAGTAGCCAGGCAGTGGGAAGCATATTGGACCCTAGCAAGGAAGCTGATGGGTCCCTAACCGCGAATTTTGTGGACCCTAGCGGGAAACAGATGGGTCCTTGCCCGGAATATGATGGGCCCCCTGTCAGCGATCTTGCTAAGAGACCTTTTCTGGGAAGCTGATGGAGCCCAATGGGAAGCTAGTTGCACCCAGACGAGAGGCTCGTGGCCCCCAGCTGGAAATTTGGTGGGGCCCCAGCAGGACAGCTGATATCCCCTAGCGGAACGCTGATGGAACCCCTGCCAGAAAACTGGTGAGACCATAATTCCAGAGCTGGTATGGCCGTAGCAAAGAAATTAACAGGGTCCCCATAACTGGGTTAATAGAAATTAGTTAGTTACTGGAAAAGCCAGTGGGCCTCAGCGGGAAACAGATGGGCTCAGCTGGGTGACTGGGGGCCCAGCCAAAGAGCAGGTGGGACCTTAGCTGACATTCTGGTTGTTCCCTAGCCAGGATCTGTTGAGACCCTGTACCAGCGAGCTGGCGGGGTCCTCAGCTGTGACGCTGATAGGTCCAGCAGGAAGCTAGTGGCCCCCAGACGGGAGGATCGAATGCCTCCCTCCACCGACGCAAAGCTGGTGGGCCCCAGCGGGAAGTGGTTGGCTCCTAGCCGGGAAGATAGTGAACCCCAACCGGGTAGCTGGTGGGGCCCTCAGAAGGAAAGCTGATGTCCCCTATCCGGAAAGTGGATGGCTCCCTGCTGGCAAACTGGTTAGACTCTCATGCCGGGAACCGATAGGACCCTGACCAGGAATTTTATAGGGTTCCAACAGCAAAGTTGGTGAACCTCCAGCTGCAAAACTGGGGGGCCGAAGTCGGGGAGCTGGTGCCTCCCTCCCCCGCACTCAGGGAACTGGCGGGGCCGTGTTGGGGGGGGAAACTGGTGGGCCCACACAGGAAATCTGATGAGCTCCCCAACCGGGAAGCTGGTGGGGTCCTAAGTCGGAAAACTGGTGGGCCCCTACAAGTGAACTGGTGGCCCCCACCCAGAAGTTGATGGGGTCCACCCAAGAAGATAGTGAGGCCCCACAGTAAACAAGACCCTTTCGTCAGACTATCAGTCGACCGGGCTACCAGTCAACACGTGATAAGAGCGCCATTTTACAGGGGCTTTTCTGGAGGGCCCTGAAGCAGCATTGTGTGCCGCGTCCATTGGGCCCACTCCAAAAATGCGGTGGGGCTGCGACTGTTCCCTTGCCCCCCGCCCAATCCACCGCCAGTGGTGAGAGACTTCTTAAATCTAAGAATGGTGACTGTCCCTCTTGCCACGTCTTGGATCAGTCCTTTTCACCGTTTTCTGGATTAGTGTTTAACACGCGCCCCGCAAGGGGGGCAAAATTCGCTCCCTCCTGGCTTTCCCAAAATAACGCAAAAACAAAGAGACGCAGAACAACGAAACTTACAGCACCTTATTTCTCATTAATTTCACACATCTGACCAAATTTTTGAGGCAAGGTCATCTCAGGTCAAGGAGCTATTAAAGGTCAAGTGATCCGACCTCAAAACCTAAAATCCCGAGTTTGAAGCGGTGCCCAGGGAATATCAGCGAACTGATCACTTTGAAACTTTCACAATATGATAAGGTCATTAGGGTCTACAAATATGCTATCTCGGAATTTCGATAGTGTTGACTTAAGGTGAGCTCAATTTTTGGTCACCCATTGTAAGTATATGGAGCAAAAAAGAATGGGGTCGTTTTCAGTAAATACTGGATAGATAAAGCTGAAAATTCTCAAACCGTCTGTTCTTACCACGACCTTGACCATTAAGTTGTATTTTGAGCATCTGACCTCTCAAAGTTCATGTCAGGTCACAGGAGCATAGAGTGATTGTTTTGCCAATAACTTCTCACTGAATTGAGATAAGCTCTTATTTTGCTTGCATTGTGTTTATATTGTCACGGGGAGTCGATTGATATGCAGCATGACCATACCAGGTCACTCTGTGACCCTGACCTAGCTCGAGGTCAGGTAATTTTCACTCCTTGACCTAGCAAATTCGTATTATACATCATTCGATTCGCTGCGATAAGAGGAATCCAATGATGCATAAATATTTGCTCTAGCTTCCCTAAGGACAAATCTAGAGAGGGAAACGTACACTGCTCTGTTGTAAGCCTATGGAACCTTCTTTGACCTATGCTGACCTCAATATTGACCTGACATAAAAATTATCCGCATAAAATATCTCCGTCTTGTCAAGAGCTTTCAAACGCTGCCCGTAATTTTTCTTTAGCTTTCGTAGAAAATGAGATACGGAGGGGGGCGAAAAACGCCCCCAGCGGGGCGCGTCATGCCAGGGACCCCAGAGGGGCACGTGTTAATTTTCATGGTCATGGCACACTATTGATCAACCTTTAAAGGTGGTTTCTTTGTTTATGTTAAGACGTGATCGCGGGTGGAGGGAGATTGGGGAGGCCAGGGCTTCCATACACTTTTTGTATAGGACTTATATTGCAGTGCCCACCCCGCCCTCTGAATCAAGAAGATATTTCTGGCTTTGGATGCGATCGTTAGTGTTTTTGTTGCTACGGGACGGAGAACAAAAGAAGCATTCTTGATGACATCGCGGACATGATGCTGCGAAACCTCACTTGTCACCGCGGAGCTAACAAGATTGTAAAGCTGTAGGTACACCACATGCCGGAGAGAGGGAGGTTTGAAAACAGAGAGAGACTTGGCGACTGTCAAGTGGTGGACGGTGTTCAGAGAGCCCTTCTATCTCAGGCCGTCGAATCTAAAAGAAAACAACCATTGAAGTGAAGACTCTCTTCACTCATAATATACTCGAGGCTTTTTTTGCAGACTCTCGTGCATGGTATCACAGGCTTCACATGGTAGAAGCCTGTCGCCATGACTATCCGCCGTCCCGTGCCTGGCGAGTCATTCTACACTGTAATGTAATGAGGGTCATCGTATGGTGAACCCTTCTTTGATCTGGGTTGCAGGTGACTAAACTGAGTGGCCATGGCCCAGTGAAGTAATCGTTTTCGGCTAAGCAGAGAATTGAATACGTTAGCGTCAAGGCTGCTGCTGCACGAGAGGTGCTGAAGATGCTCACACCTGCACCATCAGGAGGGACAAAGTTCCGCAGCTCAATATATATCATAGATATTACAGTGATTAACAATCTACATTAAGCTGGGGTGAAATAACACAATTTTAGGGAATCATTCCAGCTCAGCATTTTTATAGTGCATTCGAACGTGCTGAATCCAAAAATGATACCTTAAGTTGTCAAAAATTTCTGCGATACTCGGCTATTTTTGTTTTAGGTTAGTATTAATTTTCGCGTTTTACCCATTTTTGCATCATCTTCCAAAAGTCGCAAGTATGCAAAATAGTACCTCATTTAAAAGATTTCGATGAGATAAATTGATTTAACTAATGGAAATCTAAATAAGAGTAGGAACTTAGAAAATATTAAGGCATAAATGTTCCTAGCAAGCGTAATTTGGCATAGCGCAGTACTACCCAGCTTCATATACTTGGTATATACCTATGTGCATGCAGGTGCTTACGGTGGATGCAATTCATTGCTAACAGATTTACTTACATTTCTCCTGTATGTAGACAGAATGAGGCTTGTCAAAGTACCGGTAAAATTTATATTGCTCGAGTTACAAGAATATTAAGCGCCCACTGCATTGCTGCTGTCGGGCTTTGAGCTGATTACATCAGGTAAAACGTTATTTTCTTCAAATAAGCTTTACTCTATGAGATGCAGGTGGCAAAGGCATTTCTGGATTGCATGTCACCACAGCAGTGTTAGCATATTAGTTTTACGCGTGTATGCCTCCGAAAAGCTGGGCTTTTTTAAACAAATGAGGGATTCCGTTTCTTTTCCTGGGACTTGCAGCATTTGTCTGCTGTCAGGTCGGTGGGTCGGTCCTTCAGATCTGTTCTCAAGTCAGTAGGAATAGAACGGGTTTAAGTGTAGTCTCTAGATACCTAATCATTTTGACCGTCAAGCTGACAAAAAACGAACTTATGAAGTTCCGCGAAAATCCATTATCAGTGGCACCCTTCCCCTGCCACAAACTAAGTGTGGAAAGCTGTCTCAAGCTTGTCACGAATGCCAGTGCACCTGATCATGGCCACAATACCAGAGATGGTTTCAATAGAGCAGGAGCAGCATCTCGCCGGCTGCTGCCAAAGCGGGACACCAAAAAGGACTGGGTAAGGGTAATTTCGTAATATATATGTGAGAAGTAAATGGTATGCATCTGTTGGCAGTATTTTGCATGTACTGAGAGTACCTGCATTATATTTTGCATGTAGAGAACCTGCATTTAAAACTATACAAAATAAATGAATATGAGCAACACTCGACTCTTTTGCTTTGATTTCACTCAATGAGAACCTCTAAAGCCCAATATCCTCTAAAATATTCTTCTTATCAAGATTTTGAGCAGTTTAAATCGATCGACCCCATCAAGATCGTTCAAAATGAGGTACTATTTGGAATATTTGCGACTTTTTGGAAGATGACGCACAATATGGGTTAAACGCGAAAATCAAGACTATACAAAAACCAAAATGGACGGGTATCGCAGAAATGTTTGACAACTTTAAGTATCATTTTTGGATCCAGCATTTTCGAATGCACTGAAAAATACTAACCTGGGATGATTCTCGAACATTTTGTTATTTCACCCCAGCTTAATCTACATTTGAACCAACACATCAGATGGACGCATTTTGACCGGAATCCTTATCCACATCTGATAATAATAGGACGAGGGATTAAAACACGACACCAACACATACAACTATTTAATCGCTTGGATTTTTGACATATGAAAAATTATCATGCGACAACTATAAAAGCAGCGTTCTTGAGGACATAGCAAGTAATGCTTTTTGAATTATCATTAGAAGCGATCTAAGCTTTGATATAAAACATGCAAACAAGTTTATTTGCAAACATGCAATGCAAACAAGTTTATTATCATCATTATTATTGTTCATGCTTAACTCATGCTTAACTAACTCCTAATACAGACCCTGATTTTGCCCACATCATGAAACCGAGCCTGAGGTAAAAAGTTTCATTTCTAGCTATACGTGTTGTTTCAGTGGCTTTTCTGTTATCTTCGTTTTTACACACTGCTATAATTTTAGCTCTATATCCCAGTTTGTTCAATGATTAGTTTTCATGGAATTTATGACAAATGCACTGAATTTTGAGTTGTTTCGAAGGTCTCTTCTGTGTTCTTTTAATCTCGTTTTAAACCCTTTCCAGTTTCACCTATGTACGGTTTCGTACACAACCCGCACGGTACCTGGTAGATTGCACTTTTTGCTTTGTGTTATCTGAACTTCCTTTTTCTCTAGGATGCTGCTAACTTTTTACCGGAAAAAATGCTACTTTGCATCCCGTTGCTTTAAATTTGTTGGCAATAATTTCAGCTGGTTTTGAGTACGGTATCGTAGCGAATCGTATCTACTCCGTTTTGTTAGCTTTCGCGGATCGTTTTCGTATATCTAGAGCTTTCTTCTACATATCTATCAAAGACTCTCCCGGATATTCAAGCTTCTTGAACGATTCCATAATGTGTTCTATCTCTTTTTGCAGATATTATTCACTGCAAATGCGAAAGGCGCTAAGAAAAAAATCATATCACTACCCCTCGCTTCATCCTATCGCTATGACCAGAGTAATAATGTAGGTATAGAGCATTCCTTGTTCGTTGGCTTTTGATATCCTTTGAATTTAACCTCCTCGTTACTAACAATATCTGTGTCAAGGAAAGCTTTCTCTGATGTTCTTGTTTAATGGTGAACTGGATTTTAAGATTAAAAGAGTTCAGTTGATGGAGTTTAGTTTCTAAGTTCATACTATTGGGGACTTCAACTAATATGTCATCGATATATCGGGCCCTGCTCAATTTAGATTTTATTTCTCGAGGTACCCAATGATGTTTTCAAGCCTTCCATGTCCAGACATGCAGCTACCGGGCTTAGCGGCCAACCCATTGCATGGCCACTGTGTTGAAATTATTCATCCGAGTTGAATGTGAAGCCACCGTAATGTGCTCTATTTATGTAGATACCACTTGGGATACCTTCGCATTCTCCAAATCATAGAATCTTAGGCCCCTTTATGTGTTCATGTTGCAAGTTTAGATCTGTTGCCTCTGAGAGGTCATTGGAGGCTACTTAAACAAATTTTCAGATTTGGATCAATAACTTCGCAGGAAATGATGATAACGCTTTTATATCATTACCACTACGTTCGAGATGTTATTGTAAATCCATTGATATGCATATTTACCATGCTAGGTTAGACGGTGACCTTCACTTGACCTTAGGTCAAGTCATTATTATGTTTGGGACAAGTATGGTCATATTCTGCATCATTAGATTCACCGTAACGGGAGATAGTGAATGATGCCTGAAAAATGATTCTAACGCGACTCTCTCAGACGCTAGAGCCAAAAAGCCCAACTCAAAATGCCACTTTCTTTGACCTGTCATGACCTCAATATTAGCCTGAGCCAAAAAGTGACTAATGTAGTTTCTTTATGAATTTGTATGGGCTTTCCACCAGCTTCGCATCTTTTCGCTATCCCGTATAGGGGCTGAGTTCGAGGGGGTATTTGAAACCCCCTCCCCACCATGGCGAAGGTGGCTCGGAGGCCCACTGTGGCGGGTGTTAAATGATGTTGGTGCCATTTCAATTTGAAAGGAAGAAATTTAGATAGTCATGCTCTGGAGAAGATATCATTTCTGATTTAATTTCTGTTCCATGTCCATATTTCCGATTAGCCCCAAGGCCATCCTCAGTTGAAGTGACTCGTTACAAATGGTCAAGCTCCCAAGCCTATATGTTCCGCTACCTGAAGGTCCGCCTAACGACACGACCAGATGGCCTGATACGGATCGGTCTGAAACGACTTCAGCAACACAAAGAAGGCTACCTTGGAGATGAAGCAGCTCTGCGATGTATCTATTCCTTCAGGGTCAGTGAGAAGGCAGAGAAGCAGCCAGCGCCGGGCCTGCGGCTCTGAAGTGGCAGCGTGGGGTCTGCTCGGTCAGTAGGTGTCTCTTCCAACCGTGGGTCAGTCAGCGTCTCTACTAACCGTGCGTCAGTCAGCGTCTCTACAACAATGGGTCAGTCAGCGTCTCTACTGGCCGTGGGTCAGTCAGCGTCTCTACTAACCGTGGGTCAATCAGCGTCTCTACTAACCTTGGGTCAATCAGCGGCTCTACTAGCCGTGGGTCAGTCAGCGTCTCTACAACAATGGGTCAGTCAGCGTCTCTACTGGCCGTGGGTCAGTCAGCGTCTCTACTAACCGTGGGTCAATCAGCGTCTCTACTAACCGTGGGTCAATCAGCGGCTCTACTAGCCGTGGGTCAGTCGGCGTCTCTACTAACCGTGGGTCAGTCAGCGTCTCTACTAACCGTGGGTCAATCAGCGTCTCTACTAACCGTGGGTCAATCAGCGGCTCTACTAGCCGTGGGTCAGTCGTCGTCTCTACTAACCGTGGGTCAGTCGGTGTCTCTACTATCCGTGGGTCAGGCGCCGGCAGACGACCCCACGTTGGTTGCCGGCAGATGGTGACGCAAGCAGAACGTTCTCGGGGCGGCCCCGAAGTGTCGTTGCGTCACGCCGAGGTCCGCCGCACTGTTTCACCATGAGGGAGATGGACATGACCCCGCCAGATCAATCCCACGCTTGCCATTCAGCATGCGGCAAGCGTGGCACTCACCTCACCTTGCAAAACGTTCCGTTTATTCAAGCTTTATCATTAACTGTGATGGGTCTAAAGTAAGTTCTCATGTGATTTGAATTTGTTCCTATTATTTCTACGAAGAGTCCGTATGATTTTGGCTATAAGCTCTCGCTTCACTCCGGCACGTCCAGACGATCATTAAACAAGAATGTAGTTGGAACAGTGGCGTAGCCAAGGGGGTCCTTGGGGTCCGCGGACCTTGGGCTGACCTTATACACTGGAAAACACGAGCATTGGTCTCAGGAGGCCCCCGAGCTCGGTCTCAGGGGTCCCCGAGCTTGGTCTCAGGAGCCCCCCGAGCTTGGTCTCAAGGGACCTCCGAACCTGGTCTCAGGAGCCCCCGAGCTTGGTCTCAGGGGACCCCCGATCATCGGTATCGAGGGCTCCAGAGTACCGAACATTGATCTCGGGGGCCCCCTGGGCTCGGCTTCAGGGGGGCCCCGAGCTTAATTTCACGGGCCTTTCGATCTTGGTCTCAGGGGGCCCTCCGAATTCAGTCTCAGGGGCCTCCGAGCTCGGTCTCAGGGGCTCCGAGCTTGCTTGGTCTCAGGGGACCCCAAACTTGGTCTCAGGGCTCCTGAGCTTGATCTCACGGGCCTTCCGAGTTTGGTCTCAGAGGGCCCGATCATCGGTATCGAGGGCTCCAGAGTACCGAACATTGATCTCGGGGCCCTTGAGCTCGGTCTCAGGGGGCCCTGAGCTTGGTCTCAGGGCCCCCCGAGCTTTAGTCTCACGGGCCTTTCGATCTTGGTCTCAGGGACCCCGAGCTTGGCCTCAGGGGCCCCTTGAGCTTAGTCTCAGGAGCCTTTCGATAATTGTCTCGGGGGCCCTCCGAGTTTGGTCTCAGGGGGCCCCCGAGCTCAGTCCCAGGGGACTCCAAGCCTGGTCTCAGGGGACCCCCGGAACTTGGTCTCAGGGGGCCTCAGAGCCTGGTCTGTGGGATTCCCCCCGAGCATCGGTATCGATGGCTCCGAAGTACCGAACATTGATCTCGGCAAGTGGGGGGGAGGGCAATATTGATCTCGGGTGCCCCCGACTATCGATATCGAGGGACTTATGAGTGGGGCACGAGAATTGACCTCATGGGACTTAGAGTCTGGTCTCAGGGGCCCAGGCCCCCGAACATTGGTATCGAGGGCTCCAGAGTACCGGAGCATTAGTCTCGGGGGGGCTCCAAATGTAGATCTGGGGGCCCTTCGAACCTCGGTGTCGAGTTACTCCTGAGAAAAGCGCGAGCATGGGCCTAAGGGTTTCCCCGAGCCTGATCTAAGTGGGACCCTGAGTTTGGCCTTAGGAGCCCCACACATCAGTATCCAGGGGCTCCGGAGTATTGGTATCAGGCGGGGGGGGAGCAATTATTTCAGGGACCTCCAAATGCTGATCTCGGCGGACCCCCGAATGTATGGGTGCAGTGGCGTAGCCAAGGGGTCCTGGAGTCCGAGGACCCTCTTGGGGCAATCTGAACAACTGCAAAGGATTCTCTGATCACGTGGCCCCCAGAGTCAGTCTCAGGGCCCCTAAAGATTCGTTCTCAGGATGTCCCGGGTCGGCCTCAGGGCCCCGCCCTGAGATTCGGTCTCAAGTATTTAAATTTCAAGTCCAGGTATATTTCAGAGGGGCCCCGAGAGTCAGTAGCTGGGAGGGGAGGGGGTAAGCTAGTACCAGGGGCCCCAGAGAGTGGTTCTCAGGGCCCCACAACAGTCTATTTCAGGGGGCTCCGTGAGAGTCAGCCTCAGAGAACCCCAAGAGTCCGTCAATGGGACCCCGAGAGTCAGTCTCTGGGGCCCCGAGCTAGTCCCAGGGGCCCCCAAAGCGTGAGTCTCAGGGCCCGGTGAAAGTTTATATCAGGGGGCCCCTGAGAGCCAGTCTCAGAGAACCCCAAGAGTCGGTCAAGGGGACGCCGAGGGTCAGTCTTAAGAGGACCCCGAGATTCGGTCTCAGGGGGCCCCATAGTCTTATGGGCGTCTCTCTCATTAGTCAATATTTACTTTCAGGTGGCCCCAAGAGTTAATCTGGAGGCCCGAGAGTTAGTCTCAATTTGATCCGCAGAGTGCTGGTCTCAGGAGGCCCCCCGAGGGGTAATCTTAGGAACCCTCGAGATTTAGCCTCAGGCTTTGCCCCTTGAGTTTTTGCATAAGGGGCCCTAAGAGTCAATCTCAGGGAGCACCCAAAAGTTAGTCTCAGGAGTCAAAAAAGTTTTCTGTGTGTTACCATTGAAAATGTGAAACCATAAATTTGTCACCAGACCTGGCTGAAAAATGTGACACGTTTTGGGTTAGTAGGATACCAATAGATAATCCTGGACCAGCCTAGTTTTTGAAAACATTACGAGTTCAAATTACAGGTGCCAATTTCGGCGATTTGTTCGGTTATTGGTCTAAAGGAAACATCTCGGCAAGTTTTTGTCACTTTGCCCACCCTGGGCTGTCACCATTTAGAACGACAAATGGTAGGTTTTTCGAGCCCTGGTTAGTCTCAGAGTGCTCCCGGGAATTAGTCTCAGGGACGTCCGAGAGCTAATTTTGGGACTCTGAGAGTAATTGCCAGAGGTTCTCCCGAATTTTGGTCTCACGGGCCCCGAGTTAGCCTTAGGCCTCTGAGGGCTAATCTGGGCCCCCGAGAGGCAGTCTCAGGAGTGCCGTGCCAAAGACTCAGTCTCAGGGGTTCTTCCACATCTCCCCTCTCGAGTGTTAGTCTCAGGGGGCACCCCAGGGTTAGTCTCAGAGGGCTGTCGGAAGTCATTCCCAGCCCCCCTCCCACCCCAGAGACAGCCTCAGGGGACCCTCAAGAGCTCATCTGGATGGCCCGGACAGTCAGTCCCAGCCCCCCCCACCCCCCAGAGCAAATCTGGGGGGCCCGATAATTAGTCCCGAATATTAAGAATTATTAGAGGTGCTGCCGATAACTAATCTAAGGAGCCCCGAGAGATTCTCAGGAGCCCCAAATTTTGGTCAAGAGGCGCCGTGAATCAGTTTTAGAGACCCCCTGAGAAATAATCGGGAGAGGGGCCGGAAATTAACCTTGCGAGTGCCGCCAAGTGTTGGTTTTAGGCGGCCCCAGAGCTATTCTCAGGTCCACCAAGAACTGATCTCGGAAGCCCGAGTTATTTTCAGGGACCTTTCAGTTCTAGTGTAAAGAGGGCCGGAGTGCTAATCTCAGAGATCCAACAATTAGTCTCACGAGGTCTCCAGGAGTTAGTCTCAGGGGTCCCCTTAGGCTGCCCTCAGGTGTCCCTGAGAGCTAGTCTCAACGAGCATTCCCCCTTCCTCCACCCCCCGCTCAGAGTTATCCTCAGGGCCCCACGAGAGTAAGTTCCAGGGGTCCCAGTAGGTAGTCTCATGGTACCCCCAGAAGCTGGTTTTGGGGGACGTAAGTACTGATTTTTGCGGGCAAAGTGTTGTTTTCGGGGTCCCCAGGTACAGGTTTCTGCGCCATGTCAAGTGCTATGCCCCTGGAGATCTCTGCTCAACCCAGCGGACAGGGGGGGATGGGTGGTGGTTCTGGGTGGCTTAACACTGGCATAGCAATACAAGCCCTGTACAAAGCCTATCAGAGACCCAAAGTCCAAGGAAGTACTCACCTCCCCAAGCCCCCGGGATCTCCAACCAATGGCCAGGGAGGAGTAAGTGAGCGACTTCATCAGTGGACCGTCCACGGAATGGGTTTCATATAGCATCTGGGGCACTCTCCTATTTCCCTTTTTATTGAGTGTCCTTTTTCCTTCCCATTTCATTTTGATTTTAGAATACAATCCAGAGATATCGCTTGAGGTCCTAGGCTCAAAGAAGATTTTCGAAAATCATATGCCTCGGAAAAATGTATCTATGTCCCTTGCGTACCAAAAAAACAAATTGAAACATGTCGATCAGGCACCATTACCGAAGGAAAGGCAAAAATATAGTTTTAGCGTCCATAATAGCAATTCGAACAGGGGAATCTGGCACTTCAGCTGATTTTCAATCTATTAGCTTAATCCCAATAACTACCTTCCTAAATATGCTGAAATAAACACCTTCAAATATTTTCGTAGGAAACCAGACAAACAAGGGCAATGACAGAAATTGATGAGCATAATCCCAAAAAAGAAAAATTGGCATGCAAGGTTTAAGGTAACAATGACAGAGTGATCCAAAGCGATAATTATCTCAGGCGCTTATTGTTTTGGTAATTTGCTCATTTACAACATAGCAAGGGTAAGAAAGTAACTGTGGTTAATTCATCAGGATCTTTCCGCGGAAAAGACGTTATGTGACGCCCGGAACAAACTACCATATCCCTTGTATTTTTATTCATTTTTTTCATTTATCTGGAAATTTTCTGATTAAAGAGTTCATTAATTCGACACTCGGAAAGAATTGGTAATCATTTCCCGTAGACCATTTGTTCGTACTAAAAACGACTGACCTTCAATAATTTCATGCCTGATTACCAGAGTGAATTGCGGTAGAAATAGGTTTAACATCATGCACGCAGAAACATGATTTCAAGAAATGTGCCACAACGCTGTTATTATACACTGAAAAAAACAACACCTCAAGTGTAGAATTTTAATCTGTCTGCTCCTAAAATTACTAATTTTAGGAGCACCCCAATATCAAGAATTTGTTTGGAATTCTTGGTAAATATATCCCCACATCCAGCTTAATATTAGAAGAAAAAGTGCAATATTACACGCATGTGGTAAATTAATCACGATTTCATTTTAGCACGGTGCAATTCCATTCGTACTGAAAATGCAAAGGTGTAAATGTTTCACCTCAGAGTATTTCTATGGAACTCACAAACTGCCCCAAGAATAGTTTCTCTCTCCTGTGGTGAAACAATCCTGCCAATAGATTAAAACAAGTTCTTGAATGACTTAGCTACCCTAGA
Organism: Lepas anatifera; assembly: GCA_034440635.1. Taxonomy (NCBI): domain Eukaryota; kingdom Metazoa; phylum Arthropoda; class Thecostraca; family Lepadidae; genus Lepas; species Lepas anatifera. Next base: position 520,085 of record JAOTON010000553.1, read on the forward strand.
TGAATATATTTATTCTTCTGATTTTCATTATCGTGTGTTTCTATGAAGGAGTAAGGTATGTTTTTACTACAGTTTACACGTGGGTGGAATCGCGCCATTTCCTTTCTGCTGCAGTTCTGAGCTTGAACTACCCACCGCAGTTCCGCATTCAGAGGATTGATCACCACTCGTACAGGTAGGAGAGAGTGGGGAAAACTGGGACGCAGCAGAAGTGGGACACCCCCATTATTGAATCCGCGAGTGGGCCAAAAATATCATTTTCAGCTGATTTCCGCACTATACGTGCCGCTGCACATCACTAGGGCGTTAACTTCCCTTTTCCGGTGGGTGCTGGAAGCGAGAGGTGAGTGTTCCTTAAAAAGTTAATTTTTACGTTTTCTTGAGTGGATGTTCTGTTAAATATGCAACCGAAAAGTTTTTTATTTTGGTGCAATAAAGTTGGTGTCGCATTCTCCATCGATCTGTCCCAGCTTCGAACAACGAAAGGGGTTTTAATTTTGCTGACATCGCAATTCTGAAAAATGGCGGGTTGGGGAGAACTGGGACAAGTTGTCCCGCTTCTTTCCTTGCTGTCCAGCCTATCCTTGTACTGTACTTGGATTGATTGTACCTACATATTTGTACTTTGATGGAAATATGATTGTATTGTATTTTTAGCTAGAGAGATCATGGTCATCAACTTGTTTTTCTTCTCCCGTGGTCAGGGGCGCAGCCGGGGAGGGGGGCACAGGGGGCACGTACCCACCCATCGGTGCCGGGGGTGCCCTTTTGATTGTCAGGTGGTGTACCCTATTTGGGCCGTGCCGCTCGAATTTTAGTGCCCTACGCCGTTGAGCCTAGATGGAACTAGACTGCATTTAGCGATTTAAACTATTGTTTGACAATTAAGTGCCTTTTTTGGTCAGTTAGGGCATTCTGTCGCCTTTCCAAGCACCCAGGAGGAGTATAGGCACATAATCTGTTTCCAGAAAATGCCTCATCGTCGCCAATAATCGTACGGGCGGAGCTAATCTGGTGCCCCTTGAGCTCATCTGGTGCCCCCTGAGCGCTGGTGTTGGCCCCTGGAGCTGATCATATGCCCCTGAGCTGATCTGATGCCCTCGTAGTCAATTTGGTGCCCCCCTGAGAAAATAATTGTGCCTTCTGAACCTATATAATGGTCTCTGAGTTAGTCTGATGCCTCCGAGCTTGCCTGGTGTCCTATTAGCTGTTTTAGTGTCCCTTGGGCTGATCCGGGCCCCCTGAACTTATTTAATGCCTCCCGGATTTTACTGTCCAGGGGCGCAGCCAGGGGGCACGGGGGCATGTGCCTCCATCGGTGCCGGGTGCCATTTTGATTGCCAGGTGGTGTACCCCGTTTGGGCCATGCCGCTCGAAATTTAGTGCCCTAGGCCGTTGAACCTAGATGGAACTAGAGTACATTTAACGATTTCAACTATTGTTTGACAATTAAGTGCCTCTTTTGGTCAGCTAGGGAATTCTGTCGCCTTTCCAAGCACCCGGGAAGAGTATGGGCACCTGGTAGGTGTCCACCTAATGCCTCATCGTCGCCAATAATTGTACGGGTGAAGCTAAGCTGGTTCCCCTTGAGCTCATCTCGTGGCCTCTCAGCTGGTCTTGGCCCCTTGAGCTGATTACTTGCCCTCTAAGCTGATCTGGTGCCCCTGAGTAAATCGAGTGCCCCACTGAGCAAATAATTGTGCCTCCTGAACCTATATAATGCCCTCTGAGTTAGTCTAATGCCTCCGAGCTTGCTTGATGCCCTAATAGCTAATATAGTGCCCCTGGAGCTGATTCGTACCCCCGAGCTGATCTCATGCCTCCCCAAGTTGATCTACTGTATCCTAAGTCAATATGGTGCCTCTTCAGCTGACTAGGTGCTCCCTCAGCTGATTATTAATGTCTCCTTAGATGGTCTGGTGCCCTCTGAGCTGGTTTGGTGGGCCCTGAGCCCATCTTGTGTTCCCTGAGCTGTTATGTTGCTCCCTGAGCTTATTTAGGCCCCTGCCATAGCCTGGGGGGCTGGGAGCTGATCTGCGCCCCCGAGCGGATCGATCTGATGCCACCTGAGCTGCACTAATGCCCCTGAGTATTTGGTGCCTCCTGAGCCCATTTGATGCCCTCTGAGCTAGTCTGGTGCCCCCTGAGCTAATCTGGTGCCCTTTCAGCTGACCTGGGCCTCCTTACGTGATTTCATGAGCAGCTCTAAAGTCCTGAGCTGAGCTGGGCCCACAGAGGCTGATGAGGGCCCCTGAGATGGTATGGGGCTCCTGAGCTGATTAAGTGCCTCTTGACTTGATCTGGTATTCCCGAGCTGGCCGGGGACCACTGATCTGATTCTTTGTACCCGAAGCTGATCTGGTGCCCTATGGGCATCTGGTGTCCCCTGATGAACAGCTCTGGGGCTTTTGAACTGATTGGGCCCCGAGCTGGTGAGGGATCCCTGAGCTGATTTAGTGCCCCTGATTTGAACTTGCCCCTGAGCTGATCGATCTGGTGCACCTTGAGCAGACATACTGCCCCTGAACTTAACTAATACCCCCTGAGTCGATCTGGTGCCTCCTGAGTCATCATTGTGTCTCCTGAGCCCATCTGATTCCCTCTGAGCTAGTCTGGTGCTCCATGGCTAATGCGGTGCCCTGTAAGCTGACCCGGGCCTCCTGGGTTGATTACGTGATTTCCTGAGCAGCTCCCAGGCCCTGAGCTGAGCTGGGCCCACAGGGGCTGGTGAGGGCCCCTGAGATGGTATGGGGTTCCTGAGCTGATTAAGTGCCTCCTGACTTGATCTGGTATTCCCGAGCTGATCTGGGGCCCGAGCTGGTCGGGGACCACTGATCTGATTGTTTGTCCCCGAAGCTGATCCGGTGCCCTATGGGGCGATCTGGTGTCCCCTGAGCAGCTCTGGGGATCCTGAACTGATTGGGCCCCTAGCTGGTTAGGGATCACTGAGCTGATTTGGTGCCCCTGACTTGATCTTGCCCCTGATCTGACTTGAGGCCCCTGAACTGATCTGGGGCCCCAAGAGCTTATCTGGGGCCCAAGAGCGGATCTGGGTTCTGAGGGTACCCTGAGCTGGTCTGGGCGCTGAGCTTGTGAGCCCCCCTAATGTTGGCTTGAGGCCCCCTGAGGTGATCTGGCGCCTTAAACTGTTCTGAGGCTTCTTGAACTGGTTTAAAGCCCTATGAGCCTATCTGTGGCCCATTGAGCTAGTCTGATGACCTCATCTATGGGGCCAATGAGCTAGTCTAGTCCCTGGGATAGATGGGGAATAAGAACACGATGGAAACTCCCCTTGTAAAACGGAGCTAACGAGGAATGAGGAATCTCTAAAACGGCTTGTGATGCCTAGGCACCCCTGGTTATATAAATTACTTATTATACTGGTGGATTCTGGGAAGTGATGATAAAAAGGCATGTGCCCCTCAGTTCAGAGGACAGTCCCTAAACCAGGATTTCTATTAATTAATTTATATGAAGAACTAGTTTTCAAAATTTTCAGCCCTGTCCCACCATCCCCATCCAAACCACCCCATTCACCTCTTCTTTACTCTTAACTGGGACCGATCCTTGAGAATGTGGAACTTAATAAGCTCGTTCAAAAGGTATCTCCCAAATTATTCCGGCAGCAAAAATTCTGTTCTTCCAAAGACACTATGCCACTCCTCGTCCCACGGCGATTGTGGGAGGCAAAAAACTTTATCCGCGTTCAGCCAGGGCTCACTCGTTACAACAAAACCAATGGGCATAACAAATAAATTTTCGACTCCAATATGCCTTAACTTGCACATGGTAACAGATATCACGTGCTCCGCTGATTTCTCTGATGTTAAGCACTTGCATGAGTTGACTGATTTGCCCTTAAATATATCCAAAACAGTCGTGTTTCGGCTACTTCCATGGCATTTTGATGATTTTTTCTTTTTTCGGTTTTAATAGTTTTCCTTCTCCGTCAATGATTTATTTGCATTTTTATTGAGCCAAAGATACCCAAAAATGATATAAACAAAGATATAGTAAGTTTTTTAGGTTACGTTAAAAGTGCCCTTTTTTCCCGGGGTGCCCTTCAAAGTTGGTGTGCCCCCATACCAAAGCTCTGGCTGCGCCCCTGCCCGTTGTTTATAAATCGAGGTCAGTATACAGATCGTAAGTTCAATATGGCGGACATATCGATGAAAAATACATTTCACCAATGCCAACACCAGGTACGAATCCAAGTGAGGGGGGGCGATAAGGCGATCACCCTCGCCTTGGGCTCACCTTAACCCTTGCCCCGGTGGCGGGTACGAGCCACCTTCGCCCTGGTGGGGGGCTAAAAAGACCCCCCCACGATCTCAAAAACTAAGAGAGCTAGAAAAAAGCGCAAAACGGCAATCGAAAGCTCTTCGAAAATGATATCGAAAATACTTCAGTCATTTTTCTTGTCAGGTCAATATAGGTCAAAATCGCTAATATAAGGTGTACTAAGAAAACCTCATATATCTCAGAAACTATGATAGCTAGAAACATTTTTCTAACACCATTCGAAAGCTCTTGAGATGCGCTTTCATTACAGTGGCATTCATTTTCGTGTCAGGTCGACGCCTAGGGAGCTACAGGTCACTAAATATTGGGCATCTTCTTAGGAATGTCCATAGCCACCCATGCATAAGGGCGTTTACTTTTCGCTAATAGCTTCCAAACCAAACAAGATACAGCCATAGTTTATGCACCATTGCAATCCTCTCGTCAATACAAATCGAATGATAAATGATATTGCTATGCCAGGTCAAATTTAAGAATTTGACCTGACCCAGGTCAACGGTCTGACCCAACTTGACCTAGTATAGTCATGATGTATATCATTTGACTTCCAGTGACTATACAAACACTTTGGTGACAAAATAAAAGCTCTATCTTAGTTTATTCAAAATTTATAGAGAAAAACACCAAAAAATGCTTATTTGACCTAAGGTGACCTTTTAAAGGTCACAAGTCAAAAATTTTGGTATCAGCTTCAGAAATGGGCTAAGAGCAAGTCACAACCGATGTTTGAAGTTGATTTCATCCATACTTACTGAGAAAAAGCTCATTTCGTGATTTTCCCCATGTATTGACAATGGAGAGGTCATGCTCTGCACATGACCTTAGGTCACCAATATCAAAAATCCCAGAACAAATGTTGTAGCTCCTGGTGGGCCCAATATGTGGTATGAGTTTCAACTTGATCGATTGACCCTTCTTTTAGTTATGCGGTCCTAAGTATTTTTTGAGGTTAGGTCACTTCACCGGGCCTGGTGACCTGACCTGATATGACCTTGAGCCAAAATTTTCAGGAAAGATGTAAAAATAATGAAGGGACAGCTAGACCAAGTTTGGCGGCGCTGCGCGCCGCCGTTTTTTGGTCACTTTGGAAAAACCCGAGGGGGGGTCTAAAAAGACCCCCACCCGGGCGAAGGTTAAGCAATGAAAAGAAACGCCCCTCGCCACAGTCACTGCCCCCCGCAAAGGGGCCCGGCGGCTACGGCTGTACCCCAGCCCCGCAAATTGCCTTCAAAATGCCACTCAAATGTAGCGTACCCGGGTCCCTTGTAGTCCACTTAGAGCCTCTGAGTGTGCGACTGGACCTTTCAGAATTTACCCCTGACCCACTGCCGAAGCCGAGCCCCTATTCTCAGCAATTGCAGAGCATTCCCCCTGTGTTTTACCCGGGCCCCCTGTGACTGCAGCCGGCCCCCGCCCCGCCATTGGCGTCGCCCTAGATGTTCGAGTGGGGGGATGGTGATAAAACACTACCTACATCAGTTAGACCCTGCATATTTAATGCTATTTTCGGTCAAAAGAGCTGGCGTCCTTCTCACTTTCTCTCCAAAAGAGGGGGCCCAGTCCTTCCCCAGGTCCCCAGTGGCAACGCCCTGTGGCTATATATATATATATATATATATATATATATATATTCTCTTTGAGGCAATGACAGTTAAATTGTATAGCACTCGCACCCTTGGATATTTTTCTTTGAAGTAATACAATTTAACTGTCATTGCCTCATAGAGAACATATTGCCGAACTATTCGATATATATATATATATATATATATATATAAAGCCACTCAAGTGCTACAGAGCTTCAAGTGTGGGGCAAGATTCACGGTGGGTGGGGGTAGGGCAGGGTCTGTCATAAAGGGTTTATGGCCACTAGGATTAGGCTTTTTCGATGATATTACATGCCAAAGGTGGAGAGCCGGTCTCCTCATCCCCGACAGCAGCGGAGATGCGTGGCGGGGTTAGCCCTATAGACCCACAGGGTAACTGTATCCGGACCAGGGGCTCCGATTTTGGGGGAAAACCGGCTTCCTGTGGGTTCCAAAACCTGCCAGGAGCCACCAGATCCCATTGCGAGGAAACAAATCTCGTTTCTTAAGGAAAAGGTATGAAAACTACATTTCAAGGGGCGCCATCGACCTTTCAGGGGGATTCGTGATCCCCTAAAAAAGTGTGCTGCGCCTCAAAGAAGTGATCTTCGGTGATGGGTGGTGATTGTCTGGTGTTAATGAATGGTACAACAGGAAACGTTGCGAGGAGCAAAACCAGCGAATCCTATGGCATGGCGAAAGTTGTAAGCCTAAGCCATGTCTGTGCAAAGACAAACGAAAGTATTGTAGTGATTGATAGTCAATTTCAATATGGTTCAAGATTAAAGTGCTAATTAGAGGTACTTAGATGATTGGAAGTGATTATAAGTACAAGTGATTTAAACTCTCCGTTGGAGTGTATGCTCATCAAAGTGTATATTAATCATTGTTATCAGAGTAAACTAATTCTAAGTGCCTAATGAGAATAAACTGGGTTATTTTTAATCCTTGTTTCTTTTCAGCAGCAATGGAATATTGAACGCGGGGTCATTCTGCACCTTGCAAAGATTTTTCTACGCCGGAAATTTCACATTTTAATCTATTTTTACTCCCCCAATTCTAGTTTACACTGTTCCGATTTGTCTGATAATCTTTTTACTCCAGTGGTGTAGGAATATTCCCTCAAAACACATGCATTTTTGCATTACACCGGTGTAAAATAGGTTGTGGAATAATGCCGGAAAGAGGAGTGGATTTTGGCACCGTAGAAAGAATCCTGAAAATGGTGTACTTTTTGTTAGTTGATATTTTCACGAACCACGGGTTGGGGTTTTATTATTCCTGTTTCATGTCATTTTGCGTTGATATCGGGTGTAAAATATTCGCCGAAAGAAGAGTGGATTTTGGCACCGTAGATAAAATCCGCTTTCTGGCGTACTTTTTTTCAGTGCAATGTAATATTGAACGCGGGTTCATTCTGCGCCGTGCGAAGATTTTTCTACGGCGGGAATTTCACATTTTAATCTATTTTAATCTAATTTAATCTAATTTAACATTTTAATCTAATTTAATCTCCCCCAATTTTAGTTTACACTGTTCCGGTTTGTCTGATAATCCTTTTACTCCAGTGTTGTAGGAATATTCTCTCAAAACACATGCATTCTTGCATTACACAGGTGTAAAATAGGTTGTGGAATAATGCCAGAAAGAGGAGTGGATTTTGGCACCGTAGATAAAATCCGATTTCTGGCGTACTTTTTTCAGTGTAGCCACGCTGCTATATAGGTTTGGGCCAGCCTTAAACTCACCAACAATTGGTCAGATCGAGAGAAATCAAACTATAAACAAAATAAGAACAAACACTTAAAAAGGGATAGAAAAATTTTCGTGTAAATGTTATAATGTCCAAATATTATAGGACACATATAGGAGATGGGCCCCGACTACTAGGGGGCCCCGACTGCTAAGGGGGCTCCCGACGGCAGTCAGACCTCCTTTGGCCGAATCCTGGCTACGCCACTGGAAGCAACGCGTGTGTAATTTAACAGCTGTTTTAAAAACATGACTGCGCCTGTAATTGGGAAACTTCCTGTTAGTGCTCACTGGAATACTAATACAAAGGCAGAGTATTTAAAACGCATGCTCTTAAATATTTTACGGGTATTATTAACATGTTATTCATTGCTTTTCATTCATGCTCTACAGCTTTTTCTTTCTTATGTGTGATATTTTTAGCTATTGTTTGTTTTCATCGCTGTTTCTGCCCAGCATTAAGTTCTGACTCAATATTGTAAAAATGTATGTTCCGTCTGTGTGTTCAGACTCTGTGAAGCAGAACACCAGGACAGCTCATGCGACACGCAAGGAGATAAACAATGCTGTAATCACCTGGCTGCATGGCTCGAGGGACCGGGACGGGAGGCGAGTGCACCGTGCTGCTCGCAAGGATGGCCAGGCAGTCATCGCAGCCACCCCGAAGCCTCCTGGCGAGATGGACCTAGAGTTCGCTCACTTTTTTTAACCCACTACCCATTTAAAAGGTAGGCAGGAGTGCCCTTTCGTACCCATGCGACCAAACTACACATTTTCCAGTTGTAAATTTGGGACATGTATGTTAATATCTTACTTGAAAGTCGCACCACTCCCCGCTCCATTTATTCTTTGCTTTACAAATGAAAAGAAAAGTTGTTTACTGAGTATTTCCCCAAGCCTCTCCCGAAAAGAATAGTAGAACTAGTAACATTCGAGAGAAACTTGGGTACTCTAAAGTTGGTATTAGTGGATTAAAGTTTTTCAGGGTTAAATAAGAACCTCATAAAAATAAGAAAAAGAAGAAGAAAAAAATTGGTCAGTCAATGGCTATGAGAAAACTAGGCAGCGAGATGAAAAAGAATCACAAAAAGGAAGTACTTGATAGCTTGATTTTTTACCTGAATCCATTTACTATTGATTCCCCTCCTGGGATCGATACTGGTTCCTAAAATGTTCTCTGATAATTTTCTTTAATGTATATTTCTGCAATTGAACATCATCAAGATTTGGAAAAATCGGACATATTATCTGGTTCCACGCTTTTGGAGCTGAAAATGATATTGAAAATGATCTGTAGTTCGTTGTTGCTAAAGGAACATGAAAATGTTGTACTAGGCGAGTGTTTGCAGGACGATGATATTGGAAGAGTGATGAGATTGCAAATGGTAGTGATTGGTTTAAAAATTTTGATAGAATTATAATTTTCTGTTCAGTAATAATATCATTGAGTTTAAAAAGTTAAGTTCAACAAAAAGTCCATTTGTAGGATGGTAAAAAGGTTTCTTCATAATTATTCGAACTGCCCTTTTTTGAAGTTTCATTAGCTTATCTAAATGCGTTTGATAATTGCTTCCCCATACAACTGCGCAGTAATTGAAGTATGGTAGCACAAGAGTGTTATATAGACAGATAAGTTCTCGTGATTCTAAATAATATTTTGCTCTACTCATTATTCCCAGATTTCTACTGATCAGAGCTGCCATGTTGGCCACATGAGCATCCCATTTCAAATTATCATCTACCAGGACGCCTAAATACTTAACCACTTTTTCGTTTCCTATTTCGACCCCATTCAGTTTTATTTTTATGTCAGTAAAGTCGCTTTTAGAATAAATTTGGCAGTGTGATTTCTCAGCGTTAAGCGATAGACGGTTTGATTGAAACCACTGCGTTACTTTTGGTAGAAGAGTGTTTATTTTTTGTTGCAGAAGGTTTTGATTTTCCGCTGTTACTACAATGGCTGTATCGTCGGCAAAATGATAAAAGACGGCCTGTTCCGAAACACGATATAAATCATTCTCATATAGAATAAACAAAAGTGGGCCCAATATCGAGCCCTGTGGTACTCCCGTGGTGACTATTTTCCGATCTGAGAATATATCATTAAATTTAGTCAATTGACACCTATTTTTCAGGTATGAACACACGATGTCATAAAGTTTTCCACGAACTCCAAGAAAGTGTAATTTTTCTAAGAGTATTCCGAAACTAACAGTATCAAACGCTTTTTTAGATCTAGAAAAATTCCGCAAGAAATCTCTCCTTTTTCTAAACATTCCGTAACAGTGTCGTATAAATGGGCAATTGGCATGTAGGAGCTATGTAGCTTTCGAAACTTCTAAGGAGAGTGGATGTGGCGATGTCGTTTGACTGTGAGAGGGTTTCATGTCATGTTCGCAAGGTGCAGTGTGTGTGTGTGTGTGTGTGTGTGTGTGTGTGTGTGTGTGTGTGTGTGTGTGTGTGTGTGTGTGTGTGTGTGTGTGTGTGTGTGTGTGTGTGTGTGTGTGTGTGTGTGTGTGTGTGTGTGTGTGTGTGTGTGTGTGTGTGTGTGTGTGTGTGTGTTATGTGGTGTGGTGTCATGTGTTCACCAATGTCTTTCATGCATAGACTGCTGGTCAAGAAATATAGAATACAAGGGCACTATCAATATCAGTGTATATTGTCAGAGTCCTCCTTCAGTTGTGAGGTGTTTTAGTTCCTCGATAATTAACCCGCGCCCCACCGGGGGTCCGGCGCCACCTTCGCCCCACTTGGGGGCCATCGATGGGCCCCTCTAACTCCGAAAATATGGGCGTTAGCGCAAATCTGCAAAGTGCAATAGAAAGCTCGCGTGAATTCAGTAAGAAATTACTTCACATGTTTTAGTGCTCAGGTCAATGGTTTGACCTTCAGAGGTTAAATTAGGTCAAGATCGGCTATTTTCACTCAAATATGCAATGATTAAGCAAACTGGGCATAACTCTTATGTCATTAGAGCTATTGAGGCCTGGTAAAGTACATTTGATAGCAAATTGCCAGTACTTTTTCCGCTATGTGGAACGTAAAGACCTCCCGCCAGTGGTTTGCCCTTCAGAGGTCACCTCGTGACCTAAGATGACCTGAGGTCACGAAAGGTCAGAAAGTGACCTTGCCGTATTTAAAATGAAAGCCAGTGACAAGACAAACACGATGGTGTTTGTTTCAGCGCTCTAGCTTATTTAGGTCAAAAGTTATTGTCAATATACTGTTTTTGACCTCTGGTGACCTTGGATGACCTTGGAAAAGTCAAAGGGCAAATATGACCCCTGGGATCCGCGAAAGGGTGTCCAAAAATGCTGTTCTGAGTAGTCTGAGTATTTGCAATCATTTTTGTGGCTTTTATATCATCAAACAGCTTTTCCCCATGCTTTTCCAATGGGAGAGGTCGCCTCGTGACCTGACCTTAGGTCACGAAATCGAAAAATCCCGGATATACACCTTGTAGACCCTGGAGGGGTCATGAAGTGTAGGAAGTTTCAAATTGATCGACTTTGAAATGTAGCTCTTACAGAGCTCTAAATTTGAAGTGAAGTGACCTTGGTTGACCTCGTCTGGTGACCTGACCTTGGGTGACCCGGGGTAAAAAATTTCAGGAATGATGGGAAAATGATGCAGTGAGAGGTAGAGCCCTCAACTGCGGTGCTGCGCCTCGTCATTTTTCTGCTATCCCGGAAAAACCTTAGGGGGCCATCGTTGGCCCCCGGTGGGGCGAGGGTTAACACAGGTATATACATACAATAGATAACACCCACTCAAGAACCATGCTCTGCATCACCACAATCATTCCCGGCGCTCAAGGGAGTTAGTAAAGGCTGGAAAAAACATACTCGCAATAAAATTACACAATAATTATTTAAAAAACATTTTACAGTCGAGCCCCCGTCAGCGCCCCGTCGTTGCCCCGCCTGCGCCCAGTCGAGCCCCCGCCCGCCCCCAGTCTGACCCCGCGCGCGCCCGGTCGGGCACCCGCCAGCGCCCCGTCGTTGCCCCGCCTACGCCCAGTCGTGCCCCCGCCGGGCCCCCATGGCCAGACCCATGGATTTGCCCCATGGTTTTGCGCGCTATGCCACATGGGCCCAGTGGGGGACTTTTGAGTTAACCCCATGTCTGCCCAGTCAATGAAAAATGGGGCCCCCGTCGGAGCCCCGCCAAATTGCTGGCGAGGTATCTTTTGCCCCCCCAAACGCCGGATGAATTTTTGAAAAACGTTGTTTACACTAGGTCTGTAGAGCAAACAAATCTTCGCTTCCACATCCCCCTCCCCCCTGGAGAGCGATCATGTACTTGGAGAGGTAGCTTATACTAGGTGTGTCGAGCACTGAAAAAAGGTGTTAACACTAGATCTGTAGAGCAAAAAATATTCGCTCCCACTCCCCTCCCCAGGAGGAGAGGCAGACATGGGTTTGGCCCCCAAAACTGGGTTCTGCGTCGCCCCTGACGTTAGTGAGACTCTGACTCCAGCAGCCATACTGGAAACAACTTGGACAAAATGCAACATTTATTTTAAAAAATAACCTTGGATAGCAAACAGTTTGTGGCAAAATATTTCACCCCATGACGTTTTTTTGCCTTTCGATTTTGGTTTGCCCCCAAACCCACCGGCCTGATCCGCGAGTGATTTTAACTACTGCACTCTTCCCTACATAAGTGTGTACCACCTCAAATGCAGCCTGGATAAGCACACAGTTAGTAGAGACGCTGTTAAGAGCTGGGTAGCGATACAGTATCTTAGCAGCATTATAACATTGATGGATCCAGGATTTTCGATGGAGGCACATGGTAGTGTCAGGGGCGCCACTTTGAGTGAAAAAATCTATCAGGGGTGGTGAAGGAGCCGGGGGGGGTGGGAAAAGGTATTCCTCAAAGGGAAAAGCTCGGGAAAACTATGTTTTTCTCCCCCAAAGCTATCGTCCCCTTTTTGCCCCGATTCCTTTTTAGTTTATATGCAAGGCTTTAGTGCTTCAACTCTCAACTTCAAACAGAGCTAGGGAAAAAGTAGCATCAATGGCACTAGCACGAGCAAAAAATCTGCTTTCATCCAGTCTCAGCAAATCAGGAGCCGGGGAGTTTTTCGGGGAAGGTCGAGCTGGGGAGCCTGGAGACTGCTACTTAGGAATATGTATATAGAAAAATAAATTTTAATCCCCAATAATTTAAAAGTATTATGCAATTTTGGATTATTCTACACTTGTAAAATATTTTCCATGGCCTGAAGACCATTTTAACTAGTTATGCATAATATTCCCTAACACATACTATATTTTTATTGCCTGAATGTGACAAATTAAGGCCATGTGCTCAGGCTTCTGCTCCACAACCTATGATTGTCTCTGTGGCACATTCCTCTCATCTCGGCGCATCTACTGGACTGCGTTGGGGAACCAAATTACTTTTTCTGACCTCTGGTGGTTGGCTTCGGTAAACCCCCAACCGCAGTGGGAGGAGGGTGTTTGAACACCCCTTCCGGTTTTCCGGTGGCATAAAACAATGGCGGCGGAAAGTACGGTAGTACTAGCCATACCTTATCCTTGATCAATTCTGCAACTTTTCCCAAAATCTTAAGCCTCGCCCCTCCGGGGGGCATCGATGGTCCCCTAAGGTTTTTCGGAATAGCAGAAAAACAACGAGACGCAGCACCACGGTTGAGGGCTGTATCTCTCACCCCATCATCTTCCCACCATCCCTGAATTGTTTTACCCCGGGTCACCCAGGGTCAGGTCACCAGGCGAGGTCGACTAAGTCCCTGCCGCCCTCCCTTGGCAACGCTCCTGGCTAGGGGAGACCAGTGCAAAACGGACTTTGGGACAAAACGGGTTTTAACTCGTATGCTACTGGTGCTTCCACCTATATTTTAGAAGATGAACTACTGGTTTAGACAAAGGACGTCAGAATACCTATAGCTTGAATATCGTCAGTTGGCGGCATCATTTCGACGCGGACTGGCTGGAGAGGATTTTTCTGTAAGTATTGCGATATTTACAAGTTTTAAATCTTCGTTTTTCCAGTGATAAACTGAGTTCAGTTCTGATGGTGATATTTCTGAATAAGTGGCAGTGTTGGCTGAGGGTACGGGCAATTTCAAATATCAAGCCCTACTATTTTTTCCGACATATAAAAACTTAAATCGGAGTAGCTGTGGGGCAAAACGGAGGGGGCAAAATGGACTAAGGGTATAAAATGGTCTGATGGTCCGGTTTACCCCAATCAATTAGGATTACGTGGATAAGTTTGTTATTGTGGTAAGGTCAAAGAAACAGTAAGAAAACAAGGCAGGGGCGGGTCCAGTCTGGGGGGGCAGTCTTGTGTTAGAATGAAAGCAGGTTAAAATTTTCACTGAGTCAATAAATGTTGACGCTTTAACACGCGCATTGACGGGGGTCTGAGCCACCTTCGCTTTGACGGGGGGGCGGGTACCCGCCCCCTAAGATCTCGAGAACCATGGTAGGTAGCGAAAAACGGCAAACGGCGTTAGGTAACCCATCCACTTCTCCATCGAAAATAATTGAACTATTCTTTTCTCAGGTCACATTTAAGGCCACGAGAGGTCAAAACATGCTGTCATAGGGATAACATGTAAATTAAGGTTTTCGGCAATTATATCTGAACAAGTAAAAATAGAGAAAAACGATTTGAACTATATGAATCCTCGCAGCAAGCCAAATCGAATGATATATAATTTGACCTTTCTAGGTCAAATCAAGGATTTGACCTGACGTGAGGTCAGGTCAAGATCAAATTATTTAAAATGCCTATCATTAGAACTGCAAAGACAAGGGAGTCTAATGCAGCTAAAATAAACTCTCTATCACTATTCATTGCTCAGTTATACAGCAAAAACCATTTTTCCCATGTATTTCCAATGGAGAGGTCATGCCTCGTACCTAACCTTGAGTCATCGATATAAAAAATACCGGAATTATATTTTAAAGAACTCGATAGGCCCAATATGTGATATGAGTTTCAATCGGATAAGTTTACCCTGCTCCGACTTATGCTATCTTAAACTTTTTTTGAGGTCGGGTCACTTGACCTGTACTGGTGATCTGACCTGAGATGACCTAACCTTAAAATTTTCACAGAAGTTGTAAATATGATGGGGAAAAGATATGCCAAGTACGGCGGAGCTGCGCGCCGCCGTTTTTCTGCTATCTCCGAAAAACCCGAGGGGCGGGTACCCGCCCGCTCGTCAATGCGCGTGTTAACGAAACTATGATGTTTTTTCGCGATATTACCCTGGGTGCCAGGAATATATATATATATATATATATATATATATATATATATGTATATATATATATATATATATATATATATATATATATATATATATATATATATATATATATATATATATATATATATATCTATTTTTGGGTGCCCGGGCAAAGTCCAATGAGAACAGGTCATACTGTCCGGTTTGCCCCTTCCTGAAAACCATTTTGCCCCAGGGTTGGGGCAAAACGGACAAAAAACACTACCTTATATATTTTAATGCCATATTTTCCAAATTAATTTTTCAGCTTGATACTCTTACATTAGAGACAATTCATTAGGCTACATCAGAGTGTAGAGCTCAACATTTTCGGCCCGCTATTGAGCTTGCTATGTTATAAAAACACTTAGGGTGTGCGTTTTGCCCCGGTCTCCCCTACATATGACGATGAATCATCCCACAGCACAAAAGCCAACCTTCCTTTGCGATCTCTTGAGGTAGAGCTGTCCGCTTGATTGTCGAGAAGAACCGATCTCACTGCTAGAGTGATTATTTGAAAGAAAACGCACTCTTCGTAATTTTGTATATAGTTTTGATAAGCCCTTTCTGGAACACGCAGGTTTTGCCAAATATCCATGACAGTTGCATTTAAAATACATAAATACACACGGTTCAGATCAACATTTCTTTCATCATATCTATAACTGAATTACTTATCCACAGTGTATCATTCCCATTCCGAATATCTGCCTTCAGAAAACAGGGTAACTAGAGAAACATTAAACGAAACCATCAAATGAATCCATTCGAGGGCAACGTTAACACCCGCATTGGAGGGAGGTCTGGCACTAACGCGCACTGGAGGGGGCCTGGTAGGCCCCTAAGATCTCGGAAACTAAGAGGCGTAGAAAAACGAAATTTAAGAGGTGGGTGGGGGTTATAGTGATCTACATCATGACCAATTTTTATTGACCTAGGTTAATATTGTTGCGCCGCCCCGCTGGATAGGTTAAAGCCACCGAGTTCAGTAAAGGGGGTGCTATATTATGAGCCGTCCTGGCACACGAACACGGTACTCACGCACACGTGGTAGGTGATTCGGCGTATCCCCGGCTCCAGCCACGAGACCCGCCGAAACATTCACCACTAATAGCACAGCACTCAGCACTCGTTCGCTTCTACACACAGGTCTGAACCCACACAAACCCCCGTCCCAGTCAGCCACAACTGGGACAATTAGATTGTGTGCGCGACCGTGGCTGCTATCGGCACCAGCCGCATAACCGCCAACGGTCTCGCAGTGATTACTGCACGGAGCCAGGCAACCGGCGCCAGCCGCGAAACCCACCTGCTCCGTCTGAGTCTACAGACAAGACTGCCCGGCCGCCACCGGTCAGCCAACGAAATGACCCCGCCCGCGCGCCAACCACGTGACCGCCGCGGGGCGGGGCCACCGACCAATCACCGGCCCACCCGCCAGCTGGCCGGCCAGCACCAACGGTGCCGGTCAGCGGCGAGAGGCCCGGCCCAGCCGCTGTTCGCAACATTGCCCCCTCCTTTATTTTCTTTCGTCCCGAAAGACGTCAACAAAAATTATCAACACTTCTTTCTAACGGAGCTAACAACAACAAAAACAAACGTACAAAAATAACGTCATCAACAAAAAAACAATGTACACATCCAGATGATCACAACAAAACCCGATCATGCTGGAGCTGTCTGGCTGGCCCCGGAGAGAGCCCCCATGCGTGCAGACTACAAGCACTGGAACTCCACCGCCTTGAGATCTCTCTCGAGATCTCTCTCCGGGGCCACGGCCAACCATGACGGCCAGCGGGAGGCCACCCGCCGATATCCGGCCACCGACAGATGGATGCCATCCGCCCGCCACCAGGCTGCGTGCTCGTCCGCTGCGCTGATGATTCGCCGGTTTCTGGATCTCTTCGTCAACAGTGCGCCCAGGGGCACGAACGTCACCCCGGAATCGCGGAGGACATCCTTTAGTCGCCGTTCCAGATGGAAGGCGGCCGTCGTCTCCCATTTCTTCCCCTCGTCGAACCTTGGGCGGGGAAGCGGTCCCAGGATGACGACGCCCGCCGCCTGGCCAGCCAGGATGCCGGCGACCTCAGCAGCCGCCTCGCCCGCATCCTGGATCGAGCACCTCTCCACCTCTCTGCTCCAGCTTCCTGTTCCAGGGCGGGGATAAACGTCGTTGCCGGTTACCCAGACAACAATTTGCCCGGGTGTGAGTCGGAACGACCTTGACGCACGCTCCCATGCGTCGAGTACTCCCTCGGCGCTGTGAAGGTCGCGCCGGATGCTTCGCCACGTGGCGCCCCGTACGCAGCCGTTCAGCACCAGCTCGGGTTCCCACAGGGCCAGGTTTGCGTCGTCGGCAATCGAGTCGCCGACGAGCAGGTGCATCTTCCGGCTGGGCGGTGGCAGCGGCGGCGTCTGAGAATCGGGCAGCTGGGCGGAGGCCCATCTCTCCAGCTCCCGATCTCGGATGTCCAAAGAGTCCGACATGCCGTTACTGCTCAAGCAAAGAAACAAAAACCGTAAAGAAAAACAAGGAACGCGTGCACATGCATCACGAACACATGCATGCACCAAACCATGGCGGTGTGGGTAAACAGGCATTACATCAGGACATTTACATAACATAATCATTCATTCTTACTGGCGTTCTCCTTAATCGAGTGGACGTCCTCACCCCACCATTCTGCCCATGCCACCCTGGTCCCATCCCATTAGGAACGCTTATGGGGGAGGATGATTCGCCCTCTCCAGTGTCTTGATTTTGGTTCTCATTCTGCTCTTTCCACGTGAAGTGTGCTGGTCCTTCATGTTTCCACAAACGGTTCACGTGTACCACCTTCTGGGGGTTGCGACGAGTTGACATGTTGCCACCGAACCTGATGCGATACGTCACATCAGAGAGGCAATCCACAATGACGTACAAACCCTCCCAGTCTGAACTGAGCTTGGGGCTCTTTCCCTTTTGTCTCCTGGGGTTGTACAGCCACACCTTGTCTCCCGGTTGGAGGACGGTTCGGGTCGCTTTGGCGTCATGACGATTCTTCATGACCTTGGCTCGTATGTTCAGACGGCCCCTGACCTGGTGGTGAACATCCTCCAGGCGACGTTTCAAGTTTGCCACGAATCCCGGGTAACTTCTAGCGTCTTCCCGTCCTGCCGGGGCTCTTCCGTCAGCAAGTCCATAGGAAGACGGATTTCACGCCCCATCATGAGGCGTGCCGGTGTGTAGGTCGTGACCTCGTGTTCTGCGGTTCTGTAAGCCATCAACAGTGCAGGCAGATGGACGTCCCATTCATCCTGGCTTTGCTTGCAGAACTTGGCGAGTTCCTGACCAAGGGTACCGTTAAACCGCTCCACCATGCCATCTGACTCGGGGTGGAGCGGCGTAGTCCTTGTCTTCCGTATTCCAAGAATGCGGCAAGTTTCCCTTGAAAACCTCGCTTTCAAAGTTCCGGCCCTGGTCTGAATGAAGCTCATTGGGAACTCCAAACCGGGAAAAGAAGTTGTCAACCAGAGCCCCAGCCACAGTTGCTGCTTCCTGATTTGGAATGGCGAACGCTTCTGGCCACTTGGTGAAATAGTCCATGGCCACGCATATGTAGCGATTTCCCTTCTTCGTCACAGGTAGAGGACCCACGATGTCCACTGCCACGCGCTCCATAGGGTTGCCGACCAAGTATATCTGCAGAGGTGCAGAATTTCTGCTGTTGGGGCCCTTCTTCGCACAACATGTGTCACAAGTTCGACACCACTCTTGCACGTCTTGTCGCATCCCAACCCAGTAGTATCGCTGTCTCAGTCGTTGCAGCGTCTTTCTGGTCCCAAAATGGCCTCCTATCAGGTTATCGTGAGAATCCTTTAGGATGTCGTGGCGGAGCAGTTTTGGCACTACAGAGAGCCAATGTTTGATCAGGCCATCAGTCGACTCCCAACGGCGTTGAAGCTCTCCATCTTTCATACGCAGCATGTCCCATTGAGACCAGTAGTGCTTCGTCTCTCTGCTGGTAGACGACAAGTCTTCCCAAGATGGTCGATCTGAACCTCTCTGTAAATGTGTGTAGATGGGGGCCAAGTCGGGGTCCTGAGCCTGTGCATCCTGTATTTTCGGTGCTGACTCTGTCTCCTTTGCTTCACTCCTCGTCCCACCATCTCCTGATGTGGTAGCATGGCATGAAGCGATTGACTTGTCGAGTCTTTCACAGTGCTCACAGTCATCAGGACAGGGTCGTCTGCTGAGCCCATCAGCGTTGCCATGCTTTTCTCCGGGTCTGTGCAAAACCTTGAAGTCATACTGGCCCAGGCGTGCCAGCCAGCGGGCGAGTTGACCTTCCGGTTCCTTGAGCGACCTCAACCACTGTAGTGCAGCGTGGTCACTACGCACGATGAAGTGAGCCCCGTACACGTAATGGTGGAAATGCCGCACCGACTCGACGATCGCCAACAACTCCCGACGGGTTACGCAGTAGTTCTTCTCTGGCTTGGTCAGTGCTCTACTAAAGTACGCAACAGCCTTTTCTCCACCAGGCGACCCCTGGGAGAGCACAGCCCCGATGCCACATGAACTTGCGTCCGTGTCAAGGATGAACGTTGATTTCGGGTCGGGATAGGCTAGTACCGGAGCAGAGGTCAGCGCCAGTTTTAATCTCTCGAACGCTTCCTGGCATGTGGCTGACCAAATGAACTTAACGCCCTTCCCCGTCAACTCATGCAGTGGAGCGGCTATCGTTGCGAAGCTCCTGACATACTTCCGGTAGTACGAGCACAACCCGAGAAAGCTACGAAGGTCCTTCACGTTGTTAGGTTTCGGCCACTCCGTTATAGCCGAAACCTTTACAGGGTCCGTGGCGACACCCTGCTTGGAAACTTCATGACCAAGATAGGTCACCTTCTTTTGAAAAAGGCAGCATTTCTTCGGGTTGAGCTTGAGACCTGCCGCTCGAAAGCGCTCGAATACCTCGGTGAGTCGCCTCTGCGCCTCTGCAAAGGAGGATCCGAAGACAATTACATCGTCCAGATATACCAGGAGCGACTTCCAGTGAAGTCCAGCCAAGACAGCTTCCATAAGACGCTCAAACGTCGCCGGAGCATTGCATAATCCGAACGGCATGACCCTGAACTCCCAGAGCCCTGAGCCGCAAGAGAATGCTGTCTTCGGCTTATCTTTGGCGCTCATCTTTACCTGGTGATACCCTGACTTCAGATCTAGAGTCGAAAACCACCTTGCTCCAGAGAGTGCGTCAAGGGAGTCATCAATCCTTGGGATAGGGTATGAATCCCTCAGCGTTACCTCGTTCAAGCGTCGATAGTCCACGCAGCACCGCGTTGATCCGTCTTTCTTTCGAACTAGGACCAAGGGAGACGACCAAGCGCTCTCAGACTTCTCGATGATCCCTTGCTGTTCCATATCCCTCACAAGGGCGTCGGCTTCTTCTCGTTTGGCAAGAGGGATGCGTCGTGGAGGAATCTTGATGGGGCGCGTATCTGAAGTCTTAATGCTGTGTTGGACGAGATCAGTAGCACCTAGATCTCCATCATGTCGCGAGAAAACGTCTGAATATTCCACCAGTACGTCTCTCACATGATCTTGCTCGTTTGTCGTTAAGTCCTGATTGCTGCGATCGAAAAGCTGCTGTACATGCGTTGGAAGGGTTTTCCCACCCCAACCGGTGGACTTCGTCTCCTTACCCACTATATCACTATCGTGGACATCTACACCACGAGCCACAACGGATCCCCCTTTAGGAGAACCGTATGGTCTGAGAAATTCCCCACCAGAAGAGGAAATGAGGGTCCCTTAGTGTTTACCAGGGTCTTTGCAACCATTATGCCCACCCCCAGGCCATCCGTCATTTCGACTAGCCCCAAAGCGCTCCCGGACGGACCCATGGGGTGACAATTGACAATGCACTCCGACCGTGGGGGAATACGCACCGGCTTTGCAACGGCGACCCTGTAGGTCTTCGGTTGTTCTGCAGGAGACACAGAAGTCCAGAGCTGAATGTTGCGCCCTCCCATCTTCAAGAGCCGGTTTGGCAAGTCCAAGCAACATCCATTCTCTGTAAGGTAATCCAGCCCCAGGATGCAGTCTTCGACCATCTCGTCAGCGACATACACAGCATGCCGGGAGAACATTCCCCCCACTTCCAGGGGATACATCAACTGGACCTCTCAGTCCAGTGCATCTCCCAGTGACATCACACAAACCACTTGGAATGCGTGGATAGCTGTCGCTGGGCAGAAGATCCTTCTTCAGGAGTGTCCGATTAGAGCCAGTGTCTATGAGGATGGGACATGAGTTCCCATTGATCCGACCCGTTACGAAGAGGTGGTTATGTGAAACTGGTTGGGACTGTATGTCTGAGTGGGTCAACTGCTGTCCCTCGCTGTTGTCCCCTACTCGTTTCCCTGCCTTGCGTATTTCTTTGGCTGGGGCTTTTTGATCGAATGACCACAGTCCCTTCGGTAATGGCCCATTTGGTTGCAGTTCCAGCACGGCCCGACGTCAAGCTTCTTGTTGCCACCTTTTGCTGCCGCGGAAGTGCCAATGCGCCTCACACTAAGCTCTAGCTCCTCCAAACGGGACAGAACAGTACTCAGCGTTTCCTTGACAGTCGGCTCAGAGTTTGTCGTCGGACCGTTAGCCTGGTGAGTATAGAACTCATTTGTCTGGATGCGCCGAAGCGGAGCCGACTTCAAGGACTTGCTAAGGGACTCGAACTCTAAAGCAACGCTTAACGCGTCGCTGAGCTTAGCTGGCTTCGCCTGTCGCACAGCCATCTGCATGTCCGTGTCGTGAAGAGCATCGATGAAGTAATCGCAAGCCAGCCTCGCTCGGAAGTCAACAGGTCCGGTGGGGTACGCCAGATTAGTTAATCGTTCCACGTCCATAGCCAGTTCACGCAGTGTTTCCCTGGCACGGCGCACCCGAGTTCTAAGCTCTGTGCGGTGCAGTTCCCCTTGGTGGGTGTCTCCAAACCTCTGCTCCAGGCTGGAGACCAGGGACTGATAGCTGAACGAGCACTCATCCGACACACAGCTAAGCACATCCAGTGCCGGACCCCTCAGTGCTGCCGTCAGATGAGCCGCTCTACGCTCCAGTGACCAGCCGTTGAAAACGGCGATCCGCTCAAACTGGGCCAGGTATACCCTCCATGCCACCGTCCCGTCAAAGTCAGGGACCTTGATGCAAGATTGGGTTCCTGCCAGGACCCCCGAGGTGGAAGGTCCGGTATATAGCTCTGTCTTCTGAGCCCCAGTCTGGGCGAACTCGAGAAGGACATTTCTCAAATCGTCGAGTTTGGTCTCCACCTCCCCCATACGCTGCTCAAACCGCCGGTCCATAGTTTCCTGATGTTGAACAAGCTGTTCTTTCATCACGACGGGAAGGGGCGAGGGTGGGCTCCCAAAAATAACCTCTTCACACTTTTCGGCTGATTCAGGCTTGGCCAAATCAGCGAGACTGCGCGTAAAGGGCCTATTTTCGCGCTGTTGAGCCATTTTACCTTTTTCGAGCGGAAAAAATATGGTGGCAAACAAATTTAAGCGCAAAAAAAATCCCACTTCTGACACCAATGTTGCGCCGCCCCGCTGGATAGGTTAAAGCCACCGAGTTCAGTAAAGGGGGTGCTATATTATGAGCCGTCCTGGCACACGAACACGGTACTCACGCACACGTGGTAGGTGATTCGGCGTATCCCCGGCTCCAGCCACGAGACCCGCCGAAACATTCACCACTAATAGCACAGCACTCAGCACTCGTTCGCTTCTACACACAGGTCTGAACCCACACAAACCCCCCGTCCCAGTCAGCCACAACTGGGACAATTAGATTGTGTGCGCGACCGTGGCTGCTATCGGCACCAGCCGCATAACCGCCAACGGTCTCGCAGTGATTACTGCACGGAGCCAGGCAACCGGCGCCAGCCGCGAAACCCACCTGCTCCATCTGAGTCTACAGACAAGACTGCCCGGCCGCCACCGGTCAGCCAACGAAATGACCCCGCCCGCGCGCCAACCACGTGACCGCCGCGGGGCGGGGCCACCGACCAATCACCGGCCCACCCGCCAGCTGGCCGGCCAGCACCAACGGTGCCGGTCAGCGGCGAGAGGCCCGGCCCAGCCGCTGTTCGCAACAATATATTCAAGGTCAAACGAGGTCATAAATGTCAAAACTTGGCCATGCTGGGGACCGACCGGTAAATTCCGTGATTATGCGGGAAAATGGCGGGAATAAGCTAAAGGCGGACCAGGAACATATAGAAAACGTCTCAAAGAGCCTTCCCTTCAATTTTGGGGTCAAGGTCATGCATGGTCATTGACCTGTAAGGTCACAACATAGTATACTACTTATAATGTACACTTTGACTAACACCACAGCCACTGTTTGGCGATAAATGAGGATTGACCTTTCAAAATGACCTTTGACCTTGCCCTTTGACCTTGATCTTGGTATTGGGGTACCTTATCGATGACGTCATAGCATAATGTACGTCAGACCGGGTAACGTCATTTGACCGGAAGCACTGTGGTCAGTGACCTTGAAAGTGCACATATGACCTTGACCTGTGACCTTTGACCTTGACCTTTACCTTCATGTGAGGTGACCTTGACATATAATCCCGGTTATATGGTGTTATGACTTCACCGCTCGGTCTCCAATGCAAGCTAACTGGTCCGACCGCGCGATTACGGCGATCTCAAAATGCAGGTCTGACTTTAACCCGCGCCCCACCGGGGGTCCGGCGCCACCTTCGCCCCACCGGGGGGCCATCGATGGCCCCCCTCTAACTCCGAAAATATGGGCGTTAGCGCAAATCTGCAAAGTGCAAAAGAAAGCTTGCGTGAATTCAGTAAGAAATTACTTAGCATGTTTTAGTGCTCAGGTCAATGGGTTGACCTCCAGAGGTCAAATTAGGTCAAGATCGGCTATTTTCACTCAAATATGCAATGATTAAGCAAACTGGGCATAACTCTTATGTCATTAGAGCTATTGAGGCCTGGTAAAGTACATTTGATAGCAAATTGCCAGTACTTTTTCCGCTATGTGGAACGTAAAGACCTCCCGCCAGTGGTTTGACCTCCAGAGGTCACCTCGTGACCTAATATGACCTGAGGTCACGAAAGGTCACAAAGTGACCTTGCCGTATATCAAATGAAAGCAAGTGACAAGACAAACACGATGGTGTTTGTTTCACCGCTCTAGCTTAATTAGGTCAAAAGTTATTGCCAAAATACTGTTTTTGACCTCTGGTGACCTTGTATGACCTTGGAAAAGTCAAAGGGCAAATATGACCCCTGGGATCCGTGAATGGGTGTCCAAAAACGTTGTTCTGAGCAGTCTGAGTATTTGCAATCATTTTTGTGGCTTTTATATCATGAAACAACTTTTCCCTATGCTTTTTCAATGGGAGAGGTCGCCTCGTGACCTGACCTCAGGGCACGAAATCGAAAAAATCCCGGATATACACCTTGTAGACCCTGGAGGGGTTATGAAGTGTAGGAAGTTTCAAATCGATCGACTTTGAAATGTAGCTCTTACAGAGCTCTAAAGTAAAGTGAGGTGACCTTGGTTGACCTCGTCTGGTGACCTGACCTTGGGTGACCCGGGGTAAAAATTTTAGGGATGATGGGAAAATGATGCAGTGAGAGGTAGAGCCCTCAACTGCGGTGCTGCGCCTCGTCGTTTTTCTGCTATCCCGGAAAAACCTTAGGGGGCCATCGATGGCCCCCGGTGGGGCGAGGGTTAAAAACCTATAAGTCAAAACATTTTTGACAGATTTTCAAAAAAATCTTCACCAATCGACGCGCTATTAAATTCTGTTTAATGTGGCAAAGTCTCGAGTTTCGGCTACAAGCGGTTCTCCGGCCACCTTGGAAAAACAGGTGGGGGGCCTCCGAGGCCCCACCTCCAGTGCGCGTGTTAATGGTTTGAATAACATTTTATTTAGAGCTAAATATTAGTTTAACCGAACGCCATGTAGTTTGATCTGATTATATTTTAAAAGCAATTTTATTAAAAAAAATTATATGCGTTATTTTATATCTGCAAAGGATGCCGTTATCTCCGGTGTTTACAACAAAGTGAGCCCGTGGTGGCTAAACCCAATTTGATATTCTTTTCCATAGAATCCGTGCCGCTCAGTGACGCTGCCCTCAGACGCCGAACTTTTGCCAATCTTAGGGCAATGAACTGACCACGAATGTGATCCAGAGTATCAAGTTGTAGAATTGCTCGTGACGTGATTAACTTGCTGTCAGAAGCCATGGCGTTTTGTTTTGAGCGCTGTTAAAAATAGTTTATAACGTTCTCCGGCTTTAAATACTTGATTATTTTCTTACTTGAAATTAATTCCTCTAGAAATATTCTTAGGATCCTTATTTCGTGCGCAAAGGCAGAAGAGCGGTACCGAATATTTTCTTGAAAATGCATTGCACCAAGTGTCACACATATTCTAGTCGCTGTCATTCTTGCCACACCTAAAGCCTAAAGCTAGACCTAAAGCTCTTCAGTCTCAACAAAAGAACTGTCACAAACACTTCCAACAGCCTTCGGCTTTAAGCTCACCAGATATTTTTGATCAGAGGATGTTTGATCGCCAAACAGAGACAAGCATCCACCAGGGGGCACATACACCAGATGAACACAACGCAAACAAAACCGAGCGCCGCACTACTGCACTGCAACCCACAGTCGCCGCAGCCTGAGGCACACAGTTACATTACACATCTCTAGAACTCCGGCGCTGGACACTTGTCCTTGGGAATGCCTTTGGGGTTGTGCAGCCTGTACTCTCTGGCCCGGTAGTCGTTCCAGGGCTCGGGGTTCTGGATTTTCCGGTAGGAGACGTCTGGTGTTTTGATGGCGGTGCGAAGGGTGAAGAGCAGCACCCCTGCCAGCCCGGCCGAGAGAATGCCCACCAGAGGAATCAGTGCGTAGTGGTTGCGCAGGCCGGCCGGAGTGAAGTTCTTTGGCACCGGCATCGTTCTGTCGACAGACCAAACGCTGATGGCGCGGTCGATGCCCACCAGAGTTGCATCATCCCGAGGAGCGGGCGCGCTTATGCAGTGGAGGGCCCGGTCGATACCGGAATGGGGGCCGGCAGCGAGCGTGACCTCACGAACAAGTGAGTCTGATTATTTTACGGCGATAATGAGAGGCCATCGCAGACAAAATTCGCAAGGAGTCAAAGGTATGTACTTGTAGAAACGATTGACTGAAATTTTGAAGACTTGTTCTGCCACGGCATTGTTTGGGAGCCTCTCTCTGAGGTCCGTTTCATAAAAAAACGAATATCAGATAGATGATAAGTATCTGGCGTTTTGGACTGTGGGCTTCCCATTATTACGGTGTGGGTAGCTGACAGAAAAGTGTATTTCAAAGTATTATAAAGTTATAGTTATTTCATTTTTTGATATTTTAATACTACCTATACACAGTTCTGAGAAATATGTTTGCATGTAAATCACTTACGACGATGCACTTCACCAGTACATCTATGTTCATTTCTGCTGGTAACAGGGAGAGAAAGCAGAAACAAGTTGAGGTTCAGTGGTTTTGCAGGGAAGTGCCCTTCCTGATTCGCGAGAAGGGGACGCGTTCCCGACACCACTCCCCCGCTTTCTGCGCCCATACTAGAACCCTATTCCGTCCATTTCTTATATTAGTAAATAAGGACAATTATAAATACATAAGGATATTAATAAGTAAGGACAATAAGGACAATTATTCAATAATAATAATCATCATCATCATCCATATCCATAATCTCACCGTACTGTCTTAAACATTATTTCAGCAGCTATCAAAACGATAAAGAAACATAAATGCCAGTTATCTACGGTAGTACATACCTACACGGGCTATACCTCTGCTGGTCACATATATAAGACTCAGATAGTTGTTTTACACTTCATGGCCTTGTAAAAATCATGGTATTACCCGGTCTTAAAAGATGTTGCGATGGCTGTGAAAAAATCTAGAAACACGTATGCCAGCTATTTCCGGGATTGGTTAGAGCCGCGCACAGCTGCTTTCAGGCAGTCTCGGAATAATACATTGGGTGAGGTACTTTATGAAGCACAGATATGTGAATCATTTATATTTGTCATGTTTCCCTGAACTAAAACACTTATCTAAGGATAAACTTCCGAATGCTCCATTTCAAGAAAATTGAAAACTTAGGCAAATTAAAATTGTCCGCAGGCATCTCGGGTAACGCCTAAATTTGATAGTAAGACCAACAAACCCAATCAGTAATTGCGCTGCTAAAACCATGCATACCTTCCACTAGGCGGCACCGGCTGAACAGAATGCACCCTCTGCTTGGGCTCCTCTCGACTACTTTGCTTCTTCTTCCCCCTCTTGCTGGCTGATTCAGCAAAATGTCCAAATGAGGACTCTTGCCCACGCTCCGGCTGCCAGCCTGCCACAGACTGCACCTCCGCCCGTGCAGCGCCGAAGTCGGCCGCGACCTTCCTCAAAGTGACCGGCGCGGCGCAGCATACAGACCTCGCTTCCGACGCACGCGCCGCTGCCGTCGCCGCCGACGCCGACGCCGACGCTGAGCTTGCGCGCTTGACGAGGCAGTGCTGTTGGAGGAAAAAATACGATGCTTTTAGCTTTTTTCCATTCTTACATGTTCAGGGGTTTTCAACAGCCTTGCTTAGAAATACCCAGTTATATCTGCGCCTACACGTTCTAACACACTCAGTGGAGGGAGGCCTAGCGTTAAGCCTCGCACGGGGGGGGCGTTTGAACACCCCTCGGATTTTTCCGGAGTCACGAAAAAACGGCACTGCGAAGCGCCGCCGTACTTGGCACACCTTATCCTTCATCGATTCCGCGAATTTTCTGACAATTTCAAGTTTGGGTCATCTCAGCTCAGGTCAGCAGTGCAGATTAACACGCGCATTGACGGGGGTCTGAGCCACCTTCGCATTGACGGGGGGGCGGGTATCCGCCCCCCTAAGATCTCAAGACCCACGGTAGGTAGCGAAAAACGGTAAACGGCGTTGGGCTGCCCATCCGCTTCTCCATCGAAAACATTTGGTCAATTTTTTTGTAAGGTCACATTTAAGGTCACGAGAGGTCAAAACATGCCGGCATAGGGATAACATGTAAATTCAGTTTTTCGGCCATTTCATCTGAACAAATAAAGATAGAGCAAAACGACTTGAACTATATGAATCCTCTCAGCAAGCCGAATCGAATGATGTATAATTTGACCTTGCTAGGTCAAATCAAGGATTTGACCTCACCTGAGGTCAGGTCAGGGTCAAATTATATAAAATGCATATCATTAGAACTGCAAAGCCCAGGCGAGTCTAATGCAGCTAAAATAAATGCTCTATCACCATCCGTTACTGAGTTTTTCCGTAAAAAGAACATTTTTCCCATGTCTTTCCAATGGAAAGGTCATGCCTCGTACCTCACCTTAGGTCATCGATATCAAAAATACCAGAACACATTTTAGAGAACTCGGTGGGGCCATTATGTGATATGAGTTTCAATCGGATAAGTTCACCCTGCTCCGACTTATGCTATCTTAAACTTTTTTGAGGTCGGGTCACTTGAGCTGTACTGGTGACCTGACCTGAGATGACCTAACCTTAAAATTTTCAAAAAAGTTGTAAAAATGATGAGGGAAAAGGTATGCCAAGTACGGCGGCGCTACGCGCCGCCGTTTTTCTTCTATCTCCGAAAAACCCGAGGGGAGGGGCAGGTACCCGCCCCCGTCAATGAGCGTGTTAAGTGATCTCACCCTAAAAAATGTTTGAGGTGGCATAACTAAGAAATGGTTCAATCTATCGGATTGAAACCTGTAACACATAATGGCCCCATCGAGTTCTACAAAATATGTTCTGGGAGTTTTCACATCGATGATCTAAGGTCAAGTATGGACCATGACCTCTCCATTGGAAATATATCTGAAAAACAGAAATTGGGTTGTATTTGTGTATGCTGATAATCCCTTAGAATATTCCAAATAGAAGTATCCTGGGCACCGCTCCAGGTTCATGTTGCAATTTTTGACCTGTGACCTCCGAGAGGTCATCTGGAGCTACTTAAGCAGTTTTCAGGCTTAGGTCAATAACTTTGCATGACATTATGATACCGCTTTTATTTGGATGTCATTGCGTTTGGATTGCTGTTGTGAGTCGATTGATATGCGTATTGATTATGCTAGGTCAAAAAGTAACCTTGACCTGAATTGAGGTCGTGTCATTTTTGTGTTTTGACCTAGTATGGTCATATGATACATCATTTGATTCGCCGTGACGAGCGAAAGCGAATGGTGCCTACAAAATGGTTCTAACTCAACTCTGTCAGGTGCTAGAGCCCAAACATTTTGCACAAAATGCCGACTTCTTTGATCTGTCATGACCTCAATATTGACCTGAGCCAAAAAGTGACAGTATAATTTCCTCATGAATGTGTATGAGCTACCCACCAGTGTTCGTGTTTTTTCGCTATCCCGCATAGGTGCCGAGTTTGAACGGGGGTGTTCAAACACCCCTCACCAGGGCGAAGGTGGCTCTCAGGGCAACCGGGGCGCGGGTCAACGAACAGTAAAGGGAGTTCTGAAGCGCTCCCCGGATATTTAGAAAACCAGGAGGGATAGAAAAATCTAGTTGGGAATTTGTGGGGATTATGGTGATATAAATTGTAACCAATTTTGATTGATTTAGGTTAACCCGCGCCCCACCGGGGTCTGGCGCCACCTTCACCCCACCGGGGCCATCGATGTCCCCTATAACTCCGAAAATATAGGGGTTAGCGCAAATCTGCAAAATGCATTAGAAACCTCGCGTGAATTCAGTACGAAATTACTCGCATGTTTAAGCGCTCAGGTGAATGGTTTGACCTCCAGAGGTCAAATTAGGTCACGATAGGCTATTTTCACTCAAATATGCAATGCCTCAGAAAACTGGGCATAACTCTCATGCCATTAGAGATATTCAGATCTGGTAAACTACATTGGATAGGAAAATGCCAGGCCATTTCCACTATGTAAAACGTAATGACCTCCCGCCAGTGATTTGACCTCCAGAGGTCACCTCGTGACCCCATATGACCTGAGGTCACCAAAGTTCAGAAAGTGACCTTGCCGTATATAAAAAGCCAGTAATGCGACATACACGGTGGTGTTTGATTCAGCGCTCTAGCTTAATTAGGTCAACAGGTATTGCCAAAATACTGTTTTTGACCCCTGGTGACCCTGGATGACCTCAGAGAGGTCAAAGGGCAAATATGACCCTGGAATCCGTAAAATGGTGTCCCAGAACGCTTTCCTGAGCAATCCAAGCATTTGCAATAGTTTCTGTGGCTTTTAGGTCATAAGACAGCCTTTTCCCATGCTTTTGCAATGGGAGGGGTCACCTCGTGACCTGAACTCAGGTCACGAAATCTAAAAATCCCGGATATACACCTTGTAAACCCTGGCAGGGTCATGAAGTGTAGGAAGTTTCAAATCGATCAACTAAGAAATGTAGCTCTTATGGAGCTCAAATTTGAAGTAGAGTGACCTTGGTTGACCTCGCCTGGTGACCAGACCTTGGGTGACCCGGGGTAAACAATTTAAGGGACGTTGGGAAAATGATGGGATGAGAGATAGAGCCCTCAACTGCGGTTCTGCGTCTCGTTGTTTTTCTGCTATCCCGAAAAAAACCTTAGGAGGGGGACCATCGATGGCCCCGGTGGGGTGAGGGTTAATATCTTCGAGGTCGAACGAAGTCGTAAATGTCAAATCTGAGTCGTGTTTGGGACCTATTGGGAAATTCATCCAGCATGCAAGAAAGCTGGCAATACTCTGAAAGGAGAATAATATCATAGAGAGAATGTTCCCAAAATGTATACTGAAACTGTTAGGCCAAGGACAGTCAAGGTCACTGATCTATAACGTAAAAATGTTACATATTCCCAATAATGTACTATATAACTAGCATTATAGAAGTTTTTGGGTGGGAAATAAGAGTTTTGACCTTGAAAAATACGTTTGAGCTTGACCTGAACTTGTGCTTAAGATGGAGTAATCCTTAACATAGTCACAGCATAACATACATCATCTAGCAACATTTCCTGACTAAAAATTGGTCAATGACTTTCAAAATGCTTGTTTGACCTCAAAATGTAACATTTTAACTCGGGTTTGATCTTCATATGGGAAACTTGACATATAATCCCGATTATATGGCGTTATTGCGTCACTATTCGGTCTACAGGGGAGGTGAACTGGAAAAACCGGGCGATTGCGACGGTCTAAAATTATACATTTTATTGTAAAAGCCTACAAGTAAAAAAAACTGACCGCTTTTAAAATTTCACCAATCGGCTCGCCCACCCATTCTCTCAAATACAGTCCTGCCCTGTGATCTTGAATTCCAAGAGACGTCGACAAATGCCCGTTTGGGGGTGTATTGGGGCTATGGTAATCTAAATTACTGCCAAATGTATTGACCTAGGTTATAAGTAAGTTTGGCTTTAATCTTATTGGCAATGATCAATTTATTTTCAAGGTCAAACGATGCCATAAATGTCACATTTTGACCTTCCTGGGAACCTATTAACCTTCGCCCCACCGGGGCCATCGATGGCCCCCTAAGGTTTTTTCAAGATAGCAGAAAACAACGAAACGCAGCACCGCAGTTGAGGGCTCTATCTCTCACCTCATCATTTTCCCACCATCCCTGAAAATTTTTACTCTGGGTCACCCAAGGTCAGGTCACCAGGCGAGGTCAACCAAGGTCACCTCACTTCAACTTTGAAGCTTTATAAGAGCTACATTTCTTAGTCGATCGATTTGAAACTTGCTACACTTCATGATCCTTACAGGATCTACAACGTGTATATCAGGGATTTTTCGATTTCGTGACCTGAGGTCAGGTCACAAGGCAACCTCTCCCTTTGGAAAACCATGGGAAAAAGCTGTCTCATTATCTAAAAGCCACAAAAATAATTGAAAATGCTCAGACTGCTCCAAACAGCGTTTATGGACACCCTTTCACGGATCTCAGGGGTCATATTTGCCCTTTGACTTTCCCAGGTCACCAGGGGTCAAAGACATTATTTTGACAATAACTTTTGACCTAATTAAGCTAGAGCGCTGAAACAAACACCATCGTGTTTGTATCGTCACTGACTTTCATTTGATATACAACAAGGTCACTTTCTGACCTTTCGTGACCTCAGGTCATACTAGGTCACGAGGTGACCTCTGGAGGTCAAACTACTGGCGGGAGGTCTTTACGTTCCACATAGCGGAAAAAGGTCGGGCAATTTCATATCAAATGTACTTAACCAGATCTCAATAGCTCTAATGGCATAGCAGTTATGCCCAGTTTTATTAGCATTGCATATTTGAGTGAAAATAGCCTATCGAGACCTTTCTTGACCACTGGAGGTCAAACCATTGACCTGAGTGCTTAAACATGTGAAGTAATTTCTTACTGAATTCACGCCAGCTTTCTAATGCACCTTGCAGATTTTTGCTAACCCCCATATTTTTGGAGTTAGAGGGGGCATTGATGACCCCCGGTGGGGCGAAGGTGGCGCCGGACCCCCGGTGGGGCGAAGGCGGCGCCGGACCCCCGGTGGGGCGTGGGTTAAAGCAGGCAAAGGTCATAGAAGGAATGTCCCAAAGTATCTTCCTGAAATTTTGGAGTCAAGGTCATTCAAATTTTTTTGAGCTAAGACGTCACCATATGTATATCCCTATAATGTGCACTATAACTAGCACTAAAGCAACTGTTGAGCGGGAAATGAGGATTGACATTGACCCATGACCTTTAAACTTGACTTTTGACCTTGAGGTTTGCAGAGTTACCTTTATGACTTCATAGCATAATATGGGTCATTTGGGTATCATTATATGACCGGAAGCACTGGGGCTAATCAACTTGAAAATGCTGGTATGACCTTGACCTTAAATATGAGGTGATCTTGACATATCATCTCGCTTATGTGGCATTATGACGTTACCACTCGGCCTCGAGTGCAGGCGCACTGATGCGATCACGCCATTGTGGCGATGTCAAACTTAAGGTCTGGCTTTTAAGCCTATAAGTAAATATACATTCAACCGACTTGGAAAAATAGGTGGGGGGGGGGTGCTGCGAGGACCCCTTTAGTGCGCGTGTTAGGTAACCTCACGATGTAGCATGAATATTTCCTTTGGGGCATAACCAGGCCCTGGGGCTGGAAAAATACAAGGATTTTATAGAAAACAATTGATTAACACGCGTATTGACGGGGGGCGGGTACCCACCCCCTCGGGGTTTCCGGAGCTTGCATAAAAACGGCGGCGCGTAGCGCCGCAGTACTTGGGATACCTTTTCCCGCATCATTTTCACAACTTTTGTCAACATTTTAAACTCAGGTCATTTCAGGTCAGGTCACCAGTACGGGTCAAGTGACCTGACCTCAAAAAAAGTTTAAGATAGCATAAGTCGGAACAGGGTGCACTTATCCGATTGAAACTCACATCTCCCAATGGCCCACCGAGTTCTCTAAGATATTGTCCGCTATTTTTGATATCGATGACTTAAGGTCAGGTACAAGCAATGACCTCTCCATCGGAAATACATGGGAAAAACGGTTGTAACTGAATAACTCAGTAATGAATATAGATAGAGCGCTTATTTTAACTGCATTAGCTTTTCCATGTCAATGCAGTTCCAATGATATGCGTTTTGCACAATTTGACCTTGACCGGACCTCAAGTCAGGTCAAATTCTTGATTTGACCTAGCAAGGCCATATTATACATCATTGGATTCGGCTTGCTGCGGGGATTCATATAGTTTAAATCGTTTTGCTCTATCTTTACTTGTTCAGATGTAATGACCGAAAAACTTCATTTACATGTTATCCCTATGATGACATGCTTTGACCTCTAGTCACCTTAAATGTGACCTGACAAAAAATTGTTTCAATATTTTCGATGGAGAAGTGGATGGACTATCCAACGCCGTTTACCGCTTTTCGTTACCTAGCACGGTTCTCGAGATCTTAGGGGGGCGGGTACCCGCCCCCCGTCAAAGCGAAGGTGGCTCAGACCCCCGTCAATGCGCGTGTTATACGTTTGGCAGTTCGAAACAGTCTGTTTATATTTTTCATTTTGATTTGCAGACAAATGAGAAAAGCTAAAATTTGAGGCTTGGATTACATCTGGCAAATGCATGTAAACTTCGTCAAACGGATATTTTGTACACTTATGCCGCCGCACAGACCCAACACCTGGTCCTATATACTCGTTTACCAGGATTGTAACGCCGCGGCCCCTGAAAACACTAGAACCGTCTAACGCTTCGACATTACAAGCAACCATTACACAATATTTGCACCAGGCTGACATCGGCACCCGTCCAAAGTAGGAACTGCCGCAGACGCCATCCTAAAGTCAGTTGCATGTCAAGTATCCATAAAAAACCTTCCTTACGTGAGTTGCAAGTTCGGGTGGTGGGGTCGGAGTCTCCATGACAAGTTACTTGATGACTTTAGCTAGTTAGGCTCCGAATCCAAAAATGAAACTTGGAACAACTTGGACAACATTTTTTACATTTTTTATTTCTTGTAACCACCCTGGCTTTGGTCCGTGGAAACATATATTTTATCATGATACACCTTTACGAGGAAATTTTCCATTTTTATATCGGTTTTTCAACACAGAAATTAGTTTTGCAGAGCCTTTGATAGACCATTCTTGAAAATAAATGTTATGCATATTTCATTCCACTCAAAGCTCTTTTCAAAATGTTCGCACAATTTAAATATCAAATAGAGAACGCTAAGGTCCTAATTGAAACCATGAAAAATATGTCTCCATATGGTTAAAACAATTCAATTGGTCTAAATGCCTAGCTCCCCCACTTTTTGTCAAGCTATCAGGTGAGCCAACTTTACTACATTCCTTCTCTTCTTTTTAATTAGGGAGTTGTACTTGTGGAAAACAAGCAGGATTAAAGCAAAAATGAATTTTGTTTTTTAAAGAGAGGATGAAAACTTATTGTCATAAACCTCACATTGGCTTTTAACCCGCGCCCCACCGGGGGTCCGGCGCCACCTTCGCCCCACCGGGGGGCCATCGATGGCCCCCTCTAACTCCGAAAATATGGGCGTTAGCGCAAATCTGCAAAGTGCAATAGAAAGTTCGCGTGAATTCAGTAAGAAATTACCTCGCATGTTTTAGTGCTCAGGTCAATGGTTTGACCTCCAGAGGTCAAATTAGGTCAAGATCGGCTATTTTCATTCAAATATACAATGATTAAGCAAACTGGGCATAATTCTTATGTCATTAGAGCTATTGAGGCCTGGTAAAGTACATTTGATAGCAAATTGCCAGTACTTTTCCGCTATGTGGAACGTAAAGACCTCCCGCCAGTGGTTTGACCGCCAGAGGTCACCTTGTGACCTAATATGACCAGAGGTCACGAAAGGTCAAAAGTGACCTTGTTGTATATCAAATGAAAGCCAATGACAAGACAAACACGATGGTGTTTGTTTCACCGCTTTAGCTCAATTAGGTCAAAAGTTATTGTCAAAATACTGTTTTTGACCTCTGGTGACTTGGATGACCTTGGAAAAGTCAAAGGGCAAATATGACCCCTGGGATCGGTGAAAGAGTGTCCAAAAACGTTGTTCTGAGCAGTCTGAGTATTTGCAATCATTTTTGTGACTTTTATATCATGAAATAGCTTTTCCCATGCTTTTCCAATGGGAGGGTCGCCTCGTGACCTGACCTCAGGGCACGAAATAGAAAAATCCCGGATATACACCTTGTAAACCCTGGAGGGGTCATGAAGTGTAGGAAGTTTCAAATCGATCGACTGAGAAATGTAGCTCTTACAGAGCTCTAAAGGTGAAGTGAGGTGACCTTGGTTGGCCTCGTCTGGTGACCTGACCTTGGGTGACCCGGGGTAAAAATTTCAGGGATGATGGGAAAATGATACAGTGAGAGGTAGAGCCCTCAACTGTGGTGCTGCGCCTCGTCGTTTTTCTGCTATCCCGGAAAAACCTTGGGGGCCATCGATCGGTGGGGCGAGGGTTAAACTTGGTGGAAAAATTAATGTAAGTATGAAACATTCTGAGCGTCTGTGAATCTTTGTTTTGCCTGTGATTACGGTTGACATTTTTCCACGCCGAAGACATGCTGCCTTAAACACATGCTTAATTGTTAGCGAAATTGATACATTTTGTTCTGAGCAAAGACAGAACCAGAAGGCGTTTTCCTGATTTTCAGACCTATTGTGTCCATAAATAGTCTTTTTATGAGTTCGATATTGCGGAAAATTTCCTTTAATGCTGTGGTTGTTGGCTTCGTTTCAAAGTAGGACAGCTCCAACATTTTTAACAAAATTTACGCTCACGCACGATGGATACGAGTAACCCAAGCGCCAGGCTATATAAGCCACTGCGCTTAGTTTTCTGTTCATTTCGTGTTGTCATACCTTGCATGCTTTACCAGTTTATATTACAGAAGAAGAGTGGTTTCTGCCTTCGGTTTTTAGAAGAGCTGGAGCAGAAACAGCCCTGGTTTGATTCGCTTTCAGACTGCGATTGGAAGCAATGCTTCGATAATGCTCAAAATTGGGAGCGATGGTGCGATTACAAATTCTACAATATTTACACTTATGATAATTGTCACTTCATGTAATATCTCTAACATGTAGATACATTGCACTGTTCATAAGCAGCTTAGTATGATTCCAATTGGTGCCTGGGCCATCTGAAACCTGCAGAAAATACATCGAATGGTAGCCCTGTGGCTGCTGCTCTTAACCCGCGCCCCACCGGGGGTCCGGCGCCACCTTCGCCCCACCGGGGGCCATCGATGGCCCCCTCTAACTCCGAAAATATGGGCGTTAGCGCAAATCTGCAAAGTGCAATAGAAAGCTCGCGTGAATTCAGTAAGAAATTACTTCGCATGTTTTAGTGCTCAGGTCAATGGTTTGACCTCCAGAGGTCAAATTAGGTCAAGATCGGCTATTTTCACTCAAATATGCAATGATTAAGCAAACTGGGCATAACTCTTATGTCATTAGAGCTATTGAGGCCTGGTAAAGTACATTTGATAGCAAATTTCCAGTACTTTTTTCGCTATGTGGAACGTAAAGACCTCCCGCCAGTGGTTTGACCGCCAGAGGTCACCTCGTGACCTAATATGACCTGAGGTCACGAAAGGTCACAAAGTGACCTTGCCGTATATCAAATGAAAGCCAGTGACAAGACAAACACGATGGTATTTGTTTCACCGCTCTAGCTTAATTAGGTCAAAGTTATGGTCAAAATACTGTTTTTGACCTCCGGTGACCTTGGATGACCTTGGAAAAGTCAAAGGGCAAATATGACCCCTGGGATCCGTGAAAGGTGTCCAAAAACGTTGTTCTGAGCAGTCTGAGTATTTGCAATCATTTTTGTGGCTTTTATATCATGAAATAGCTTTTCCCATGCTTTTCCAATGGGAGAGGTCGCCTCGTGACCTGACCTCAGGGCACGAAATCGAAAAATCCCTGATATACACCTTGTAGACCCTGGAGGGGTCATGAAGTGTAGGAAGTTTCAAATCGATCGACTTTGAAATGTAGTTCTTACAGAGCTCTAAAGGTGAAGTGAGGTGACCTTGGTTGACCTCGTCTGGTGACCTGACCTTGGGTGACCCGGGGTAAAAATTTCAGGGATGATGGGAAAATGATGCAGTGAGAGGTAGAGCCCTCAACCGCGGTGCTGCGCCTCGTCGTTTTTCTGCTATCCCGGAAAAACTTTAGGGGGCCATCGATGGCCCCCGGTGGGCGAGGGTTAATAGATGCTCCTGATGCTGTTTACTCATTCGATAGCAACAACAATTGTTTTATCACCCTTGAGAGTCATCCGAAAACAAAATAACTGTTTCACCCAAGCCCGCAGAACAAAATGGCACGGTGCGTACGGTGAGTTTATTGGCCATCCGCTGATTGGGCCTGCTTTGCTTGGCAGCTTGCGATGTGCTGAGCAATTAGTTGACAGCAGTAGAGCTAATCCTGTGCCAACGTCAAGGCGCACATCGAGCTGCAGTCGGGCAGCTGACGTGCTACGGCCTGCTATCAAAATGGGCGGGTAGCACCGCTCTACTGCCTCTAAACGCTGATGGCAATACCCACTACTGGCAACATTGACCGAGTATGCAGCTTGTCACAAGGAAATTACGATGTGTGCGGACATTAGATGTGGGTGTTTTCACATTGAAATAACGGAGCCTGCTGGACTGAAGCCTAGACTTGGCCGCTTTTCCATTTCTGGGCCAGACGAGTGACATAAAAACCAGCTGTTGCCCCTTACACTCGGTGTAAGGAATTAGGGAAACGGGCAGACTGGGTGGGAGGTTGACATCAGCCTCCCCCTCATTGAACCTACTCCCCACAGATTTTTAACTTACTTTGGCATAGTAGTGAAAGAGGTCAGTAGTGTGACCTTCAGTTTAGAGTCCAAGAACATCTTTTGGTATGTAGAGTATCGATCCTGGTCTCCGGTTGACCCGTTCAACGTCGCTATGGCCCCACCACCTACCTAGGAGCACCCGCTGACAACATGTTCAAGAGGTTGAAAACATTACAATGGATGTATGAGGGGAAAAACATTATGAGTACAAATTGAATCGCTCTCTTGCTACAACAAATAGTTATATCAACAAAACGGCAGACGATCACCCATTCATTATTGTTCAATCATTTTTAAATTCCCCATCCTCTCAACACTGCACACTCGCCACCATGCACAGCTAGAACTGGGGAGCAGGACACTGGTCCTTCTTGGAGCCGCGTGGGTTGTAGATCTTGTAGGCCTTGTCGCGGTACTCCTCCCAGGGCTCCGGGTTCTGTTGTTTCCGGTAGGA
Organism: Lepas anatifera; assembly: GCA_034440635.1. Lineage (NCBI taxonomy): Eukaryota > Metazoa > Arthropoda > Thecostraca > Lepadidae > Lepas > Lepas anatifera. Next base: position 558,858 of record JAOTON010000553.1, read on the forward strand.
CGCCTCGGGCGCTCTGAAGGCGGTGCGGGCGCTGTAGAGCACCACTCCCGTGAGTCCGACGCTGATGATGCCGACCAGTGGTAACAGGGCCGGGTGTCGCTTCGCCACCAGCGACGGCGTGAAGCCCCTGGCCAACGGCATGGCGGCAGGTCTGCGGAGGTAACGGCGCTTCAGAAAGGCGAGTCTGCGAACAGTGCACGGTGGAGGGTGTGCCATTAGTTTTTCAGTGCGGGCAAAGACAGATCCGATATGACGGTACAGATTTAGCTGCCGTTAGGGACGGAGACGAGCGCCGTAGCTTCATTATAGTTTAGATGCAATTAATGGATGCCTTGGTTTCGTTGCATATTTCACCTCCCATCGCATATTTTGTGTATGCCTTAAATATTCACACTGCTAGTTGCCCATCAAGGGATCAGGGGCCCCGTTTACCCAAAAATTGTCATTTTTATTTGGGTAGGAGAAACAAATCGTTACTTCTGCAGGAACGGGGTTGGGGCTCCGCAGTTTCCACCTCCCAGATCAACCCCAGAAATGAATTAAAGTGACGCTCACCAACGCCACCACCCTCCCCACATACGGTTCAGGGAGCTGCTTCCATTTTGATAATACAGCATCTTCTGGTCATGTTATTTGTGGTACCGAGGATGCCTCACATAACAGGAAATGTCAATGAAATTTTAGCATTTAACGGTAAAGGTAATTTTACGTGACCCATGCAGAGGTACTCTATTTCTAAGCACCCTCTAGCTACCATGCTTGTTTTAACACGCGCATTGACGGGGGGCGGGTACCCACCCCCTCGGGTTTTTCAGAGACAGTAGAAACACGGCGGCGCGTAGCGCCGCCGTACTTAGTATACCTTTTCCCTAATCATTTTTACAACTTCTGTGAAAATTTTAAGGTTAGGTCATCTCAGGTCAGGTCACCAGTACAGGTCAAGTGACCCAACCTCAAAAAAAGTTTAAGATAGCATAAGTCGGAGCAGGGTGAACTTATCCGATTGAAACTCATATCACATAATGGCCCCACCGAGTTCTCTAAAATATGTTCCGGTATTTTTGATATCGATGACCTAAGGTCAGGTACGAGGCATGACCTCTCCATTGGAAATACATAGGAAAAATGGTTTTACGGAACAACTCAGTAACGGATGGTGATAGAGCATTCATTTTAGCTGCATTAGACTCGCCTGGGTTTTGCGGTTCTAATGATATGCATTTTTATATAATTTGACCCTGACCTGACCTCAGGTCAGGTCAAATCCCTGATTTGACCTAGCAAGGTCAAATTATATATCATTCGATTCGGCTTGCTAAAAGGATTCATATAGTTTAAGTCGTTTTGCTCTATCTTTACTTGTTCAGATGTAATGGCCGAAAAACTGAATTTACATGTTATCCCTATGACGGGCATGTTTTGACCTCTCGTGACCTTAAATGTGACCTGAAAAAAATGATTCAAATGTTTTCGATGGAGAAATGGATGGGCAGCCCGACACCGTTTACCGTTTTTCGCTACCTACCGTGGTTCTCGAGATCTTAGGGGGAGGGGGCGGGTATCCGCCTCCCCGTCAATACGAAGGTGGCTCAGAACCCCGTCAATGCGCGTGTTAATTGCCATGTTTCGCTTCATCCGCTGAGGGTGCTGCCTCCCCCTCTATAAAAATATTTTTCGGTCGTCCTTCAGACATCAACATCCCTCTGACAAATGTTTGGCGACTACCAGTCCGTAACTTTCCGTTAAAGGGAATGTGGCACCTTGGTCGAATCCTGGAATTTAGTGAAATTAGGCGTACTTTTAGCCAAAAATAATTGAACTATTTATGATTTCTCTGAAAAATGTACAATAAGCTCAATATTTTGTTTTTAAAAAATACTACTTTAGAAAAAGAAATAAATATCGGCCTGTGGATGATGTCACGATCTGGCAACCACTAGCATACTTGAAACGCTTCAAGGGCTTCGATTGGCTGATGCTCATCGTGACGTCAGCATATGTCGTCACACCAGCAGCTCACAACAATGGCCGCCCGGCGAGGGGTTGATGAGGGGTTGGTGTCAGGTAGGTTTTAGCTTTTTCTACGGAAATATCGAGTTCCAAGACAAATGATATATGGAGTACCGGGTTATCCGACTTGCTTTGCAACTTGGCTATCTCAGTTAAAATCACGTTGTGAAGGTGCCACATTCCCTTTAAAGGGAATATGGCACCTTTATAACGTGATTCTAACTGATATAGCCAAGTTGTGAGACATGCCGGAAAACCCGGTACTCAATATATCATTTGTCTTGAAACTCAAAATTTCCGTGGAAAAAGCTAAAAAATCTACCTGAAATGTACCCCACATGTACACCAGCCAGGCGGCCACAGCTGTCAGCTGTTGGTGCGACGACAGTGCTGACGTCACGGTGAGTAATCAGCCAATTTTCGCCCTTGAAGCATATTGAATATGGAAGTCGCTGCCAGATCATGACGTCATCCACAGGCAGAGGTTTATTTTTCACACTACAGGAGCATTTTAAAGATACAAATATTGAGCTCATTGTACATTTTCAGAGAAATCATGGACGTTTTCATGATTTTCAACAAAAAGCACTCCTAATTACACTAAATTTCTGGGTTAGACCAAGGTGTCACATTCCCTTTAATATGTGTAAATTTACACCCTTACAAACACTCAAACAGGTGTTCAGTTGCGGCCGCAAAATCAGTGATCGTGAAACAAATTTTTAGTAGGATGCTGTGTTGCAAATTCATAAAGATATCGTGAAACTTAGCATATTAGAAAGATAATATTTTAGTATAATGAAACGATTATGTGGAATTGAAGGGGCCAGTCGCGCAAAAATGAATAGAGCATAACACAATCAATTACAAAACAATTCAGGTAATTAATTTGTCACTGAAAATCAAATAAACACTGTAAGACGCCTTGATACTTTTGAGACCCACTTGGCGACGAGTAGGGGTCACACGACTGCAGAAAAAGGGAACTACAGCGATATGACGTAAGAGTGGCGCGTGATCTTATAGCCCTGATGCAATGGCCCGCTTCGCGCCAGGTGGCGTCCCAGCCCATCTCGCCGCCTTATCAATGGCCCGAGCGTAATATTTAGTGGAGAGCCGCCGTTGGCACAACTCTTCTTTGCCGCAATGTGTTGCTTACACGACAAAAAGCTGCCTGGTAAGAGCATATGCCCTGGCTAGGTCACAAGTACAATGCATAGCATGAGGAGGGTCCCAGGATCGTGTTGAGCCCTGCTGGTGTCCCTCCCCATCCCCAGTTGTAGGCTTCAGTCTGTAGTTGCGGTAATAGTGGCTCACATATAACTTTAGAATAACCTTAGAATTGTCCCTGTCTTACGAATGGTGCTGTGGCCTTAGACAACCGCTTGGTTGTTAAGCTTTTATATTAACTGCGCCAAGGATGTTTTGCCTCTTGGTTGCGATGAAAGAAACATTGAACGTGACACAAAACAATCATTAGGCTAATTTAATACCTTGAGGGGATAAAACCCAGCTTGCCTTTATTTTATTTTATGAAGCATTAATTCCGGCCTCCTTATTCCCGAGGTTCGCTCCGGTTTTGCTTTAAGGGTAAATGCATACTTACATGGGAAATTAAATATGCAACTGTAATTGAGATGACATAGGGCCTAACGGCTCTGTGCAGGTGATGTTACAATGCGAAACAAATATTATACATACAAGCCCTGTGAGTGGTTTTGAGATTCTTCGAAACTCAGCATTATCAAATTTACCTCAACACTACCGAATCGCAAATATTTCCGATATATTGATCATCCTCCCGATGACTTGTCACTCACACCCCGGACTGCGCCATTTGACCGAAGACCCATCCTCTGCCCCCTGAACGTGCATAAACAGCGCTCACCTGCCGACGCGACAGTTACGGCCGGGCTGACAGCTTTTTGACCCGTTCCCAATGGGCAGCGTTCCGCTATGTGCGTAGTCGGCTCGGGCACGTCGCAGCTGTGGATCAGGTCAACAATGCAGCACCGATTGTCTCAGCCGGGCATTATCGGCCTCACGGGACCCTTCTGCCGGCTGGCAATCGGCCGGTGACGCGGCGGGGTTATCATTAACGCGGGAGGTATCGGCGCGGTTGCGTCAGACTACTGGCGCGGCTTCGCCCGGCGACACGGAACGGGGGCGGGTCGCCGCCCAGTCGGCTGCTGTCGCCGCTAAAATTAATCCGCGCTCATGGCTGACAACAACCCAGCGTAAATGTTTAGAGAGCGCTCCAGCTGGTGGAACGTCTGGAGTGCGCTCCCCTGGTTGACAGGGGTTAATGGGAGGCTATACCTGAGCGTGGTATAAAGGTGTACACATAAATTCCTGCCTTTATAGAAAAACCATCGATTTTTACTGAATGCACAGAATATGCAAAATGGTCACTGTTTTGGAAAATGGGAAGAATATTGGATTCCATTTTTCCGCATTGTTTCAGGTTCAACAGATTGTGAGCGACTGCAGTTAGATATGTTATCCCTGATACCCTTACAGGCTGGCCATTCAAAATTCACGAAACAATCCTATTCTCTCATCCCTCCTCTAGCACAATAGCCCATTTCTTCCCGCTTAGAATGTGGCTTTGAAACGAAAACATCATCTTTTTAATTATTTGCATATGTTTATGAAAAATTTATTTCAAAAGGTATGAATCAACTAAGTAACATAATCTATTTCACGCTGGTGAAACTTACTTGGTGTAACATGATTTATTTCACACTGGCGAAAATAAGTTAGTGGCACCAAATTGGGATGAAGCTAGTCACACGTTTACATGCAACATCAGTTGTATGGATGAAGACCGAAATGGACTGGACACGCCTCCAGGACCGTTAGCGAGACACAAAAGACACGCAGGCACAACAAACAATGAGCCATCACATGCACGTGGTCAAATAAGCTCCCATTGTATGAGCCAACATGTATACACCCTCTTTTTGGTATATGGAAATGTTTGCGTTAGGGAAAATAAATATCTGCCTAAATTAGCCTATTAGTGCCGCAGGCCCCGGAGCGCTCCTTCCCAACTAACCCGCATAGGAACGATATCTGGGACCGCAAAAAAATTTGGATATTTAATCATTTAATTTTCCCCATGTTATATGCTACGAGGTGTGATGTCACATCCGGTGGTCTGCGCTTGCTGTTGGAGGGGGGCTGCATACAGACCGGTTAAACACGATGAAACCAAATTGAAGTTAAACAAAGTTAAGAACCTTTAAACACTGATTCAGCGTTTCATTTATGATGCCCGGCCATCTCCCCAAGGAAATGTAAATCGCTAAGTTCTCGGAGGGCGTGCTGCAGATAGGGCACTATACTGAATATATTAAGGGAAATGACCTAAGGCCCTAGATGATAAAAGTGAAGAGTAAAAGGCGACAGGTGTGAGAAGGTCCCGAACAACTAAACTCAACCATAAAAACAGATCCCTGCGGAGGCACCGCGAAAGTCGAAGGGACCTAAAATGGGTGCAAGAGCACAGATGAGATGTGGAATGAACTAAAATGCTGCTAAAAAACAAACTCGGTGGAAAAACTAAAATTATGTGCGTAAACTAAAATTGTAGGGGAGAGGGTGGTAAGACGGGCATGATAGGTAAGACGGCCACAGGCTCTGTGGACCAGACCAGTTATGGTATAAATGTCTCATTACTTGCATTAATGCGTCTTGGAATGTCCTATCATGAGCCAAAAACTCAAAGTTCTAACCTTTATTGTTTTGTCAAAATTTTAGAAAAAAACGAAATTAGTGGTTCACGCTACCATTGTTAGCAGTTTTGAGTGTAACATTCTGGCAGTGTCTGGTCCTATTTGGAAGGCCAAATATACAAAACCTGTTTTGGGAGAGGGTTAAGATACATTACGTGATTAAAGTTTTATATTACCCCAGCACGGTGACCCCCAAGAATGAGATTTTGTAACATATTAACATGGGGAAAGACGGGCACGGAGTGAAATACTTAATCACACCATACAAATAATAATTTTTATTGCTGCGTTTTCGCATGGTTGAAAGGAATCAGTCTGAGAGTCTGCTGCAAACCGGCTTGGGAACTTTTAATGATTGATTGTTAGATTCTAATGAAAAATTATGATTTTTATGGAAATTCAGCAACAAATTTTCTCTCGACTATTTATTCGAAACAATGCATTGCAAAGTATTTCAAAACTCATTTTTGCTCAGCGTGGTAAGGTTTTTGTCAAAAAGTTCTTGCGTATTATAAACTACTTTCATAAAACCCGTCTTACCCCGCCTGTTGGGGCAAGACGGGCTTTTGCAGCATTCTACGGTAAATGTTACTGCTCCTAGGAATATGCACTGATCCTAGTATGTTTAAGCGCAGGGACAAATAAAAGTTTACTGAAGCTTAAAACAAAATTTCATCACTGTCAAATGAAAAGCGAGTGAGACACACAGTCTCAAACACAACTATGCCCGTCTTACCACCCTCTCCCCTATATGTGTGCCAAAATTCCAAGTATACACTAAAACTGCACTGGAAGACACAAAACTTCAAGAACAGTGTGGACAAAAATGAAAAGGAACTGAAAGTCGTGGAAAGGTAAACCCTGACGTTTCGGTCCTGGACCATCATCAGGTGCAAGACAGTGATAGAGTGAGAACGAGACCCCTGAGGTAAACTTTTATTGCAGCCTTGATAGTGTCGCGGTTTAAAACAGTTCAAAGGAAAGCCTCCTTGCGTAAGCATGTGAGTGCATAAGCGTGAGGGTGTCACTTGACCTGCACTGGTGACCTGACCTGAGATGATCTAACCTTAAAATTTTGGGGAAAGTTGCAGTATTGATAAAGCATAAGGAGTGCCAAGTAGGTGAAGCTTCGCGCCGCTGTTTTTTCGTGCCGCCGGAAAAATCTGAGGGGGTGTTAAAACACCCCCCCACCGGAGCGAGGGTTAACTATCATACACAACCTCACTCACACGCCAGACGCCCTCTTACTCATTCCATTCTTTCATTCATTCCCCATCCTAAACTTTTCAGTTCGCACATGGATGCCCCGAATTTTGTCCGTACCCAGCCCTCTGGCGGGACTCTCACGAATACCTCCGAGCATACAAAGCGGGACCTTAAAAAAGCAAACCATGGCTTCTGGCTAAAAGCCACCAATTAAACAGTAATGCATGGTCAGTATGAATTCAAGCATCTTCAAAAAAAAAAAATATATATATATATATATATATATATATATATATATATATATATATATATATATCCGTGCGTGCACCTTACAGGCGACAGGTTAGCGGTTAACGACCTAAGAAAAGGAAGAGCCTCGCGCTTCCCTGTCGCTAACCCCAACCTTCACCTTGAAAGCCCTCGTCCTATTTCAAACTCCTTAATATTTGAACTACTTCCGCTGCGAATTCGCGCTCAATACTTAGGGGAAAGTGGGGGGGGTCACGGACACCGTGGGTAAGACGGACACCCCCTGTTTGGGACAAACTGACAGTGCCACGACCGGGAAAAGCGTGTAATACGCTTCCTTTTAGCGCGCGTCGGTCGCAGAGGAACGTTGGGTCCGGTAAGCTCTCTAGGTTTTATACAATTTTCATAATAGTAAAAACTGCATCTCATGTGTTTTTTATAATCAAATTCGTAAGGTCATTCTGTATTCATAGCACGAGTCCCATCCAATTATTTGGTTTTTCAGTTATCGTTACAAATTCCATCGTTATATATAGGTATTCACAGATACCACACATTCGTACATCGGGTGTCGTAACGCCTTTGACACGCAGGTGACAAGCAGCACACAAAAAATACACGCTATAACTAAGCATACCGTCCAAGTTATTATTCATCGTCTAGCTTTCTGTGGAAATACTTCTTTATTGCGTTCAGCCTTTGGATCCGAGTGACGTCCCTGGAAAGCGTGTTCCAGTGGGCAATAGCCCTGTACGGAAAGGCACGCTTCGTACTCTCCAGTCGATATCGAGGCAGTTGGAGCTGGGTGTTTGAGTTTCTAGTCACCCTTGCGGAGACACTTTCCCTTGGTGGTAGCATTGCCTTTAGGGCTGCTGGAGAGTGGTCGACGTGAGCTACCTTAAATATTTTAAGGCAATCGCGTTCGGCAATGCTGGTTTCGATATTATGCCAGCCAAGGCTCCTGAGAGCTGGTGTGATGTGTTGCCTTTTTCGAGTGCCGGTGATAATTCGAGCTCCAAAGTTGATGGCCTTTTGCACCCTTCCCAACTGGGTCTTGGTTGCCCCTCCCCAAGCCGGGAAGCAGTATCCGACATGTGGAAGGACATGGGCCTGGATGATTAGATGCAGGGCTTCGGGTGTGAAGTGATGACGAAATCTGCTAAGAGCCACCAAGGAGCCAAAACATTTTTGAACGACCTTTGAAATGTGATGTTCCCAAAAAAGCGTTCGGTCGATCACAACACCCAAAAATTTGATGGTTTTAGATGGAGGTAGGAGAGACGTTCCAATGAGGAGGAAATCAGTTTTTGACGTGTTCATTTTCAGTGAATTTCTTCCGAACCAGGTTTGGAGGGCATGTAGCGTTTCTTCAGCTCGCCTCTTCAGTTCAGCTAAGCATAGGGGTGTCGGTGTGCATTCATCAATGATCTGGGTGTCATCGGCGTATGATATCAGCTTGCCATATGGTACAAAGTTCGACAGGTCATTGGTGAACAGGCTGAACAACAGTGGCCCAACCAATGAGCCCTGTGGCACCCCGTGGGTCACTGGTAGTGTACCAGAGCCCCCTCTTACTTTCTGCCTTCTCTGATCCAGGTAGCTTCCAAACCAGTGTGGGGATATTCCATACCACCCCAGTTTCTCCAGCAGAAGATCGTGGTTGACGCTGTCGAAGGCCTTGCTGAGATCGATGGCTGTTACTGAGGTGACAAGGCCATCATCCATGTTTTTATGGACGTGATTGATAAAATCGAGCATGGCATCTTCTGTTGAATGGCGAGGTCGGTAGGCATACTGCGTATCAGTCAAGATAGAGGTTGAGCTGAGATACTTCATAAGTTGCTTGCAGACAATTTTTTCGGTGATCTTTGACAGCACACTGAGCAGAGAGATGGGCCTATAGTTTCCAGGTGAAGAAGGGTCTCCAGACTTATGTATAGGGACAACGCATGCTGTTTTCCACAAGTTTGGGAAGATGCCAGATGATAGGGACTTGTTTATGATACGCAGTAGCACCGGAGCAAGCGATGGTAAACACTTGCGTACCGCCATCAAAGGTATGCCATCAATACCGACTGCGTTAGAATTTTTCATGTCTCGTACTGCTGCAGATAGTTCAGGAATCGTAGCTGGCACCAGGTGGAATTGCAGCAGCACACGCTCTTGTTGGTCTGACCACTGATGTTAGATTAGTGTCATTTGTGAGGAGGCTGGCAGCAATGCGGGCTCCTACGTTGGCAAAATGTTCATTCAAGACGTCAGGATCTATGGTTAGCTGGTCGATGTCATCAATGCCGCTTCCTTTGTAGAATTTGCGCATTGTGGTCCAGAAACCTTTAGGATTCTTTGAGAGTAGCTGCCTGCAGTTGAAATCTCGGTGACCACGAGACAGCAGGCTTTTCACTTTATTGCGCAGTTGACGGTATTGGACGAGCTCGGCGGGTGGATCCGAATCTCTATAGTCTGCATTCAAGCGGGAGCGACATGCGTACCACTGGTCTCGTGCTGCTCTTCTTTCCGACATTGCTTCCCTCAGGCCTGGTACATCCTGGACCCAAGGACAATGAGCACTGCCAGTCTTTATCAGACGTTCAGGGCATGGATATTTCTATATATACTTTATTGGTATTACGTAATATGGCTCTTCAAGATGTTACATTTTGTTCACCGCAGTCCCTGACTGTGTAATCACAATGACGTCCGATTCATGTCCAAGTTTGTTTAGGAAGAGCAAAGTGGGGCAAGACGGACACCACGTGTGGGGCAAGATGGACATGGTGTCACTGTAACCCCGCACAAGAGTATATTTAATTCATATAATAGCTTAAATAAATAAAGGCTGATGGTTTGGGGGAGGTGGAGACACAGGGCCCGAAATGCTGGAGCAAATATAATTAAATTTGGGGGTCATCCAGGGGCAGGTGACCCCTCGACCCTCAGCGCCCCCTGAAATGGTCACGGTGTCCCCCTGAGAGATTGATGGGCCACCTGAAGTGTCGCTTCCAACCCCTCCCCTCAGGAGCGGGGGAGGAGCGCTCTTAGCCCTGCGAGAGGATTTGGCCCCACCTGATAGGTTTTGCGTTCCAAAAGTGGCACCCCCTGGCAGGCGCGCACCCAGGATTTGTATTCGGGGGGGAGGCGGCTGACGAGATGGGGTAGCAGGCCGGTGGAGGGGGCGGAATTTTGCCTCAGGGGGCGCACTTTTCACCTAAAGCGCGGCTAATTTTCGCATCCTGGGGGGGGGGGGTGAGAGCGGTGAATGGTTTGCTCCACAGACCTAGTGTAAATTTTTTTAGGGGGCGGAGTGTTGGGTGCAGGGGCAGCAAAGTCAGTGTAGGGGGGCGGCATGTTGGGTGCAGGGGCGGCAGTCAGTGTAGCACTACCTCTAAAAGTCAGGTGAATGGCCTTTAGCCTTTCCTTCCCCTCGAAGGGTGCCTTCGGCGCTCCACATTGATGGGGGCGGCACTTTGGAGCCAAAACGTTTGGGGTGCCCGGGCCCGCTCCCCCTGGGTGCGCGCCCGCCCCTGATCCGGATGGCGCCCCCGGCAAGGTGCCCCGCCCCCTGATCGGAGATCCTGGATCAACCTATGCACAGTTCCACAACAGCCCTTGATACTTTCCTCCGTCATTAAAAAATTCAGAAAAGGCATGACTTCCTTTGACCCTTTGACGGAAAAAGTAAGAAAATGCCCCCTTCCCCGCGGCGGACGACAGTCGCCTAGTAGGTGGATGGAGATGGAAATCTTCAAGGCCTGGTTCAATCACTTTGTTTATCTTGTCAATCTTTTCCCATGAGGTGACCATGTTACCCCATTAGGTGGGGCGAAATGGACTTTTGCTACTTTTTTCTAAACTTTACGCAGATTTTAATATGATAGTTACAGACACATAGCTGCTTGCACAGTGGTAGTCAAATGTCTGAAGTATCTCTACAGCCAAAATAGGAACGAAACAAGCTCATTAAGTCATCAAAAAGCCATACTATCGTTACGGTGTCCGTGACCCCCACTTTCCCCTATCCCTGCCAATCCAGCTAAAACATATTACATCATTTCAAAAAGCTATGAGCGGCGCTACCCCAAGGGTACCGGCTATATGCGCCCCCATTTGTTGACAGGGGAGGGGCCGACGACTGTGCCCCTTGAGATAAAGTCAGATAAAAAATACACTCCCCACAACTATTCGGTTTAAGCTCCTTCCGGTCGTAAGATGGCTCCCCAACCCATCTTGGCAGTGGAAATAAAGGGAACACAAATAAGGAGTGCCGCTCCATTTGAGCCAAACAAAAACTTAAAAAAGAACGGATAGCTAGTGGACTGCCCGACCATTCGGGACACTATCCGTGTTTTAATAGAAAATAAGACAAATAACCACTCTAAAGAATCGTCCCCTGCCCACACACGCGTTCAATTTGAAACCATACATGAAAGACATATGGTTCCAAGTTATTAACGCGCACTCAGTTCAAGGCCTAATTACCCCAACCGCGTATCCTGCGCAGTCGCCCCATCTCCATTCCCCCGGCAGTGTACCCGATCAAAACAGGCTGCCTTGCGAATCCGCTCTGCCCAGCCACCCATAATTACTACTGGGCCACATCCCCGGCCCGGCGCCCGAGGGCGCGAGCGCCGCCATAGTCAGCGCCGGGCTCTGGTTGGAGCGGAGGATAGCGTCTGCCGCCGTCTCGGCGCGCGGCCCGCCAGCCGGATCTAGAAGCGAGGCTTTACCCCCTCCCCTCCTGTGACGACCATGCCCGCGTGAGAGTAGGGGGGACAACAATTATGCGAAAACAGGCGCTCATAGCGGTGGCGATTGCCACTGGGGTGACCCACTTTCCAGGGACTGGACAAGTCCACTGGCGAATGTGTGAGATGCAGATCAGCCCGTCGTTCATACTAGATGTTCTGGCTTTTGTGGTGCATCTAGATGGAGGAAAATCAATCGCCTCTTCAGGGTTCCGGCCAGACTTAAATTTCATCTTTGGAGATGGGTCAAAGAAAACAACGAGTTCGTACCAAAAACACTTCTTCACAAATTTCCTCATATAAAGCTATAGCGCAACTTGGAATAAAACACACTCTCAGCCTAAGAAAGATTAGAAACGTACACGAACTCTCTTCCTCTAGCCCCCTCTTACATATACTATTACTCCCGACCCCACTACGTTAAACAATAGATATAAACAATATAAACGGATGCACCATCCCTGGGAAAGCGTTGTCGCATAAAAGTGTGCTCGTAAAAATGGGTTCCGCGGCGCTGTCTGGTCCAATCAGAGAGGAGCGGTAGGCACTAACAAGGAGAGCTGGTGCAGATTCACAGCTAATTTCCATTAAACCTTTCTTTGAGCTTCCGATTAAACTCTGGCACAAAATTTTTCCGGCCCGGTTGTGAATACTAATACGAACAATGTGATATGTCAAAGATAATATGTTCCAAAACATGAATTAGGCGATTACATTGACTCCGATGAATACATTATGATAATTACTCTAAAAGTCGCCAGATAAAACTTAGGTGGAGCAGATTCGAACAAACACAAAAATATCGTAGCAAACCTCCCGCTGCGAACGTAGTTTGAATTGTGCGATTGGTACGCATTTTGGCACCCATACAAAAACAATTGCATAACTACAAACGACGTACCCAATATGTAGTGTTACCTTAACCTAAAAAGCATCGAAGGATTCATCTGTTGTACACGTTGGCAAAATGTACTTTAGAGACGAAAATGCTGACCGCAAATGAAGAAAAGGATATGACGTTGAAAATTCTGTCCTGAGCCACGGACTTATTAAATTCCTATCGGTTTATTAGAAACAGATGGGAAGTAGTTAATTACTGTTCTATGGAAGAACCCCAGAACTCTGCTCAAGCATGCTATGAATTTATACGAAGTGAATTACCTTCCGTCAAATCATCTTCCGCTCAACTAGCTATATTTCATTTCGTCGGCTCTCCCAGAGTTTCGGAGGCATCCACGAATCAGGAAACAATTAAGGCAATTTTTTGACACCTTATACCTATTTGTGTACTATTTCGGACAGGTCAGAACATGTTAGCATAATAATTCTGACACAATAGCAAGGGGATGAATTTGAGTCGAATCATGTTCTTTTTGCACCACCACCCCCGTTCTCAAGCAATTTCATAATCAGGCACATTTCCCACTAACCTTGCTGGCTCACGGGGCCCGCGGCGTTATACATTCACATTTTTTGGCTTCCGCCTGCCCGTTCCTGGTAGTTAACACAATTTCAATGGTGCATGCTCGTTGGATCGGTGGGAGAAAGGAAAAAACTAATTTTAAAGAAACGGCTAATCGTTTCTCGTACTCACATTATCTGATGCCTCAGCGCTGAGGAGTCCTCCTAGCCTGGCCACTGGTCAGCTACTCCAGTCAAGCGTCCTCCTCCTTCGACCTCCACACCACGAGTCCCCTTACTCATCTCTCTACCCCTCTGGGACCCAGACACCGCTCTCTCATGAGCCCTGATTGGCCCTTCCTCCCCGTGTCTAGTGTCCCCGAGAAGGGATGCGGGTCTCTGCTCCGGTCATCACGCTCTTCTGACCCCATTTTCCGCCGCTTTCAGCGGCCAGAGCCAGGTGAGTTTGCTGGTGCCATGGCATACCAGCTGCTCAGCCCCAGCCCCCCGTTCACTAGCAAGCGCAGATAACTAGATGTGACGTCACACCTCATAGGAAATAGCATGGGACAATTAAATGATAAATTGTCCAAATTTTTGCCAATAGACGTCCAGACTCGAAGACGAAATGTTTGTTTGTTGCATGTGGGACAAACTTGATTACCGTAAATTCTCACAAATTCGTAAGCGAGCGGCGCCATTAGCAGCAGTTTAACACGCGGCTCAAAGATGAAGGAATTCCTTCACGCCTGTGTGACGCCACTCAGGCGTGAAGGAATCCCTATTGAACGCACCTTTAAAGGGAATGTGGCACCTTGGTTGAATCTTGGAATTTAGTGTAATTAGGCGTACTTTTAGCCAAAAATAATGCAACTGTAGCGTACGCAGACGGGTTCCAGCCCAGCCTCCCCTATCTGCCCGTGGAGCCGTCTGGCAGTGTCGTAGCGTCCCCCGGTCTGCCTGTGAATGGCGCAGTAGGGGGCCCGACCCTCTGGTCAGGTATCCGCCGCCGCCTGCCGCCCTGTCTGCCGGAGTGGTGGCAGTTATGCTCGATTCGTGGTAGCGTCCGTCCGTTCGTCTCGCTCTCGCGAATATAACTCTGGTCCTCCGAAAACTTGTCGTTTATCGCTAACAGCAACCACTTATGATTTCTCTGAAAAATGCTCAATAAGCTCAATATTTTGTCTTTAAAAATACTTCACTAGTAAAATAAATAAATATTTGCCTGTGGATGATGTCATGTTCTGGCAACCACTACCATACTTGAAATGCTTCAAGGGCTTCGATTGGCTGATGGTCATCGTGACGTCAGCATATGTCGTCACACCAACAGCCATGACAACTGTGGCCTGCTGCTAGGGGTACATGAGGGGTAGATTGTATGGAGGTCTTAGCTTTTTTTCTACGGAAATCTCGAGTTCCAAGACAAATGATATATTGAGTACCGGGTTTTCCTACTTGCTTTACAACTTGGCTATCTCAGTTAAAATCACGTTATGAAGGTGCCACATTTCCTTTAACCGGCGCCCCACCGGGGGTCCGGCGCCACCTTCGCCCCACCGGAGGGGGGCAATCGATGGCCCCCCCTCTCACTCAGAAAATATGGGGGTTAGCGCAAATCTGCAAGGTGCATTATAAAGCTCGCGTGAATTTAGTAAAAAATTACCTTGAGTGCTTAAGCGCTCAGGTCAATGGTTTGACCTCCAGAGCTCAATTTGGGTCACGATAGGCCATTTTCACTAAAAATATACAATGCTTAAGAAAACTTGGTATGACTCGTATGCCAATAGAGCTATTGAAATCTGGCAACGTACATTTGATAGGAAAATTCCAGACCTTTTCCGCTATGTAAAAAGTAATAGCCTCCCGCCAGTGGTTTGACCTCCAGAGGTCACCTCGTGACCTAATATGACCTGAAGTCACGAAAGGTCAGAAAGTGTCTTTGCCGTATATCAAATGAATTTCAGTGACGAGACATACACGATAATGTTTGATTCAGCGCTCTAGCTTAATTAGGTCAAAACTAATTATCAAAATACTTTTTTGACCCCTGGTAACCTTGGATGACCTTGGAGAGGTAAAAGGGAAATATTACCCCAGGGATCCGTGAAAAGGTGTCCAAGAATGCTTTTCTGAGCAGGCTGAGCATTTGCAATCGTTTTTGTGACTTTTAGATCATAAGACAGCTTTTCCCCATGCTTTTTTAATGGGAGAGGTCACTTCGTGACCTGACCTCAGGTCACGAAATCTAAAAATCCAAGAGATACATGATGTAGACCCTGGAGGGGTTTATGAAGTGTAGAAAGTTTCAAATCAATCGACTAAGAAATTTAGCTCTTATAGAGCTTAAAAGTTGAAGTGAGGTGGCCTTGGTTTACCTCGCCTGGTAACCTAAACTTGGGTGACCCGGGGTAAAAAATTTCAAGGATGGTGGCAAAATGATGGGATAAGAGATAGAGCCCTCAACCGCGGTGGTGCACCTCGCCGTTTTTTCTGCTGTCCCGATAAACCTTGGAGGGCATATAGATGGCTTCCCGTTGGGGCGATGGTTAAGTAGGTAAAGGTATTTTGGCTCCAATCTTGGCTCAACCCCACGGATGGAGGCCAAAAACGCTTGGAACTCAGTGCTGCATCAACATCATGTGAGGATCCGCAAAAAGGGCCGAGCACTGTACCTCGGCTGAAACTGAGAGCAGGGCGAACCAATTTGTCCCTTCCAGCAAACATCATCTGCCGTGCTAGACCTGAAACGTGGGGGGATATTGCTTGCCTCTCACACCGAGCCAATGATAGGTACAGATCATGTCCACGCAACTGAAGGAGAAACTCGGAATAATGACTCTGTGAAATTTGGTGCAAGTGAACCAATTTTCGTAAATATTAACCGTGTGTCAGTCCCGAAGGTTTACAACCTGGCGTGAAGTGACTGCGGCGATGAAGTCATCCATCATAGCCAAGTCGACACGGTAGGAGTTCGAAAAAAGTCAACGCATTCTCCAGTTTTTTTCAATCTGATTATCGACATTCGGTTTACATTATGATCAGCATACATATAAACGACATGAAAAGAGTGAGTGGAACGAAATAAATGCGCTACAACGAAAAATCTCACTACACCTACACAATTGCAGAACGGGAAGAATCGGCAGGAGATCGAGCAAAATGTTCCTGGGTGTAATCGGGGCGGGGACAGACGGAGCTGAGGGATTGTTCCGGAAAATATTACAGCGCAGCACAGAAAAGGCCGGAAGTCATTAGATGCAGGTTCCGAAACGAAATGGCACTGGAAAGGTGGGGCAATGTGAACGCCAAATAAATATTAGATATCAATATTGTATATTGTATAATATTATATATATATATATATATATATATATAATATTGTTTGTTGAAAGCCAGAGCGTATTTGCATTTGATTATTTTCTTTTTTGTTTGTTCCAGGTGCCGAAATAAAGCTCTGTTTTCATTGCTGATATTATTAAGTAAGAAGCCCAATGTTGACACGAATATGCAGAAGCTAGTTAGACAGCAGGCTTACTAGTGTCTAGTTTCGGTGAATTTTTCACCATCATCAGAGCCATTACGCAGCGCCTATACATGAAATCACATTGAAAAAAACGATAAATTACACAATCGAAAAGTTTCGCGTCGACAAAGTTCAAAGTGAATTTTGAAATTAGCAAGATCACTTTACTTACAGAAATTAGTTCAGCAGCATGACTTGAAAATTACCGGAGATAAACAAGTGACAGTACACAGCAAACACTCTAACTGTAGCGACCCTAAATGCTGTCAGACATTACAGACAGCAGGGCTATTAACAGCAATTATTAAATAGCACTGCCAAATATTAACGTCTTGCTCCACATTTTCATCTGTTTGTTGATCATTGGAATTTGTTGATTAATGTGCAAGGCTTCCAGGATGAAAAGCTTCTGGTGGCCGGGGTGTGAGTCTATGATGTTAGTGTTTTCGACAAGCTCTTTTCTTGTGAGTGGATGGTTGTGTTTCATTCTCATATGCTTTTCGGGTCCTCCGGTGTTTATTTATTTATTTATTTATTTTACTTCATCAGACCGCTCCACAAAATACATGTGGCTATTCTTAGCCTGGAACTCACTTGTACATAAGATTATTCGGCTAGATTGACCGATTACCTATTAATTTTAGGTGCACAGAATCGTTTTTATATCGTAATTCCTAAGTTTGCCGTAACCACCCTTGCGCAGGGGGCTGTTCCTCCTTGTTTTTCGGTTCGCTTGGATAACTGTCTTCGGACTAGGGTCAGCAACCATTTTGAATTTAAATCCTTGATGACAGACCAAAATCACTAAACAGCTGAGTGCATAAGTAGACGGCCCGCAGGATGTGAAGCCAGGTAGAATGCAGCAGACGTTGCACTGTCCGGAAGTAGCAGTCTTGTAAAATGTTCTGAATATCACAGGAAGACTAAAAATACGTATCACAAGCCATATGATGGTCATTGAGGCAAATGCCATCGAACTAAGCGTTATCAAGGACGGAAATTAAAACTCCAGCTTTGACAAAAAGACCAGAAACAAACAGAGCCAACGCGAGCAGTCGCACATACGGGACCGCTCAGCGAAAGCTCTGTTATATAGCCTTATCCTTCATTCCATTCACGATAGTTGTAGTGTCCACGTAGAAGACATAATATCGAGTTTCCAGGCAAACATGACGATTATTCGAACAACCTATTTTTCAGTCTGGGATCAATTTACCGTCTCTAGAAAATAAGTGCCCAACCGAGAAAGTCACGAGATTTAAGAGTCTGAAAACGCAGGGTCTTTTGGGCAGTATATGCTGAGGCGTCGAGATCGTCGCAAGGATTTTTACGGTGATCGCAAAAATCTTCAGCAATTCTGCAAACTTTTATGATCTTCATGTTGGTCACAGAGTCATTATAACATCAAGATCTTCGATGCACAAGTAGAAAAAATTATCAGCTACATCTTGGATATACGTTCTAAGAAGAAAAACACTTAATTCACAACTTTTGGAGCACGAATCGCGGAGCACTCGCAGGAGCAGCCGATCAGCCGATCGTCAGCTGATCGACTATGATCAGCTGACGATTTTAGGTGCATCGTAAGACTACGTGATAGTGTAGTTGTGGTAGCTCCTATATAGTCTACGGGCTGGTGACGCCGGCAGTCGTCATGAGGGCAGGTAAACTTGTAGACTACACAGGAGCAAATACGATGCAAATACACAATGCAAATACGATCTGGCTTTCAACAAACAATGTATAAAAGAAAATGTACTGCCTAACTATACGAATATATAATAATATATATGTATCTATATATATATATATATAATATTATAAAATATACAATATTGATATCTAATATTTATATGGCATTCACATTGCCCCACCTTTCCAGCGCCATTTAGTTTCGGAACCTGCATCTAATGAGTTCCGGCCTTTTCTGTGCTGCGCTGTAGTATTTTTTCAGAACAATCCCTCAGCTCCGTCTGTCTCCGCCCCGGAGTACACCCAGGAACATTTTCTTGGATCGCCTGCCGTTTCTTTATATATCTTGGCAGTAATTGTTCTCTTATGCATGTATGGCTGATAATGACGGGATATTTTAGCTTAATGTTCTTCTCCTGTTGCTTCCTTTTCTCCGTACCACTCTTCTTTTATCAGTTTCCAAAGAAAAAGTAGGTTGCCTAGGTTCATTTACAACGTTTCGGTGATAAATACATCCACCATCATCAGGTATAAATCATATGTCATACACAGGTTTTGCAGACGAAAACATCAATATCATAAATGTAGAGGGCAAGGACTAGAACCTATGTTTATACAACCAAGAGTTGTATGCTTATAAATTAAAATATTGAACACTTGTCACGACAGAAAACTAATGATCTATCGTGCTGTTTCATATAGAAGACTTCTCGTGTAGATATACATATACAGATTGCGATCTAAGGAACTCGTGGTTTAAAGCCGAAGTATATCACCCCCATGGAATGTGGCACCTTGGTCGAATCCTGGAATTGAGTGCAATTAGGCGTACTTTTAGCCAAAAAATAATGAAACCACTCATGATTTCTCTGAAAAATGTTCCATAAGCTCAATATTTTGTTTTTAAAAATACTCCTCTAGGAAAATAAATAAATATCTCCCTGAGGATGATGTCATGATCTGGCAACCACTATCATACTTGAAACGCTTCAAAGGCTTCGATAGGCTGATGCTCATCGTGACGTCAGCATATGATGTCACACCAGCAGCTCACAACAATGGCCGCCCGGTGAGGGGCTGATGAGAGGGCTGGTGTCAGGTAGGTCTTAGATTTTTTCTACGGAAATATCGAATTCCAAGACAAATGATATATAGAGTACCGGGTTTTCCGACTTGTTTTACAACTTGGCTATCTCAGCTAAAATCACGTTATGAAGGTGCCACATATCCTTTAACACAAATGGACGCTGCTAGGGGTATTATGCCGTAATGATGCAGCTGGTTGTTCATGGTGGGATTTCGGTCCATAGGGAAGGTGGCACCTTCATAACGTGATTTTAAATGAGATAGACAAGTTGTAAATAAGTTGGAAAGCCTGGTATTTGTCTTGAAACTCGAGATTTCGGTAGAAAAAAGCTAAATCCTACCTGCAGTGTACCCCTCCTGTACCCCTAGCAGCAGGCCACAGTTGTCACGGCTGCTGGTGTGACGACATATGGTGACGTCACGATGAGCATCAGCTAATCGAAGCCGTTAAGCGTTTCAAGTATGGTAGTGGTTGCCAGATCATGACATCATCCACGGTCTGATATTTATTTCCTATTCTAGAGGAGTATTTTAAAAATCAAAATATTGAGGTTATTGTACATTTTTCAGAGAAATCATGAGTGGCTTCATTATTTTCGGCTAAGAGTAAGCCTAATTACACTAAATTCCAGGATTCGACCGAGGTGCCACTTTCCCTTTAAAGGGAGATACGCGAAAAAAATTTATTTTGTAGATCAAAAGGTCACAAAACGTTGTTTCAGAAGTCCTATTCTCATTTTTGCGAATTGGGTCTGCAAATGCTTTAAAATTGCTCTCAAAGTCAACATTTCTAGACGACTTTACCGGTACACCTCTTATCGATTTATATGACGTACCCCCGGCGAAGGCTATCAATTTCTTTAAAAATTAGGCCATATCTAGCCTAAACAGTGATGTAGAACTTCGGAATACCACAGAAGAAAAAAATTACTAAAGAAAAACAACATTCCAAAACTCTTTTTAAACAGGAATATAGGGCTTAAA
Organism: Lepas anatifera; assembly: GCA_034440635.1. Classification (NCBI taxonomy): domain Eukaryota; kingdom Metazoa; phylum Arthropoda; class Thecostraca; family Lepadidae; genus Lepas; species Lepas anatifera. Next base: position 579,494 of record JAOTON010000553.1, read on the forward strand.
AGAAATTAAAATTAACCAATCAGCAGCCTAGGAATTATCATACCGGGGTACGTGACCTATATGTTGCAAAAGTTTCGTCATTCTGGGGCTGAAGCAGAAAACGACTCAAGTCCCGAGGTACGAAACGGCTGAAGACTTGAGAAGTTATGTTTTTTCCGTTTTTAGGGCAAATTATTTCATTTTGTAATTTTTAAAGGCTTTGTAAAATTAATTCAAATACAAATACAGGAGAAGAAACATTTGTATTACAAAAAAACATTACTTTTCAACTTTAAATAGTTTTCAAAAAGTAAGTGATGGGTGAAGGTTTCAGCATTTTATCGAAACTGTTAACCTATTTCGATAATAAGTGAGTGGCCTCCCGAAATTTTGCCGAAGATACAAAAATAATTGACAGTTTCGTAATCAAGATTTTTAAAATAGCAATAAACCACAATAATCATTTTTTCGCGTATCTCTCTTTAAGGCAGCCTCCAGAATTTGCAGTCTTTTCCTGTTGTCTTCCTTTTGATAAGATTGTGGTGTTGCTGTTGAGGTCCTGTTTGGTTAGTTGGCGTTTGGTGTTTCTGTTTGGTATGTAGCAGTGGACCACCGCCTTGTATAAAGTGGCAGGTGAGTTTCCGAGAGAGCGTAGTTGTCAGTGGCGGCGGAACGGTTTCGTCCAAGGGGGCACCTTCAATGGGGCCCATCTCATCAACAGGAAATTTGCTAGATGATTTTTTAACGGTAGATTAAAAAAAACTCCATTACTACTTTATTGTGCGGTGAAAGACACGAAATCTTACAATTTCACCTACTTCGACTTTGAAAAAAATGGATACCCATTTACCGTTCAGAGATACTCGTAAATGCTTACTTACCGATTGCTAGTGACAGGCGATGTGTAATAAAAAGTGTTGAGCAGAAGGCAGATCTATAACTTTTGCCTAACTTACTCGGGCTTCAAAATTGTGGAGCCGTGCTGAAATTGAAGGTGGAAGGTGGGATTCCTGATATCGGGTGAGGACTGACCTTGTTTTCAAAGAAAATAACTATCATTAAGTTCTGTCGCTACGTAGACTAAGAACACATTAGAAGCAAGGGCATCGGGCAATGGCGGGGAGCGCGACACCGTGCCGTTTTGGGTGGAAAAGGAAGCAAAAGAATCGAAATAGAAGGAGCATGTGATTTTAACGAAAATTATTCGAGTTGGGTCTGTTGAGCTAGTTGCGTGAGGCGCCAGGTCTCCCACCTGTCAGGCTGGAGGAGACGACTGTCCCCTCTCCTTAGTTACGATATCCTGGATTGAAGATAACTGATTCGTGGGAGCAGTTCCTGTAAATGCAGTCAGCTTTAAGCCCATGTATTGTTTTTTTTAGCCCACTGGAGTTATCATATTTCCTGTTATCAATTTATTGGAACGCATTTCAAAAGTAGCGATACCCGAAAACAGCAATTGCCCCACCTGTTGTGATACCTCCACAGCCCCAAGTCATACCCTTTTCTCGGTTGAAGCCATACGGATATCTTTCAACAAGTGTGCGAGATAGAACTTTGCCCGAGTGTCTCCGTACTATCAACAGGGCGGGCGCGACTGCCCCCGGTCGATGCCATATCGATCAGGGTCGACTCACTCCGTAACCGCCATCGATCCCGCAGGCCGCCAGCGCTGCTGGCTCACAGAGCAGCTCCCTTAGTTAACCCATGCATGTATGCCCCATCAGCTGCTGGTGAACTTCAGAAACAACATTTGCCAACCTAGGACAGATTGCGAACCGTGTACCAAACTATACAGAAACTGTTGACTATTTGCGTTCAGCAGGATCCAGCTCGGCCGAAAGTGTCCACCGCAGGAATTCAGAGACTTGCGCAGATTCGATAGATGATTATTTAATGGTTCACTGAACATTTACCGACAGTTTACATAAGGATGTTCTTGGATCTCACGTCCGTCACCAGTGCATAAGAAACAGCGACAGGTTCAAGGGGCCGCGATTCCTCCCGAATCGTCCGCATCAACCGGGAGCGGTTTCAACACATGAATCGGGACTCATCGTGACGAGTTGCTAGTGGTTATCTGATTGGCCCTTTAGTGTGACATTTCAGCAAACCAACCACTCTGGTATGCGACAGATCGGAATATGCCCGCAGAGGTACTGTATGCCCACCGTCTATCGGCCGCCAAACTGATTTCTTTCCGCTCATTCCAGCATCGACCCTCCCTCCACTGTTGATTACAGGTACCCCCTTCGACTCTTCACTGCCCCTTTTGGTATTCTTTTACACATACATGCTACTTTTTGTATCTTTTTAGTCTTTTAAATGACGCCGCCGCAGCTTGATTGGGTTTGCGTCCTTTTTGCTCCGGTTTTATATTTTACTATGGCTGTGGTTGTAAGATGACCTCAAATACCTGGACGCCATGAAACACCAAAGATGATGATGACAATGATGAAAATGCCACTCAAGCTATTGCTATGAAGCTGTATATGCTGTGATTGATAATGCTGTTGTGTTTGTTGTGTTTATAACCACGTGGTGCTGCATTCATCGATGGTGGCAATGAAACAAGTCAGCTGCTTTGGCAGCTTGCAGTAGCGTTTGCTTGCTTGGGGCAACAACCACGAGCAAGAGCATGGCCACGGGAAACAAAAGTGGGAGGGGGTAAGATTAGGATTTGGGCTGCGTGTACATTTCTTTTATAAATTGTATTCAAGTTGTTCCTAGTACGGCTGCTGGAGTCGGAGTCTCACTTAAGTCATCAAGACACTTGTCACGGAGACTCCGACCCCACCACCCGAACGAGCAACTCCCTCAATGGAGGGTTAATTTAGAAGCCAAAGTTTGGCCTCCCACAAAGTACAGGGACGGCTGCCCCGCTCACGTCACCCTCTCACCAGTCAGTTGCCAGCTGACCTACATTGGGTAAACTATTGAGCGCCGGAGCGTCTCAGGGGAACCGATCCCAAGTCTGGACATGAACTGCCACTGCATGTTTCTGAGCAGCCAGCGGGCCGGAGCCCAACGCTCTACCAACTGAGCTACCGGGGCAGCCCCTGGTCCCTTCCACTCATTCTCTCAATAGTCAACGCCATTTGTAAGTACTGAGGAAACCTGGCTGATAAATGATCTACTTGGACGAAAAGTAAGGGCCTGCTGTCTCTTCCAGTGACAACGCTCATAGCCAGGAAAATAATCATGAAGCTAAGCTGATCTGAAGATTAAGCAAATGTCACAAGTCCAATTGGATATTAAGATGTTTGGTTGTAGAAGTCAGGCAAGGTCAGTCTCATGTGTGGTTTTGTCAACGTTCTGAGGTACTGTTATTAAGAATGTGTAAGCATTGTACCCCGGCAACTTGTCACCGTTAGGATGCCCAGTGTTGGCCCCAGCAGAGGTCACCTCGCAGTGATTTCGACTGCCCCTCGCCGCCGAGAAAAACCATCCAGCACGTGGGCCGCGCTCTGGCGTGTATTGCAATAGCATCGGTCCAGTGGGCAAAGAGAGCATGCAGGTATAAGGAAGGGGGCGGTTGCGATGAAGCCGGACAGGGGTGCAAATGAGGGTAGCAGCCGCGCAGGAGCGTGTTCAGGAGTGAAAAGTGGGGGAGAGGACGCGGCCCCTCAGCCCACAAAGCGAACACCAGATCTGGAGATATGGCACACTCAACAGCACAGTTACCACCTATGCTATCCCCACCAACAAAACATATTAATACCAACCACATATAAAAATCTACGTATATGAATGCCTAACAATAGAAATCGCAAGACGGTTATACGGGCGACATCACGGCAAATGCCTCTCGCGGATGGAGCAGAGCCTAGAGCCAGGGACAGCGCTGATCCCAGAGTATTCAATAACAGCACGGCAGCTCCCAAAAACGGTGAAGACAGTGACGGCTCGGGTGGACTCCCTAGCGCCGCTCTGCCGATGCGGCTACGTCGAACAGCGATAAAACGGGGCGGTGGCGCAGGGCCTGGCGGGGGACGGGCCGGCCCGCCGCCGCTCTACAAAACAAACAGCTTATCACACGGGGAGTGTATTACTGCGGGCAGACAGCGCCGAGTCCCTGCCCCGACTCCATCACCCTGGATACTCGTATTCGCCCTCGTCCAATCCCGTTCTATCTCTCCTATTCTGGTTCGCTCGTTCAGTGATTCACTCATTCACTGATGCAGGCGTCAACACTATCTTTCACTCGCAAGCCTCGGCTCTATGTTTTTTTCCGTCTCGCATCCACTTTAGCCCTTTCCCAGACTTCGCATCGGATAATTTTCTCCATCCATCAACCTCACTGTATTCTTTCGCTATCCGTCCCTTCAACTTGAAATCTTTCTCAATTTAGCACTATTCCTATTCATCACACACTTCCTATACACGAGAGGCACTAAGTTGGAAGACGGAACCTATAGACTAGTTCTCCTGCGCGCCTGAGATCTCGCCGACCGGTTATCATCGCACAGCCCGCCTGCCTCGGGTTGGGTTGCCAGTTCCGCCCCTGGGTCGCCTCCAAGCGCTTCTGTGCTTGAGGCGATGAAGGTTACACGCGCGCCCAGAGCACGTTGCTCCGACACAACCCTCCAATACTCCACTGGAACTAAATACAGAGTCAGGCGCATGGGGACTTCATGCCGCTGGAGTACGATACAGCACGAAAGTCTTCCCTTGATGACAGTTAAACGTATGTATGTATATATATATATATATACATGGAATCTATGGCGGCCGGTGGAACACAGCTACACCGCGACCAGCCGCCGCAACGGGAGCGTGGAACGTAACAAACATGGTGGGGTGAGGGTGCAGAATGCTGTTTAGTTACAAGAAAGCAGCACATTACAGAATGACACTTGTTTTGCGCACCCACCCGGGCCGCACCGAAATTTTTCAATAAAATCTGAGTCTGGAGTGGTCCAGCGCTGGGCGGGATCACACCACGAGTTGACAAGAGTCCAGATTGGCTGCAGCAGTCGATCGGTGGCGGCGCCACCGTCGTCTTTGGAGGTCGCCGTCTCACTCTGCACTGTTCATTTGCCACTAGTTACGCTGCAGCTTCGCCACTGTCCGGAGGCGATCCTACGACCTCATGTCTGCAGCCATAGGACGGCGGCCAAAATGACACACAGGTGCTGCCACCTATCGACTGGCCCAGCAGACAGACCGGCGGCGCCGCTCCGTCCGCACATTTTGATCGAGTCCTCCTGCGGTGGTAAGTTCAAGTGAGAATATAATAAGGCAACTGTCAAAAAGGCATTGATATCTTGCGTTGTATAAAACTTGTCAAATGGAGTCCAACGGCTGACGCGTTAGTGTGATTTTGGGATGTATGTCTGTAAACATGCACATCAGATGCACCGTGCGAGAATGACGCGACACAACTGGTGGATTCTAGCTTTGCGCGACGCTGTACCTGCAATGTGCGTCCGACGACATTCAACTCTGCACAGGACATTTGACAGCGCTCAACTTTGGTGCATCTGGCATAGTTCTCCTCTGCTTGGTGCAAGTACAGCCCTCAGCAGATGAATGAATACACTCGAGGCTCGGTAGTTTATGGTTAATTGCTAGAACAAGTACGCCGTGATTAAGCTCAGGGTTCTTCCTGTAGCTTCTAAATTCATACTCGAAACCGGCTGCCACATATTTTGAAGACAAATAGCAAAAATTTAATTGTCATGACTGAGCAGAAAAAATAACGTTTTTCGCAAACAGGTGTAGAGTTTAAAACTATTTCATACATTCAACCGAAGCCTGTGACAAAAAACAAACCCTGTTGACTGAATCAAAAGTAGTTTAGCAATGAGGCAAAATGTCTGTCAAGCTTAGTATGCGCAGATTAAATCGTTGGGTGCTGTTAGTATATAAGTGCTCAGTGCTCAACTCTGATTGGTACTTCTGATAATACTCGCATCTGTATTGTACCTCTGATAGCGCACACCTCTTGCAGGGGCGGATTCAGGGGAGGGCACTAAGCCATTTGCCCCAAAATCCAAGATTTTAGTAACTGTTTAAAAGGGAATCTTTTGCCAGGATTTTGAAACCCATTGTCCCTCCCCCGACCTCTGAATCTACCGGCCCGGACTGAAACTGCATCTACGTCATGCATCTGGCGGTGGTCACTGTTGCTAGGGATGAATGTACCAATCTATGTACATACATATTGCAACGATGACCTCTGCCTGGTACATCTAGCAGCAATCACCTCTGCAAGGTACATCTGGCGATGCTCACCTCTGCATGGTACATCTGACGATGCTCACCTCTGCGTGGTACATCTGACGATGCTCACCTCTGCGTGGTACATCTGACGATGCTCACCCCTGCGTGGTACATCTGACGATGCTCACCTCTGCGTGGTACATCTGACGATGCTCACCTCTGCATGGTACATCTGACGATGAACACCTCTGCGTGGTACATCTGACAATGCTCACCTCCATGCGTGGTACATCTGACGATGCTCATCTCTGCGTGGTACATCTGACGAAGCTCACCTTTGCATGGTACATCTGACGATACTCACCACTGCGTGGTACATCTGACGATGCTCACCTCTGCAGGGTACATCTGACGATGCTCACCTCTGCGCGGTACATCTGACGATGCTCACCTCTGCATGGTACATCTGGCGATGCTCAACTCTGCGCGGTACATCTGACGATGCTCACCTCTGCATGGTACATCTGGCGATGCTCAACTCTGCGTGGTACATCTGACGAAGCTCACCTCTGCGTGGTACATCTGACGATATGCTCACCTCTGCGTGGTACATCTGACGATGCTCACCCCTGCGTGGTACATCTGACGATGCTCACCTCTGCGTGGTACATCTGACGATGCTCACCCCTGCGTGGTACATCTGACGATGCTCACCTCTGCGTGGTACATCTGACGATGCTCACCTCTGCATGGTACATCTGACAATGCTCACCTCCATGCGTGGTACATCTGACCATGCTCACCTCTGCGTGGTACATCTCACGAAGCTCACCTCTGCGTGGTACATCTGACGATGCTCAACTCTGCATGGTACATCTGACGATATGCTCACCTCAGCGTGGTACATCTGACGATGCTCACTTCAGCGTGGTACATCTGACAATGCTCACCTCTGCTGGCGATGCTCACCTCTGCGTGGTCCATCTGACGATGCTCACCTCTGCATGGTACATCTGACGATGCTCACCTCTGCGTGGTACATCTGACGATGCTCACCTCTGCGTGGTATATCTGACGATGCTCACCTTTGCATGGTACATCTGCCGATATGCCCACCTCAGCGTGGTACATCTGACGATGCTCACTTCAGCGTGGTACATCTGACAATGCTCACCTCTGCTGGCGATGCTCACCTCTGCGTGGTCCATCTGACGATGCTCACCTCTGCGCGGTACATCTGACGATGCTCACCTCTGCGTGGTACATCTGACGATGCTCACTTCAGCTTGGTACATCTGACAATGCTCACCTCTGCTGGCGATGCTCACCTCTGCGTGGTCCATCTGACGATGCTCACCTCTGCGTGGTACATCTGACGAAGCTCACCTTTGCATGGTACATCTGACGATACTCACCACTGCGTGGTACATCTGACGATGCTCACCTCTGCATGGTATATCTGACGATGCTCACCTCTGCGCGGTAAATCTGACGATGCTCACCTCTGCATGGTACATCTGACGATGCTCAACTCTGCGTGGTACATCTGACGAAGCTCACCTCTGCGTGGTACATCTGACGATGCTCACCTCTGCTTGGTACATCTGACGCGATGCTCACCTCAGCGTGGTACATCTGACGATGCTCAACTCTGCGTGGTACATCTGACGAAGCTCACCTCTGCGTGGTACATCAGACGAAGCTCACCTCTGCGTGGTACATCTGACGATGCTCACCTCTGCATGGTACATCTGACGATGCTCACCTCTGCGTGGTACATCTGACGATGCTCACCTCTGCATGGTACATCTGACGATATGCTCACCTCAGCGTGGTACATCTGACGATGCTCACCTCAGCGTGGTACATCTGACAATGCTCACCTTTGCTGGACATTGGCGATGCTCATCTCTGCGTGGTACATCTGACGATGCTCACCTCTGCGTGGTACATCTGGCGATGCTCACCTCTGCGTGGTACATCTGACGTATGCTCACCTCAGCGTGGTACATCTGGACGATGCTCACCTCTGCATGGTACATCTGACGCGATGCTCACCTCAGCGTGGTACATCTGACGATGCTCATCTCTGCGTGGTACATCTGACGATGCTCACCTCTGCTGGCGACGCTCACCTCTGCATGGTACATCTGACGATGCTCACCTAGCGTGGTACATCTGGCGATGCTCACCTCTGCATAGTACATCTGAGCGATGCTCACCTCAGCGTGGTACATCTGATGATGCTCATCTCTGCGTGGTACATCTGACGATGCTCACCTCTGCTGGCGATGCTCACCTCTGCATGGTACATCTGACGATGCTCACCTCTGCATGTTACATCTGGCGATGCTTACCTCTGCGTGGTACATCTGATAATGCTCACCTCAGCGTGGTACATCTGACGATGCTCACCTCTGCTGGCGAAGCTCACCTCTGCGTGTTACATCTGAAGATGCTCACCTCTGCGTGGTACATCTGACGATGCTCACCTCTGCGTGGTACATCTGACGATGCTCACCTCTGCATGGTACATCTGACGAAGCTCACCTCAGCGTGGTACATCTGGCAGCCGTTCGGGCGGCGGCGGTACGGCTCTGTACGCAGTCGCGCACACTCCGTATCGTTACCGCTCGGGTAGAGCCACTCCTCGGGCTCCACGGAGATCGTCTCGCGCTCGCACGGACACAGCGTGTTCACTACCAGCAGCACCAGGTTGGTTCTCGGCACCTTTCTCAGCACAAACCGTCTGTCGGACACGTGGGCGTGGTCAGAACGAGGTCATTTACGCAGCCGGATTGTTAACATGACTTTCTTGGAATATAGCAACATCTAAAATATCGTGCACTGCATACTGGTGAGGTCATGGCAACTCATCGAAATTTCAGTGATCGCTATTGGATATGGAAAACGGAGGCAATACGAGTGGGGAGAAAAATTGCTACCGGGGAGAAACCACTTCACAAAGTTTTCAGGCCAATACGGGTTTAGCATTGATCACGATCTTACTCGGGCCCCAAAGTAAAAATAGCGTTCCCTACAATATAACGGCACTGTTTATCCAGACCTGCTGCAGGTTTTCCCGTCGATGCCGTAGCAGTAGTTGAGGTCGGCTGTAAGAGATGTCGCAGGATGGTTCAGCGTGTACAGTCTCAACATCTTATCGCAGGGACGCGGTCGCGTTTTATTGATGTGTGCCATCTTGAAGAGATCGTGGACCTTGACGCATTCCTTCTTGCGGTGCCTCCTCCATGTCTTCCTCCTCCGTCGCCACTGTCACGCAAGGACGTGATAGGAGCGGAGGTTGCAACTTGGACGAAAATGACGCACCTCGCTATCACTCAGTGTCGCTATCTACTGGAGTCTTAAGAAGACTTGGAAGAAGACACAGGCATCAAAAGGGAGAAGAGAACGGGGAGGTGGTCCACAAAGTCCTTCCCGATCATGTAACAGTTTCAGCTAAATTGCGAAGAAGTGTCCAGAGTCTGGACGGAAGCATCACTGGAACGTGACAAGTAATGTAAAATCGAAAGGTCTTGCTTTCAGAGTGGTTAGTTTCTTTCAGTGAGGAGTTCAAATTTCGCTGATAACCCCTGTCCTCCCACATTTTGACCGTTGGTGGCGCTGTTGACAGCGAGGCAAGACTCTGCCCAGAACATTTTCAAAATATGAAAATATATCTACCCATGTAGAGCATCATTCCCTTCTTTCTATTCTTCTTCCTCAGTGGCTTCATCATACCTCTCAAACCTAAAAGGAAATAGCAATAGCACGCCAAGCGTAATGAAAATAATTGTTGGGGTTTAACGACGCACCAACTGCCAGGGTCATACGGCGTCGCCAACTCTCACCCTGTTGGAAGGGATTTTGGGGATCAGATCGACTTATTCAGAGGCTCCGCCAGAACTTGAACCCGAAACCGTTGGCTTAGCAGACAAGGGTGCTATCCACTAAGCCACCTCATCCCCACGCCAAGCGTCAATAATCTGCAGTAAACCAACGAGATCAGCAGGACCCCACCCAAACTTGCACACACGGAAACAAGAGTCTCCGGCTGCAAGGGCCACTCACTGCCTTCGTCGTAAACTGCCCTCTCGACAGTCCAGGCCAGGCTGAGGTCCACCAGGTACAGCAGCTGAGACTTGGCCAGCAGCCAGAGCAGCTGCGAACCCAGCCAGCCCACCAGCCAGCGTGCGTACCGTACAGGCTGCCGGCCAAGAACAGGGTCATTTGTCAGGGAGCGTACATCGCAGATAAGAGTGCTGTTTTGTGGGTGCTTAACACTCAAGTTATAGGACAACCATATAAGTCGCTTTCCTAACACGCGCGGTGAAAGGGAAGGGTCCTAAGGTTCCTCCCTCCCATCTATTTCTCCCGGGTGGCCGAAACACTGTTCGCAGCCGGAAAATGTTATTTGTCTACATTTGAGAAAGTTCATGAACGCGTCAATTGGTGAAATAATTTTGAAAATCAGTCGATAATTTATTTCCTTGCATAATTTGTTTACCAGCAGCTTATAAGCTTTCAAAATCAGACTTATTTTTTTAGGCCGTCGCGATCGCATGGTCGCAACAGTTTGCCTGCACTGTAGACCAAGTGGTGGCGTAATAACATCGTCATAGGTCGGAAAAAGCGCCCAAGCGCCACCAGCGGAATTTCAAACAATAACTGTGTTACCAAACGTGTTGGGCTTTGGCACCAAAAGATGCTGATTTTCCAGACCCTTAAGAGTTCTCTAAAGTTTGAATTAAGTGCTGAAAGGCTCATCGTCAGCTGCTGTCCCTGATAGGATCACAATATTGCCTATTTTGTCACTGACTTGATCTATTTTTGTCACCAACACTGTTAGCGGGATGACAGATTTTTTTCATCTCCGAACGTAGCATAACTGGGATTATATGTCAAGATCACCGCACATGAAGTTCAAGATCATTGACCCCAGTGTTTCGGTCAGATGGCATGATTTAGCATTATATATGTTATTTTATTACTTCATAATTAATGCTACTCAATGTCAAGGTCAAGGTCACAGGTCCTGGTCAAAAGTCTTTTTTCAAGGTCAAACCCTCACTTTCCGCCCCAAAGGCTGCTATGGCGCCAGTTATATCGTACATTGTTGAGTACATGTCACTTTGTTACGTCATAGGTCAGGGACCTTGGACGACCCTGACCTCTTGCTTTTAGAAAATATTGTGTAAGACCTATCCTGTATGACCTTATTGTGCGTTCGTGACTTGTTTCCGCATAATCACGAAATTTCTCAATAGGTCCCCAGGGCGGCCCATATTTGACCTTTACAATCTCCTTGGACCTCGAAGATATTGACCGAGGTCAATAAAACTTGGCTATCATGTAGATCACTATCGCTCCCACACCCCCCCAAACGGGGTTTCTAAGCCTCTTGGTTTTTTACATCTCAGAGGGCAATTTAGGATCCCCACCCTACGCGTTGACGCCAGACCCTTTCTGCTGCACGTGTTAACTTCATTAAGCTGATTTTAGCAGGACGATCCAAGACACTTGACACTGTCTTAAATAAGTTTACACTAAACTGCACAATCAACTAGGTTTTTCAGTTGATGTAAGGTCAAGTTTGTTACAAAGGGGAAAAAGGCAACACGGTCGTTGATCAGACTGCTAAAGAGCTTGACGTACCGTCATCACCGTCCACGCCGCGCTGCCGGTAGATATGACGTCCAGGCAGACAGCCTGGTAGTCGAACAAGGTGATCTTTTTGTAGACATTGTGCTTCAGCATGGCACGCAGCACGGTGCCATCTACGTCGCCGAAGAAGCGGCCCGTCTGCTCGTGGTGCTTGGAGACCACCACGTACCCAGAGTCGTCCAGAAGGTAACACTCCCGGTCGTCCGAGGCGCACGTGAGGTTACAGTTTGCTCCGCTGAGCAAAGATGGGCACTGCCGGGAGATGGGTCCAGGGCAAGGTGATGCCAGTCTAGTCGGCTGCAATATGAATCGGAACCTGTACCTACATTTCAAACCTCCATGACAGCGTTTGCATTCACCAAACGTTTACTGATAGTACAAACATGCCATAGAGTATAGTAATATTCACTTGCTGTGGTGACAATATACGCATAAAAATTAGAATGTGCTAAACAAATAAAAGCCAGACGAGTTTCACTTAAGCTACCAGGAAACAAGTGTTGATTAAATCTGAAAACAACTATCATAGCCTTGTTTCTTTTTCCGGCCTTACGCAGCTTTGCTTACGCTTTTGAAGCAGGAACGGTTCTCAAATCTCCAGGAGGGCAACATCTATTGGAATGTCTTAAAGGGAGATACGCGATAAAATTTCAATTGTAGTTTCCTGCTATTTAAAAAAATATTGATAACGAAACTACCAATTATTTTTGTAACATGGGCAAAATTTTTGGAGGCCACTCAACTATTATTGAAATATGTTAACGGTACCAGTAAAAAGCTGGAGCCTGCTCTTCATCTCAATGTTTTCAATAGTTATTTTAAAGTTTTAAAGTAATTATTTTTGTAATAAAAATGTCTGATCTCCTGTATTTGTATTTGAATTACTTTTGCATAGCCTAGTAAAACTACAAATTGAATCAGTTTGCTCTAAGAATGGAGTACATAATATTACTCAGGGTTTCAATCGTTCGGTACCTCGGGTCTTCAGTCGTTTTCTACAAAATTCACAGGATGACGGCAGTTTTGCTTCAGAAAGGTCACGTGACCCAGGTATGAGAATTCCTGGGCTTCTAAATTAGTCAATTGGGATTTTTTAAGTACCTCATATATTTCTGTTTCAAAATAGTTTTGAATTTTTTAATTTTTTTCTGTGGTAGTTCAAGGTTCTACGCCACTTTTTAAGACAGATATGACCTAGTTCTTAGAGAAATTGATGGTCACAGGCGAGGATACGTCATTTGATCGATAGTGAGAATTCTCGATAAGTCGTCTAGAAATGTTGAGTTTCAGAGCGATTTTAAGGCATTTGGAGCACGAGTTCACAAAAATGATAATAAAACTTCTGAAATACCGTTTTGTGACCTTTTGATCTAGCCAATAAATTCTTTCGCATATCTTCCTTTAAGCCAAGTCGTAAACGAAGAACTCTGGCACATAGTTTCGACAGTGAACTAGAACCAAGTGGAATAAATACGATCTGGCCACACTATGGATCCACCCCAGTCTTAACACCCGCCCCGGTGGGCCTCCAAGCCAACTTAGCCCTGGTAGGGGGTGTTTAAACAACCCCCCTCGAACTCGGCTCCTATGAGGGATAGCGAAAAAACGCGAAGGCTGCTGGGTAGCTCATAAAAACTCAAGAAGAAACTACACTAGTCACGTTTTGGCTCAGGTCAATATTGAGGTCATGACAGGTCAAAAAAAGGTTGCATGTTGAGTCGAGTTTATGGGATCTAATGTCTGACAGAGTTGAGTTAGAATTATGTTTAGGCACCATTCGCTTCCTCTTGTCACGGCAAATGGAATGATGTATAATATGACTATACCACGTCAAAAGACAAAAATGACCTAACCTGAGGTCAGGTCAAGGTCACTTTCCAACCCAAAATAGGTAATATGCATATTAATCGACTTGCAATACCAATCCGAACGAAATGGCATAAAAATAAAAGTTGCATCATCATTTCCTGCAAAGAAATTGACTCAAGTCTGAAAACTGCTTAAGTATCCCCAGATGACATCTCAAGAGGTCACATGTCACACATTGCTACATAAACCTGAAAAGGGGCCCAGGATACTACGATTTTGATAATAAGAAGGCAGTATCAGCTGTAATGTCTACATAAATACAGCCCAATTCCTGTTTTCCCCATGCATTCCCAATGGAGAGGTCATGATCTGTATCTGACCCTAGGTCATCGATATAAAAATGCCGGAACAGTTTTTTGGTAATCGGTGGGCCCATTATGTAGTATAGGTTTCAATCCTATATATTCAACCATTCCTTACTTATGCTACCCTACAATTTTGGGAGGTGAGGTCAGTCGGCCTGCACTGGTGATTTGACCTGAGATGACTCAACCTTAAAATTTTGAGGAAAGTTGCGGAATGGATCAAGAAAGAGGTGTGCTAATCACGGCGGCATTTCACGCTACCGCGTTTTCGTTCCGCCGGAAAAAAACAAAAGGGGTGTTCAAACACCACCCACCGGGGTGAGGGTTAAACCGATAAGCCTACCACGGTAGTGGCGAAGAACCTCTCCTTGAACCTAGAGAGGAGGAACTGCATGCCGACCACAGCGGCCGGCGTGCTCTTGCCATGGTCCCTGAGGAAGATAGCCTGCGCCGCAGTCACCAGCGACTCGTTCCTCAGGCCGGCGTCGAAGGGCACCGAGTAGACGAAGGCGTCTCTCTCGTGGCGGTAGTAGTCGACGGCTCGGCGGTACCATATCTCGTCAGTGGCGCGCACGGCGGTGAAGTGACTGCAGCGATGACGGTGCCGTCACTCTTCCATGTGCCATTTGTAAATACTGACAGATGATCAACACTCAATATATGAATTATTTACATTCTACAATTTTAAGTTATGCGATTTTTATGAAATAGCACTAACTAAGACAAGTATTCAATAATATGTTATTTGTGCATAGTAAGAGCATCCGTTTCATGTCATTATTGAGCGTTATATGTGACTTCTGGGTAATGTACGAAATAGTGCCACGTCAGTCTCAAAATGTTTATGGTTACTCTTTATGTGCATGCAATCTGGGAAATGCTACATAAATCGAGGGTTCAGATCATCGAGCTGACAGCTGGATGGGCGTAAATAGATTGGCACTCACAGGTCGTGCTCGATCTCGTCCATTTCCTTGGGCCAGTGTGTTCTCCAGCGTGTGAAGCCGGAGCGGGTAGCTACGAAGCTGTGCGCCGCGCCAAACATGTTGAACAGGCCCGCCCTGCAGCAGGGCCTGAGCTGAGCAGCTGGAGCTGACTTCAGTCCAGGCTTTCCCAAATCCTACACTCCCGGCCACGGCCCGGCCCAACACTTCATGCACACAGATAAGAACACTGAAGGATTCAGGGGGCATTATTGTGGTGGGTGTCATGCTGAAATAAATGGGTAATGGGATTGTTATGTTTCTTTGGTGATATCAGATGGGTCAAGGCAAAGGTATGCATAAATTCCTGTTGAGAGTAGTACAGCCTACCTGGTAGGGATATTATGTCTTGCTTGTATATGTGAGAGAACAAAACTCATTGTTTTTCGCCCCTTACCGGTTCACGAAAATACATTTTTAACAGACACTACCAATCCATCAATAATTACCTGCCTCAAATTTTCCTTAACACCCTCAGCAGGGGGGTAAACAAATACAGAATCAAATGGGATGGATACGTAAGCAATGGTTGTAACGAGTAAAAGCCCGTTTCAAGTGCACTCCAAGCCAAAGTCTAGTAAACTGGTAAATATTTTTTATACCGGTGGACGATGAAATAGATAAATACCGTGACAAGCTTGACATTGGTTGACAAGCCATTTATGGGCTAAGTTTGTCATTTCTGAGATAGTACGACAATTTTACAAAGGATGACCATATTTCTCACTTCATTAGGTGCGTTGAGCGTGCGCCCTACTCAAGTCCCGCCTATAAACGGTCTCATCTGACCAACAACGAATTCCGCCCTTTATATTTTCTTCCATAAGTGCCGGAGCTAACATTATGAGTTTTATCCAAAGCTTTCAAATTCAGACCCACATTATGGCATCACCACAAACGTGCGGTCGGGCCAGTTCCCTTGCATTGGAGACCGAGTGGTGACGTCATAACGCCATATAAGGTGGATGATATGACAGGGTGGTCTCACATGAAGGTCAAGGTTGAAGGTCCCAGTTCAGGGTCATACCAGCACTTTGAAGGTCATTGGCCACAGTGCTTCTGGTCAAATGCCGCTACCCAGTCCGACGCATAATATGCTATAAAGTCATATCTAAACCATCCATAGTTTTATTATGTGATGGTTCAAATTTGTAATTCCAACTTTGAAATCGTTTCAGGTGACTACAGTTGTTATTCCTGAATTTCCTGACCTAAAGGAAGCTGGCGAATTATTTAAAAGTAAGCGTCAGGTTTCTTGTTACCGTTTTTGTGGGAGTTATTCCATGAGCACCACTTCAGGAGGATGGGTGGGAGCGACACGAACCGGGTGCCCACGGGGGCGAACAAAAATAGTTTTTAATAAATTTATGCAATGATTGACGTCAGGATTCATGCTTCTTTATTTCATGGAGCATTGATGATTCATCTCTAATCATTCGTACTTCATTTTCGATCAATTTTTGCAAAGAAACTTTTCACATCCGTCAAATAGACCTTACAAAATAGAAATAACGTGAGTCCAACTAATACTGTACCTGGTCATTTCAGCGACGAGTTTACCCAGTGGGCGCTTGCTAAAGGTCCATGCGAAGGTTAGTGCACTGTTAACTTTACATGAGAGTGGTAACGTCGCATATTTGAGAGCGAACGTGATTGCATTCACGACCTGCTTTTTACATATTTAAAACAGATAATATCATCAGAACATAAATATGTGTTCGAACAAATTAGCCTAATCCTAAACATTTCCTCAGTTAGAGTAACTACCTCGACACGTGATTTTAAGCAAAGAAAATGTGAACAATCCTGAAGAATCAGCAGAGAATCGACTGGATGAGGTGGCGAGGAGGTAGACCCGGGACCATAAGCACATCGCAGCGGAGGCGAAAACCCAATCTCTGTCCAAGCTCCGCTCCCAAGCTGCATCAGCCTCCTCGTAGCGAATAACCACAGATCATTCAATCTAGGAAACGGGTCCCCTAGACCGCAGGATCCCTTCTGGTGCATGAAGCGCTCTTATGCGATAATCAGACACTCTTGTGCAAAAGGCCTATATTGGGTGCCTTAGGACATTTAGCTGACATCCACACCCCATCCAGGATTTTCAACCCCTAAGATAAGCAGCTGTCTCCATGAACAGCCGTTACTCTCTTCTCAGATCATCAGATACTCCAACTACAATTGTCCTTTCCCTTAAGCTGAGGTACCGGGTGCACTTCTAGCAAGAGCCAAGGGGGCGTACTTACGAAAACGATTGATTGGACGTGAACGGCATTGTGACCTTCGCGTCAAACACCGCTGACTGGAACAGTTCCTTGTCGCCTGCCAATCCGACGGAAGAAGTCAGTACAAAGAATACATATTCGCACTCAGACACCCGGAAACCGAACAATGTCATCATTGCTGGGGCTTAAAGGGAATGTGGCACCTTGGTCAAATCCTGGAATTTAGTTTAATTAGGGATATTTTTAGCCGAAAATCATGGAAGCGTCCATGATTTTTCTGAAAAATGTTCAATAAGCTCAATATTTTTATTTTTCAAATGCTCCTCTAGGGGAAAAAATAAATATCTGCCTGTGGATGATGTCATGATCGGGCAGCCACTACCATATTCAATAGGCTTCAAGGGCTTCGATTGGCTGATACTCCCCGTGACGCCAGCATATTTCGTCACACCAACTTCTGTCAACTGTGGCCTGCTGCTAAGGGTAAGTGTGGGGTATATTTCAGGTAGTTTTTAGCTTTTAGCTACATAAATTGTGGGTTTCAAGATAAATGATATATTGAGTACCGGGTTGTCCGGCATGCTTTACAACTTGGCTATCTCAGTAAAAATCACGTTATAAAGGTCTCACATTCTCTTTAAGAAATCAGCGACTTCCAAAGTCATATGGCGCCCAAGTGTAAGCAATTTTATGCGGTTCTTAGGGGAGCGGACAACACGCCATTCATACACCAAACGCCTTGTCTTCTTCTAAACATGTATTCTAATAAAAAACGGGGTTCTCTTAAGCAATAGGTATATCATTATGAGTCAACTTAAGGTGGCGTACTGGGGTGAGTGAGTGACAGCACATCACAATTTAATTTGTGGCAAGGCATGGATTAGTTCCAGCAGTTAAACCGTCATCAAAGTGAATACTTACAGAAGTACGTGTTAGGCCTCCTTTGGTTGGCTGTTATAAAGCAAATTGAAAACAAGGTTAAACACCAGCCAATGTTAACCACCAACGATGTTAATGACAAAACCCTCCAGCTTTCTAACACGAACGGGCATTCGCCAAATTCATCTATGAAATTGTTGATGTAACCGTTATAAATGAGGTTCAAAGATTGTCAATTTTACATCCAAAGAAATATACATTGGTCCGTCAATGCGTGTCATGCTCACGGAAACACCCTGGAAATCAGGTGTGGTAAGCTGTTAAGTAGCATGCACCCAAACTGGACTGGGAGGTGGGATTCCCTGTCTCAATGAAACACAGGATTTTCGCGAGTGCTACATTACCTAGCATCATATCACACTGGTAGATATCTATCTTAAAAAGGCCCTCAACAGTGTTCCGGCCTCAACACAAGCCTTTCTAACCCCCAGAGCAACGATATTTCATATATTTCTAGCCTTTAGTCCTACCTTAATCACATGAATTTCCACAACCGATTCACACTAGACATGTGCTTTTCTTTACACACTAGACAGGTACCGCCATACTTACACCGGAACTGTCCGCCTGCGTTGTTCTTCACCTCCTGGGAGGGATAGAAGCGCGCCGAGCGCCATTCAAACCTCGACTTATTCGCCTCCATGCGCTTCAGAAAGTGCAAGTACTGCTTCTGTGGGGTGTCTAACGAATGAGCGTCGGTGACCTCGTGGTTGTCGTACTGACAGTACACCCACTCGGGGTGGACGCTCCAATTCGGACCCTCAAAGTACTCCAGCACTGAAAACAATCACACGGTTTCGTTAGCACTTCACATATTTACTGAGAACACAACGACTCTTGCAAAACAATTTAGGCTATTGGAATCCTCGCAGCAACCCGCATCGAATGACATAATATGACCCTGTTACGTCAAATCAGGTCACATCTGGGTTTTAACCTGACCTGAGGTCAGGTCACGGTCAAATTAGGTAAAATGCATACCATTAGAACCACAAAGATAAGACAAATATAACGCAGTTAAAATAAACGCTCTACCACCATCCATTACCAAGCTATTCAGCTAAAACCATTTTCCATGTATTTCCAATGGTGAGGTCATGGCTCGTACCTGAACTTGGGTCATGGATATAAAACATACCAGAACATATTTTAAAGAACTCGGTGGGCCCATTATGTGACATGAGTTTCAATGGGATAAGTTGACCCTGTTCTGACTTATGCTATCTTCAAATTTTTTTAGGTCAGGTCACTCGACCTGTACTGGTGACCTGACCTGAGATGACCTAACCTTATTATTAAAAAAAATGTAAAAATGATCAGATAAAAGGTATGCCAAGTACGGCGGCCCTACGCGTCACTGCTCTTATGTTATCCCAAAAAAACCTGAGGGGGCGGGTACCCGTCCCCCGTCAATGCGAGTGATAAGGATGGTATGGTCCCCATTTTAACAAGGAAATGCCACTAACCCAGAAAAAGGAGAACGCAACAACAGATATGACTATAGTGAAGACAGGAGACAATTTTACGGCTAACCCACTGGGCTCCACATCACCATCACCATCACCTTCATTATCATCTTCATCACCATCGTCTTCAATAAAGGTAACGATCACCGAGTGAAGATCTCATGTCGTATTTTGTAGCATAATCACCTACTTGAGAATGTGAGCCTACACTTCTCTCGATGTTTCTAATTTGACTCGTTCGTGGAACAAATCACGTAAATTGACCAAACCCTGTCCAATTGAAGAAAAAACATGATGATCTATCAGCACACAGCACACAATTTCTACCAGCGTCCTGGCACTCCATCCCATTAACTTACACATGCCAGCGGTCCATGGCCATTTCAGACGCACATTGTTCGCTTGGGGATGAGTGCTCACCTTTATCGCCCCTCTTCCAGGCCTGTGTGAGTTCGATGGCACCCTTGACCTTGTCGTGTCCGTAGTCCTTCGGCAGCACGATGGCCAGGGAGAACGGCGTCGAGTTTACTGGATGGATGTGGTACTTCTGCTCCCGAACAACGACCCGTTTCTGGACGGAGATAAACCAGGTCAGTGCTCCGAGGATTCTTCAGAGGGCGTTTGGACCTCCAAAAATTATGGCGGGAAATTATCCACTATATGAGCCGTAGCCATGAACGTCGGATTAAGTCATCGCGCTGACTAGCACGAAAGCACATGGACGATACGTTTCAAGCAACTTTCTTCTTTACATTTCTTAAAGGTGCGTTCGAATTTGGAGCAGTGAGCTGTCTTTTTCGTCAACCTGGTAAGCTCTATCTCAAGAAGGGAACGATTACACTAGCCTATATCATAGCGGTACTTTTTTTCTTGAATCAAAAAAGGCAAGCAATATTCTTATGCCCAGGAGGCATATAAACGAAATGCCAACAGTCGTTTTCCCCAGTTCTTTGTATCGGAAGGCCGCAGAGCGAGAGAAGTTGCGCCCTATCTAAATACGTTAGCGACGCTAGCGCCAACATAGCGGCAAAAACTAGCACTAACATGCAACCTCGCCGTTCCTGTTGTTGTTCAACCTTTCAAATACCGCAAACGGTACCAAATGTTATGTGAATGCATTTGAAAATATTATAATGAATCACTGTCCATATTTCTTGTTGTTTTTCCCCGGGTGACCCCTTGTCGGCATGTCTTTTTACCATAATGTTGGAGCTAGAATATTTATGATCTGATCACTTTGTAAACCAATCGTAATTCACTATAAAAGTAAACTCCGAGTACTTTTTAGTTTTATGCTAGGCATATTACGAACATATTAGAGATTTCATTACGGATTAATTTCTAATATGAGAACAGTTACATGAAACAAGGATATGGAATCGTTGCAAGGACAACATAGTTCAATTATTGCACCAATCTACGCAAAGAAAATAATACCATGGACAATATTTTGAAGAAGATGCTGCAAATTTATCACAGGATTAGATAAACACTTTGGACTACGAATGGACAAATCAAGCAAAAGCTTACAGGATGTCTGTTGTAGCTAGGCTGCACTACGGCCGGGTCGGATTCGCCGTCAACCAACACCGTTTGCCGGTGATCACTGGCAGCTGCTGCCGGTGTCGGAGTCGGTTACAGACGAAGCCATGGCGCTGCTCCTCTCCGACTACTGCACTGGCAGCCGCAGTCACTACGCGTACAGTGCGCTCCACGACCACTGTGTGGATCGGGTAGCACGCCACCTGGAGTGGCGCTGTACGAATGTTGTCGATGTCTTCAGCACTGAGACTGATCGTGAGTGGTGGCTCCGTGATGAGTTCCTTCTCCCAGTTGATGAGCTCAGGAAGGGTAGTGGCAGAAAACCGCACTCTCGGCAGGATGTACGGCCGTACCTACCCCGTTGGTGATTGCTAACGGCAGCGCTGAATCGTCCGTACAGCCTGCGTGCGCACCTGCCGGTGGCGGTCCGCTGCCATGGCCAGCAGCAGTGCCTCCGGGTGGGCCCAGTAGGCATTCCTCTGAATGACCGGCTCTATCACTTTGCGCAGCTGGCTTCGTAGAGCTTGGAGAAGCTGCACGCTTCGTAGCAGGTTCGGCGGACCATCTGTGCAGCTGCTGCAGGTCCTGAGTTGAAACCACAAGGGCACGTAGTGGCCCATCAAGTACAGGACGAGCAGGTTCAGCTGTTCGCTGGGAGCAGCGGTGGAAATATACAGCCGAAGAAGCCGTGCCGCCAAAGTCAGCCACCTGGATGGAGGGGATAGGAACATCGCTATTACAAATGATCACGGGGAAACACTTATAGCCAGGGTTAGCGGATGGGTTTGTAAGTTTTACGCGACATATGAAAATACCAGGAAATAGATGTCCGCGGAATGCTGCGTATACTTTTGTATATGTAGTGAGACATAGGAACAATGGAAAAAAGGTATGCTAAATATGCAGGGACAGAAGTGATATTAAGAAAATAAGGCTATAAAAAGGAACGTACCTAGACTCTGTCAAACATTCGATATTGGAAAATTCAAGAAGAAAGGGACAAATAAAAATTACCTGGCGTGGCTGACCGCCTCGATTTTTTGACGAGCGTCTTCCTCGGCAGTGGATCCTGACGCCACTGCCTTGGCGAGCTTGTACAGGAGTTGTTGATCCCTGCTGAGATCCTTCACCACCGATGCTGATAAATCAGGCAAGAATCCATCCACTGGACGGAACTGAACCACAGGAAGAGTGTGAGCATCACTACTTGCTTCTTTTCATATTGGTCCAAAAAATGACTTTGGTCCGGTCGTTCGTCCATATAACTTCTTGAACAGTTCTCGAAGGTTCAGCTCATTGCTGTGGATCATACACACATTCCAGTGCACAGGCTTCTCTTCGATTAATTAAAAAAGTCGGCACACTCCACCCGAGGTTCCAGTGTTTGCGGCGGTGCCATCGCATCCCAGTACGCATATGTCACCTCCGTAGTCGGCGGCAATGCTGATTAGCTCGTTCACCTGGTCGACAGCCTTTCCGGACTCTGGGGTGAAGTGGGTGACATACTCCCCACCAGGTTCGGCGACCACCGGGACGTGTTCCTCAGTGATGACGTTGCCGTTGGCGTTGCTGAGGGTATGGTCACGGCGTCCATCAAAATACAGGGCCCTCAGAGCACCATCCCTGTGATTTTTGTCTCTTAGTCGCGCTGACACATCTCGTATCCGCCGCTTCTCTCGCCATATCTTCATAGCGTCCAGTAACTGCGAGGTACTGCCGTTTGACGTTCCTGTATTTAGCTGGTAGGGATTTAACAGGGCGGCTACAGCGCGGCTCGAAATACGATAACGGTCAGCGACAAGGGCCGTGTTCGGCAGAAGACACATGTTCCTTTGTGTTTCTTCGTTTTCTTTCCAATCGCTGTCCGATTTATCGCCAGCATAAGAGGGTTCATCTTCGTCGTCACCGCTGTTCACTTTGACCTCACTGATCCGGCTGGCAGACGGACCTGCTACATCATGATCGTGAGTTTCATTCTTCGTCTGTATCTCATCCCGTTTTCGTTTCTTCCTCCGTTCTTCTGTTTTCCGGCGTCTCCTCGTCTCGTTTATGTCACAGCCACCCGAAGTCATTTTTCGAAGTCCTCTCTGATCCCGTAGGAATGGTACTTTTGTTTTTGGCACCCGGGACGATAATGGACAGGTGCATCGACTCAGATTTCTGCAGCGGCACAGAGCGATATCGAACAAACACGCTGCCTTGATCTCAAAATGACAGCGTTTCTTCAGGCGCTGCGATTTCGGCAGTTTGTTTGACCTCTTGAACTGTCCGTAAAGCGTGAATGCTTTCCTCTTGACGCTTTTGTCATTGAGCACGGGGATGACCTCCGCCTGCCAGAGCTGCAGCGCCTCCTCGGCTACCGTCGTGAAGATTTCGTTTGATGCGCGCGAGGATGTTTGACGCTCGACTAAAAGTCGCACATAATTCACCACATCTCGGTTTGTCGGAAACTGATTGGATGGCAAGGCGCTCGGCAAACCAATACTGAAATGCTTTGATTTACTCCGTAGGGATTTTGTCTTAGCGTTCATTTTGACTTCAACAGATAAGGACCTGCAAGTGAGAGGAATCGGTTATTGGATTCAAGCCAGGCACTTGTAAGAGCAGGAAAAAAGTCACAACAGGAGTAAATGTGAATGAATGAAAAAACCTTTTGTCTGTCTCGTACTGCTGACAAGGGGCAAATTGGCACATTCTGCGGGATTGGGTTTATGGAGCTTTTCCCATGGGCTCCTCCGGTCCGCGTGGACACGAAGCCTCACATGGAAAGTCCTACATCATACGGCTAGACTATTCCGGCTCGTAAGTATGACATAGGGGAACGTATGTAGAAAATCGAGTGCTGATTGGACACTGGAAACAAAGACAAATAAGCAAAGTGTCATGTAAAACACCTACCAATTGAATGGCTTGCTATCAAGAGATTTGGGCCGAGGAAGGTAAAACAAATACGATGAATAGTTCATTACAGTGTTCTGATCCCTCTGAGTATGATTGGAACATTTACGACATTTTCTTGGCCGTGAAACGCCATGGAAAAGGAGGCTGCATGTTAGTTCCAATTTCCACCGCTATATGGGCGTTAGCGTCGCTAATGTATTTAGATAGGGCGCAACTTCTCTTGCTCTGCGGCCTTCCGATACAAAGAACTGGGGAAAACGACTATTGACATTTCGTTTATATGCCTCCTGGGCATAAGAATATCGCTTGCCTTTTTGAACTGTGAATGTCGTTACACCCTATTACGCATTCCTTTCAGAGAATCAAACTCAAAACGGTAGGCATTTTGACTAGACTCAAATCAAATACCATAAATGTTGATGTCGAATATCCCAAGAATTCTTTCAGGGAAACCTTTGCTAGCACAAATACACTTCGTTGGATCATTACACGGGCAAACGACCCTTCGTCAATTCGAAAAGCAATATCTGCGCGTAGGATAGTATTGATCCTGATGACTCCACCGTATATCCCCCCATCCTTGCAGCCATATCGATCCTCACCATCTCATCCAGATGCTGCAGCACAGTAAGTCGATGGTGTGCCTTTTTTCGGTCAATCATATTTTTCCTCAACTGAAATTAGAAATACTTGTTAGTACCAGGGTTGTAACCTAACATCCCAGCGCTGCAGACATCCATATATTTCACACAACTTCCTCTAGGAAAACCCATAGGCATCACCGCCTTTCATCCAAGATAATGGGCTATAGTCGGTGACGACAATTCGACACCCCATTTGTGTGAAATTCCAGCACCAATCGACCAAGGCCTACACGGTACCTCTCCGATTTTCTTTTAAAATTGGCATATAGGGTTCTCATGGACCCCGAAGCTGAATCTGAGAGTTTTAGCTCGATCGGAAGTTATTGCCTCAGTCATTTTTTGGAAATCTGCTTACAGTGCATTTTTTAGATGACTATACAACCCACAGAGACTGATGAACTATGTATTAAATATACATTTTCCTGTCTGAAATGAACCGAAAAACTCGAATCTGAAGTCCGTTTGACCCTAGGTCACTTGTGAAAAAATTATGATTTGACCTTGACCCAAGGCCATGTCCCAAATTTGCTGGTACACCTTGTTTTCAAAATGTAATATCTCAAATTGAAGATTGAACTTTTTCCGTCCAATAAAATAGGTTAGAACATCCGTTTTTATACCTACTAGTGTTTTTAACACGCACAGTGGAGGATGGTCTGGTGTCAACACGTAATGAAGGGGGTCCCGAAATGCCTCCCCTGAGATCTTGCCAATTAAGAGGGTTAGGAAAACGTATGTTCCGGGATTTGTGAGGCCTGTAAACTGTTTTAATTGAGCTCAATTGTATGGACTTATATCTATATCTGTAAGAACAAATCAGGTCATATATGTTAAATGTATGCACGTCATACCGGACACCTTTAGTGAAGTGCCGTGATTGTACGGAAAAAGTCGCGAAACGTTTGAAACATATAACAGTGATATATTGAAACAGTGATATTGAAAAATATAACAGTACGGTGACAGTGGACACCCTCACGTCAAAGGAGCCCTAGATAGGAGGAGGTTAGGGAGTATTTATACTCTTTTGACTCCGTGTAAATGGCTTCTGAAGATATTACGTTCAAAGAATGGTCAAAATCAGAGAGAGAATCGACGCGTTCGGATTGCGTGGATAATATAGAGCGATTTGTTGATCCCCTGAGTGAGAATGTATGTAACCTAACCCGTCACCACTACATCTATATGGCTCAAGGGCATTATATAGCAAACTGGAAGGAAAAGGCACCAAAGGGGGAAGCCGTAGTCATCGATGACTTATCAGAAAATAATACATGTGCTGCGCAAAATCCTTCTCAGTCGTATCGATGGTCTGCAAAGCAGACTAGTGCCTGTACACCTTTTTGTTCCATACTGGATTGAGGATGGAGTCCGGTGCAGTAGAAGTTTTTTTAAGTGACGACTTATAGCACTCTCACGTCATGGCTCATATCTTGCAGCACAAACTCGTGCCTTGGTTACGCACCCACATGCCAAGTTTGAAGAAAACACATTACGTATCAGACGGGTGCGGTGACCAATACAAAAACAATTTTCACTTTATCAATGCTTGTTATCATCCAGATAGACTTTCAAATACCATGTGAATAACGCTTTTTTGCTACCAGCCACGGGAAGAACGCCTGTGACGGAGTTGGCGGTAAAGTTAGAAGAAGAACAGCCAAGGTACGCTTAAGGAGAGAAGAAAAGGATCAGATCTTGGATCTTCTATTGATGTTCTCTTTTTTGACGCAATACTTCGACACCACAATCCATTTCGCGTTTGTCAGTAGAGAGGGGGTCTTTGAAATGTCAAAACGACTGATACAGCGGTACAGCTCGGCGTTGAAGATCAAGGGCACCCAACGGTTTCATCGTTTCACACCCGTAAACCTGAACACCATGCAGGTGCGAGAGCTCTCTGAAGACATCGACGGAACCAGTGGCAGATCTAGCCGGTCGGTTTGGGAGGAGCAAACCAAAGTCAAAAAGGAAAAAAGAAAAAAACGTCACGCAGTGAAAATTGTGCTACAATAATATCATTTGACAGTAGGATTTGGGATATTTCAGCCAGAAGGCAAAAAAAAACGTCACGGGGTGAAAAAGTATGGGCTCAAGATACTTTTTGCTATCCAAGACCCAATATTTACACTGAACTTAACTGGTTCTGTTTGAAATTGAGAGTTGAAGCACCGAAATCTTGCTTATAAATTAAAAATGAGTCGGGGCTTAAAGGAGGTCGACCGGTTGGGGGAGGGGGGCAAAAACATAGTTTTTCCCCTAGCTTTCCATTTGGGGGAAATGCCGTTTTTGCTTCCCCCTGGATCCGCCACTGGACGGAACAGAGCTGCCTACTGTGACAGCGTAAGGTCAGCTCAGCACAAAGACAGCTCATGGAGGCGCCGGCTCCCGTATTTCGGTGCATTGTTGCAAACCGGTGTCCGGTGTACATACACACATATTTTTCCACGTGTTGACAAATGCTTGCTTCCTTTAACTTCAAGGAGAGTAAAATCGCGTAAAGATATCGTCAAGGAGAGAGCATTGCTCTAGTTCTAACTCGCAAGTGGAAAATGCTTGCTTCGGTCCGATGCAGAAAAAAACTTATTTGAATTGACGCGATAGGCGAGTTCTATATATGAACACAGGAAACCACGATTGCCTTATTTGGCTTTCACCAGACTTCTAGCACTGTTCCTATTGTATCACCATTTTGTCCCACTACATTTCCAATATGCTGTCGAAGCCCTAGCGACGAGTTATTATCATTCTTTAAAGCACTGTAATGAGCATTAACACGCAGTCGGACTTAAGCATAATTACCCGAGGTGGCCGGAAACCCTTCCTGGCAGAAAAACAACATCGATTAGCGAGTTAATTTTGGAAAGAACTTTGAAAATCTGTCCTCTATGTTTACGCACTGACTAACCTACAGGCTTACAAAATCAGATGTATATATCTAAATAGCCATAATCTGCGGTCACATAAGCACCGCCACCGGAAAAAAGTGGGGGCCAGTCAAACTTCAACCTGATGCTGACAAAAACCTTTCCACGATATGACCAAAAACTGTTCAAATTTGGGCTCCTCGTTGCCCTCCACGGTTACTGTTTATGAAAATTTCAGGTTTTCTCCCATTTTGATTGAGATAAGGAAATTTTGGGCCAAAAAGTGGGGGGCCAGGCCCCCTAGCCTTCTTTTCCGCCGCCTATGTGCGGTCACACCAGTTCAAATGCATTGCAGACCTAGCTGTGCGATGAAAACGTAGCATCGTCAGAGTTGTATGTTAAGATAATTTCACTAGATCATAGGTTACAGACCAAGGTCATATAAACATTATCGCAATTGTTGATCGCACAGCTTTCGGTCACATGACGTTCCCTGGCAATACGTGTATGATGTTTTCATGTTACAGCTGAGGTTACAGAATGCTAAGTTCCAGGTCACACGCCAAAGACCGTGGGTCAATGTCAAACTCATTGATTGCTTAATGGTTGCTTCTATGCAAGCTTCAACGTATGTGCATCCATTATGAAAATATCTCACGTTGTGGTGTCATTGGTCAATTACCT
The DNA here is from genome assembly GCA_034440635.1 of Lepas anatifera. Lineage (NCBI taxonomy): Eukaryota > Metazoa > Arthropoda > Thecostraca > Lepadidae > Lepas > Lepas anatifera. The sequence goes on from JAOTON010000553.1 coordinate 607,724, forward strand.
TGACCGACCTCGACCTAAATATTCCAGAGAACAATTTATATCTTCTCTTTATGAAATTTGCCCGCTCAAAGTGTATTCGCAACTTTGTTTCGCACAGTAACGGCATTTCGCTAAGTGTCAGGTACGGCCTACATTTGACCTCTATGACCTCATTTGACCTTGAGGATACTGGTCTAGGTCCATGAAATCTAGCTTAAAAAACACATTCTACAGCCCTCACAAAACCCGCAACACGCGTTTTGCTAACCCTCTTAATTGGTGAAATCTCAGGGGAGGCATTTCGGGACCCCTTCATTACGTGTTGATGCCAGGCTACCCTCCACTAAGCGTGTTAAAAACACTAGTAGGTATAAAAAATGGCTGTTCTAACCTATTTTAATGGAAGGAGAAAAGTTCAATCTTTAATTTGGAATATGACATTTTCAACAAAAAGTGTACCAGCAAATTTTGAATATGACCTTAGGTCAAGGTCAAATCGCAACTTTTTTCACAAGTGACCTAGGGTCAAACAGACCTCAGATTCGAGTTCTTCGGCGCATTTCAGACGGGAAAATATATACTTTAAGCATATTTCATCAGTCTCTGTGGGTTTTATGATAACCTAAAAATGCACTGTAAGCAGATTTTCAAAAAATGCCTGAGGCAATAACTTCTAAAGTTTTACTCCAATCGAGCTAAAAATTTCAGATTCGTCTTTAGGGCCCATGAGAACCCTATAAAATTATTTTGAAGAAAATCGAAAAGGTACCGTGTAGATTTGCCATTTGCCTGGTCGATTGGTGCTGGAATTGCCCTTGTATTGGAGAGAGGACGGAGCCTACCGTATAGAGTTCGGAGTCATTGACACGTGGTCTGTCGTGCTCGACAATTTCAACTTCTGATAAGTCCACCGTGTTGTAGTTCGGCTTTAGAATCTCTTGAAACTGCTTCGTGGCCTCTCGATGCTGCAAAAACAACACACACACACAAAAACTTTGCTTAACAATAACCGACATCTTCCGGAATCGTATGAAGCAGCAGCGTGGGACTCATGTTCTGTAAACGGCATCAAAGGATAAAACAACAAAAGTGCGGATATTTGGCAGTTCATGAATTACATCATGTCATCACTCGCCAAACAAGAGGGGCTGAATTGTTAGCCGAAAAGTGGACTGCCATGACACTGGTGGGCTTTTGCCGCCGGCTATTTTTTAGTTGCTTTTTGCTGTTGTGTCCTGAGTTGTTTGGTTTAACGGGGAAGGTGGAGCTGCTTAGAGTCAGGACTCATGCTGAACGCAATAAAAACGTTTGATCTTTGGTTCCACTTCACATCGTCACTGTCAGAGCAAGTAGATAAGCAAACATGAATGCTTTTAATAGGGGGGTTGCCCATAAGTAGCGCCATGCCACTGGGGTCCGCTGAAAATGACACCATGGGATGGGGTCCACTCTAAAGTGACGCCATGAGGTGGAGAAGGATGGGGAGGGGTTTTAAAACCTTCCAAAAAGTGACGTCAGTCGTGACGAGCTCCTAAAAGTAGCACTCAACCAGCACGCATATCTGACTGACGACTTACGACCGGTCGAAGGTCTGGGTGGTAGAGTACATAGCCGTTGTTGTCGATCAGGAATGAGTATCCGTTCACGCCAAGCTGGGAACGATACCGCAGAACGTTAGCAATGTGCATCTGAAAGCTTAAGTCTTGCCTAAATATTTTAAAAGACGTCAGCTCAAGTTAATTTTCACAAACAGACGAAAGAGCGAATCAGTTCGAACCAGGTGGCTCCAATGTAATTTTCTGGCAGATCAAACTTTCCTAGATATTCGAAAACAAAATAAAAGGCATAAAAGGTAAAATCGAGATCTTCCTTTTATCAAGGTGCAACGTAAATATTAAGCGTATGATTGAGTATACAACATAATGTTCCAACTGTTTTCTGGACCGATAAAAGTTCGTCATGACGAATAAAAACGGGTGAATGTGCTATCGGTAGAAATAAAAACAAACAAGAAATCCATTGAATGACAAGCCATTCAACACCACTCCACTGAGACTATACTACAAATAAAAAACTATAAAAGTAGAAAACACTTCTTTTAGGCACTACAAACAGGAGTAGAGCACACCGCTGTACGACGTATCAGATCCAACGAGAAGGCGAAACTCACTCGGAAGGGTGGCGCTAGTTCCTGGATGTCACTGAGCGGCACGTCGGTGCCGGCCACCCCGAGCAGCCGCGCCACCCTCTTCTGCAGCAGAGGTACCCCCAACAACAGTGTCAGGCCGGCCTCCCAAAGGTCATCACAGTCCGGCCGTCAGGTCAAATGTCGTAAAATGATTGTTAGATACTTTTCAGCGTGGTAAAACTGGTTACTCGTTCTTGCGAGGGAGATGTTAGCATACCGCTGATGCTGGTCTCGGTGCATAATTTACGATTTTTGTCATAACAAGAAAAATGATTTCAATCTCAAAATATAAATGTATTTTCCCCTTAGGTTTAATAGTCTTGCAAGTTCATGGTTTAGTTTTAGATCAGATTTGGTGTTTGCAATATGTTGTTTTCACAGCTGCAATCCTTCAATCCTAAATTGATTTGTGACGTCACAAACAGATAACCTTTGTAACCAATTACCCAAGTACAACAATTTGAAAAACAACAGGTGCTTTACACGAAAACTTTCAGCGGCTTTCTGCATGAGTGCCGGCAGTGACAAGTGTCCTGGTGCGATACAGTCTGGTCCATCCTGGTCTCGCCACAAAGGACCACGTCAGTGTCTTCATCTCAAGATGCAGCATGCAGCAGCGCCGAGGGACTGAATAGCCAGGGGCAAGGTTCAGATCATCAGGATAGCATTACAGAAAATCAATAAACTTGAGGGCGCTATTCTGACTTGCCATGAAAAAGTCTATCGCATTGTGGAAATGCTCTCAAAATCATTTCCAGTAAATTCGTATAAAAATATGTCTATTGCATCGTGGAAATGCCCTCAAAACAAATTGCATTAGAGTAGTAGGAAACATATCAGCTCAGGTCACAGGTGATCATAGAAGAACGAATCGACGCGTCTTGAGCGACCTCACCCCAGGCATGCATTGGTATACCTCTCATTACGTATCTGCTGTCAGAACAATGCCGAAGTCGTATTGCAGCCTATCGTGGTAGCTAACATAGGTACAGCCTCACGACTCATGACTAAAACTTCAGTTACGAAGCTGACTTTGCTACCCCTCCCTGACCCTGCTATGATGACGTTGAGTTAGTCCAAATGTGCCGGCGAGCTTCAATGCCACTGTTTACACGGAGTCCAAGCGTACCTGGTACCCAGTCCAAACGGAGGCGTGTGCGTCAAGGGTCGCTTAACCAGGGACTAGAGGAAAGCTTGTGATCGGCGAGAATAGGTCACCTTCATAATGGGATTTGAACTGAGATGGGATCGAGTGTGCCAAGAAAACACTTAACCAATATTATATTTGCCCCAGATCTTACCGTTTGCGGAGAAAACATATTGCATTTATGTCGGCCCGGTCCTGTCCAGCTTATCACGCGCGATGAGGTTACCACTAGTAACCATGGCAACTGACATAATGCCCACGGCATGAGGAGCGGACCATTCCTTCCTGCCTTGACCTCCTTAGACCCTAGTTGCTACGCATGGCTTTGATACTAGCGATTGTAAATGCTTTTAACGTGCTCGAGTGCTTGGTTTCAAACGTATAATGAGTTTAAATATAACAAGAGAAATAGTAGAGAAGCAGTCGGTGCCCATTTTGCTCCTAGGGATAGCCTGTTTTAGCTAAAAAAATTATATTCATGTTCATTTTTGGCGCAGACGAACAAGGTTGATTGTAGGAAATATTGCATAGAATAATAGAAAATATGGGGTCCATGAGATTTTTTACCATAAATGAGGTACCTATAATAAAACATGTTCAATCAAAATGTCTCAAAATTCACTCCAGTCTGGATTTACACCCAGATGCACTAACACCAAGGTCATATGACCCCTGTAAATGCCTGCATTTCCTATAATTTAAAAGTGGCATTCAGTTGTCGCTGCTAACGATGACTAATAGCAATTTTCCTTCATTCACAGATGGTCCAGAGTGAGGGGCATTCGGGCCATGGCCACTGCCATCCCCAATACGCCCAATGTTGGCCACTGCCATTCCCTAATACGCCCAATGCAGCTGAAAACGGAATTTTCAAAGGCCGCTTGAAATCGATGCCTTTGTTGCTTTATTTTGATACTCATTCTAGGGGGCTGCATCAAGAGGGCTACAGAACAAATGCGAATTAAAGTTAGAATAGTTTTGCACATTGTTCTTGAACCCGTGCGCAGACGTCAAATCATAGCAAATTGTTCCGTGCGTTCGTGCTTTCATTGCTTTCTCAGCACATCTGAGGTCGTCCCCATGGATGTTTCTTAATTTTTTTGCCGTCATTATCATACATTTGCTCGGTTCCTCTTAAGATGCATAAACAATATTATCTGATAAAGATTCAATTTTATATTCCGAGAAATGAACCCATGCGAAATTTCATCCCGTATCTCCAGTTCCTAAGTTTTCCTCAAACACAAGTTTTTAAGCCTTTGGCTGCCACTTCATGTAGGTCTGAAGCCGACCTTGCTTCCTTCCTGTCAGGGTGCCAGCTAATCGGCCTCTTGAATTGGACATGAAGTAATTGAAGTTGTCTTCTTTCAAAATAGCTTTGTGTAATAACCGTTCACAGTCACTTGCCGTTTTTTCTGTTATAATATCTGAATACCCCATATGACATTTCCTGACGGCCAGAGACCCAGATAGGCTGGACTGGTGTTACCAACGCACCAGTTCGGTTACAAACTACCAATGCCTCGCGGGCAGCTGCAGATCGCGTGGGCTATCATATGGAGACCATTCACGTGGGTAGGTAGATACCCGTTACCATTTCCAGAAAAGGGAGACCTTGTACCACGAAAAGCCACATGTGGGCTGTTGTGCAGATTTTAAACTAGTCCCGGATTAGGTGGTTTCCCGACTCACACGCCTCTGTCTGTTTTGTCACCTTTCCGAGCTTTGTGTCCGTGTATGCAGAGACTATGAAGCACAGATGCTAAAATATACGTTTCATTGCTGGTGCTACTCTTCTTGGAGACCCCGACACCCAATTAGTTCCTACTTACTCCCTTCGGAGCTACTCTAGCCGTGGTTTTGGCTACCGTTGATCTAGCAAACCGATCAGATATCCCGAATACTCTACCGACCACTAACGATAAGCACTCTCCAGATACTCTAAACGGCCGACTAGTGAGACTCAGTGGACTATACAGTCGGCTACTCCTCCCACGACAACTCCAGCGCTCCTGTCCTGCTGGTCGGGGCTAGGCCGCATGCTATGACCATCCCGGACCTACCTGGCCACGAGCGCTCGGGCCAGTCATAAACAATCCCAGGCGGCTACACAAAACACCCGGTGGCGTTCACGGGGCGAGCACGGCTCGGCCAGTGCGCATGACGCGGTGGCGTTATGCCAAGGGGTTATAAAGCCAACAAGACGTTTCTATATTCGCAACAGGGCTTTAATGGCTACGTTGAATTTCAAATCTGCTCGCCCCGTGAATGTCACCTTGGACTGTCTCTATCGAAACTGTATCTATTGAAACTGTCGGAACCGAAGCTGCAGTCTAGACTGGAAACTTGCAAGTGCACTTCCTCAACGCTGGATACCTCTTGTGTTCGGTAAATCCACTCTGTGTTATTGACGTAAATCTTTTCCGTCACGTTCTGAGGAGCAGTAACATACTCTGGTCAGGACTCGTGGCCACGTCCTGGGGTCACTGCGTCTTGCTGCGTACTTTGAAAAGCCTTACCTGCGGAAAATCTCATGGTCTGTCTATAAAAAGTCAAAGTTAGATTCATTACCCCCGGACCCTTCCCCCATCGCAACACCTCCTACCTATATTCCGTCCCTCACCTCCACTCCTACCAACCAACCAGAGTGAAAAACCCAGCAGCATATTAATGAGACAAGATAAATCGGACACAGTTGAAACAAATTGTCACTGAGTACCAACAGGCCACTTGATTCCGAGGCTCCACTCAGAATTCTGTATACTTTCGTACGTATGATGTTAACATCTTGATGCGTCACTGCACGCTGGAGGTATATTATCCAACTCTGCCTTTTAAACAGACGATGAGAAGGAGCGAGGTAAAACTGGAGCTCGCAAATTCACTGACACCATCAATGGGGATAACGATAAAAAGACTGGGGGTAAAAGTGATAGCTTCTTGGCTAAGAAAGACAACTGGAGGGGGCCCTGGCAACTAGCACCTTCCAAACTGCCGAATTTTGCACAGTGACGGCGGAACGTCATTTAAGGGGGACACCATGGGCTTTTAACCCTCCCACGGGGCCATCGATGGCCCCTAGGTTTTTCGGGATAGCAGAAACGACGGGCGCAGCACCGCGGTTGGGGCTCTACCTTCACGCATATTTTCATCATCCCGAAATTTTTACCCCGGGTCCAGGTGGTACAGACGGGTCAAGGTCTTTACCTTTAGGTCTGTAGGCTACATTTAAGTCGATCGATTTGAAACTTCCTACTTCATGCCCTCCGGGTCTAGGTGTATATGGGTTTTGATTTCGTGCCCTGAGGTGGTCGGGCGACCTCTCCATTGAAGCATGGGGAAAGTTTTTGTATAAAGCCACAAAATGATTTAATACTCAGACTGCTGCCGTTTTGACCCTTTGGGTTTTTGTTTGTTTTAGGTATCGGTCGGGTCAAAAAGTTTTTGAATAACTTTTGACCTATTGGCTAGAGGGTGAAACAACACCAGTGTTTGTTGTCCGGTTTCATTTGTATACGGGTCTTTGTGCTTTCGTTGGTTTAGGTGGGTGTTGGCGGTAACCACTGGGGGGGTCTTTCGTCCACATAGCGGAAAGTACTGGCATTTGTAATGTCTTTCGGCCTATGTTATGACTAGAGTTTGTTTGTTATATTGTTTGAGTGAAATGCCATTTGCCTTTTGTCTGGTACTTCTGAAAAATGGTATTCACGGTTTTTGTTGATTTGGCTATATTTGAGTTGAGGGGGCATCGGGGAGGTGGCCGTTAAACTCATTTATTTCCAGTCAACGCCATAGAGACATCGTGCCCCGGTGCCCCCTCCCCTAGTTTCATCACCAGTGCTTTTGCAGCTTCACTTCATACAGACCCAGACATCCGCATTTTTTGCAGTTTGCTAATCGCTAATCCACCATCCGCCTAATCTGATGGTCATTACGCTAGGTGCTGATGTAGTAATTTTCCAGGTTCGCTAATTTCCTAACAGTAATGTCAATAACTTGAAGCGGCCAATCAAGTCTTCTTAAACTGTCCCTTCGCTAGCCCCTTTGAGCTGAATCTAAAAAAAAACATTAATTTTGATGAATGCTACTTTATCGACAAAGTTACATGTATATTTAAAGGTAGTGAGTAAACAAAGAATTACACATTCCCTGCTACGATAAATTTTCAACCAGAAACGACGATCACTGCATTACGTGTAGCTACATGTTTTTAATCTACTCGTGTGCTGCCACACGTCCCTGTTTCCAGGAGCCAAATTTCACAGTCTTTTTCTAACTACCATATTTGTGAAATACTTAACCAGGGGCTTGCAAATTTTGTAGGTACTCTACTTTCTCAAGTTCAATAATTAGCAGATTGACGATTAGCCGAACCTTTTAGTGGAACGCTTACCGCTGATTTCATGGTTGACTAACAATTTGACTGGAGCATATGGGACGGATACATCATCAGTTGAACTATTACAAGATGGATTTGGATACTACGGGTGAAGTTCAGAAATTGTTTGGTTTCAAAGTCACATGAATATGGTCATAGGCGGATCCAGGGGGGGCAAGGGGGGCACGTGCCCCCCCATCGACCCTCGGCGCCCCCTGAAAGGTCGATGGCGCCCCCCTGAAATGTCGCTTCCCACCCCCCCCAGGATACGAAAGTCGGCGCCCACCGACAGGATTTGGCGCCCACCTGATAGGTTTTGCCGGTCGTAAGTGGCGCGCCCCTGGTCCGGATGGCGCCCCCCCGGGAAGGTGCCCCCTCCGATCGGCAATCCTGGATCCGCCTATGAATATGGTGGAATGGCGGGTAATGCATCCAAGGCAGACCCCTGTACATGAACCAGCATAATACTTAGATGAAAAAGCGCCACAAACCCTACATAAACCAAATATATATCGCCACGTCACTGGATTCGCAACCTAAAGTATGAAATCTATACAGTGATGAAACTGCTTCTTCACAGTTTTGCAGTCCATTTTGCACACGTCGGTAGTGATATAATATAAGCAACTGGGGCGCCCTGACATCACAATACACACTTGCGCCCTACTGGGTGTTAATTGGAGATGACCCTTTATTATCAAAGAGCCCAGTGTCCAGGAAAAGGGGCTAAGCTTCTTATTCCAAACCACACACGAATCTGGTTTCTTCCACCACTAGTACAGTATGCAAGGCTACATTTCGCCGGCGAGATCAAATCCGACGGATGTGTGAAGCGGACGCGGACGCGTGCCTCAGCTCACCCTGAATTTTTTCTTGTCGAAGACGGGGACGGAGACAGACGTCATGAGCCGGTACCCGCGACGTGTGGCCTCGCTGGCGGTGCGCCCCTGGAACACAAAGTCGCGATACTGCGTCACCTTACGTCGGGTCACGTGAAGGACGCTCACGGGCGCAAAATGTTTGTGTGACGCACCAATAGTTCAGGGACGACGTCAAAAGGCCACGGAGCTGGGAGCAGGCCTATACTGAAATGTTACTGGAAGTTTTCAACAGCAGGCGTGAGAGGAAGCTCATAAGAAGTCCGACTACCATGCTGAATACGCCTAAAAATGGCTAATTCTGTCGCATGGAGCAAAGCAAAGCGCATGGAGGTTAGCACATGTAGCAAAATGCTAGGAACGAGAACAGTTAACGATCCTGCAAACATCACAACGTCACAAACACAAGAGCAAAAATCCTAAGTTAGGTCATTACCTCATGACTCTGACCATAATATATATTTTCATTCGCATAGCTTCAAGTGCCTTCAAGTCTAAGTCCAGTTGATCTGGATATAAGAACCATTCTGCTACGACTAGATTGCTGAGAACATAATTCAAATACATAACACAGGACTCATATAAGTGGCAGATACCTACCGGGCTTTTTCTCACATCGGAACTACGTAGTCACACATCCAACAACGTTTCATGAGAAAATGATAAGGAAAATGAACGGCGAAAGAAGGGAAACAGGCCACAGGTCAATTCAGAATGGCCCAACTTATGTCAAATACCAAGCATTAACCACTAATAGATACAGGAGAGCAGCAAACCTAAAAAATAGCCCCAGCAAAACAATTTGTCTTGAAAGGTCTAATCAACGATGCGATACCAGGGGCGGATGCAAGTGTTGATGGGGGCGAACACGTTGGATGGACCTTCAGCACTGTCATCAGCCCAAGGATGAAGCATTGAATCTGACAGGCCACCAGGTTTCCAAATCGAAGCACCTCTAAGTGATGGGTCGCTGCTGCTTCCTTTGCAAATCTTATGTACGGGTCCAAATCCTTGGTTTTTGGGCAAGCAGTTCATAACCATCAGCAACGGCAGAGAAGAGAGGGCCAGTCAATCTTTAACCTGCTGTTGACTAACAAAGTTCCTCTTTAGAGCAAAGAAATTCATCAATTCTGTGCTCGCTGTTGCTTTCCGCACAGGTTGGTTAAATTTTCCGCTATATTGCTTCTGAAATATTTATAACGATTGATTTCATGGACGTTTTTCACATACCATTTTCTGATTTTTCCGGATTAGGCTAAAAACGGTAACTTTAAAAAGGATAAAAAGCGTGGGTCCAGCCATCTGCCCGTCATTCCGACGAGCTTGCCGCAGTTGACCCAGGGGATCCAAAAATCCTTCTCGGACCTCTGGTCTACAAGGTCGTTGGGTAATGGTCTGCAGCAAGTTGATAGTCGACATTAAAAGCCAACCAGTGGAGCCGGCGAGAGTTGGTCAGGACAATGATAATCAGGACGACGATCTGAAGAGCCTGCAGCGTTAATCTGGACAACCAGCAGAGACTGCTATCAAGGTTTCGCCGAGGAGGATATGGTTGTACTGATGCTAGTTTGCAGCAAGACAAAACAAACAACCTGCAAAGTCATAAATAACTCGAAGTGGAAACTCGACAAAACTAAGAGCACAGGAGATGAGAAGTGGCTCTTAAAGGCTCAGAACGACTCAAATTTTTTTCTTCCTTTAATAGACTTTGCATCCGCCCCTACACCGTACCTGTGGGGTATTTCAGCGTTGTGTCAGGCCGGCAGAACAGCTGGTTTCTCCTAACGGCCGGAGGGACGGTATCGGATACCACAGACACCAGCTATACATCTCTGCCAGTCATGCCATTTGTCCAGTTTGGGTATCATGCAGCTTCGGCACACATCACTCTGTGCTGCACAGTGGAACATGCGCGTGCTACACACGGCGACGTAGCAGCTGCTGACACCGGGGCCGGCGCGTGCTGTGACCAGGTGGCTCTACCAACCTGGAACCGATGCAGATTGAGGAACAACCTTTTCTCAGTGACATATGAGCTAGCGAGCGCGGCGGCGCGCGGCGGCAGCGGCGGCGGCGGCGGCGGCGGCTGCCTGAGGGCGGTGCGCCAGCGCAGCGCCGCCACGGCCGCACGGTGGCGCGCGTGGCGCACTCGGTGGCGGCGCGCCCCCTCCTCCCTCTCAGCCGGGCATGCTTGCGTGCAGGACAAACGAGGGTAAACATGGCGCGTGCTGCACTAGCATCGGGCAAACAGGCACTGGCACACTCTCAACAGAGTCGTCGACCCTTGCCCTTCACCCAGCTCCATCCTGAGCGTTTGGGGTACTTCCATGATAGAGCATAAACAGACGAGAACCGTTCGTATGTATATCACTCCTTTTATTCATTGACTTTAGTTTCACCGCATACAGCAATATTATCTTCATTATATGAAAGTACCCCAACACAATTCTAGAAAGGAGATCGCGAACCGTAATTGAGATTCGGTTCGAAAAGGAAAAAAAACTTGGCATCCAGGTCGGTTCTGTACGGCGGACCTGTCAAGCAATGGTGGAGTGATGCAGGCAGGTACAACGAAGATTGCTTGTCATACAGTGAGAGCCCCGCATCGTAAGACACACAGGCAAATCAGAAGGCAGCAAATCCAGAAGCAGTGATTGAGAATAGAGACAATGTGCAGACAAAAGAAGAAGAATTTCCAGATGAAGAGAACTGAAATCGAACGCTGAAAGCCTCGGTAGGACTTACAATGTATAACGTCCATTTATCGTTGTCGCTGGTCTCACGCAGGTCTAGCTACAGAGAATCAGAACAGAATCTTAGCCACCAACAACAGTGAAAGTGTCGAGGACAAGTATGATCACATAACCCGTTAATATTCGGTCCTGGAAGGGATATGCCTGCAATTAGCCAAGCAACTTTTGCAAAAGGCATGTGATGCTTTCTACAAGTTACGCTGGGTTCAAAGAGGATCCTTTGCTTTTTGAAAGACCATATAAATGGCCATAAACTTTGGCACCCTATGCGCCAAATATTGTGTTTGGTGTTATTTCATTTATTTAAAATAAAATGTGAAGAAGCTGCAGGAGAAGACAGAGGTAGAAATAAACAGTGTCCTAGCAAGGACTAATTTTTCAACCTGACGCAGGCCCAAATATTCATTCCGGGTTGAATTGACCGCCAGCGGGATGCTGGGCCTTTGCAACTGGTGTAACCATCACCAGGTTCTTCAGCGACTGCATCCCAACCCCTCCAAACCATCTTTAGGGCACGTGATCCATCACCACAGTTTGCATGAGTTATTGGAAAAAAATAGGATATGAAGAAAAACTATTCAGCTAACTTTTGAGGTAGCCAGTAATTTGCCTAATGAATCCAGTACCGATCTCAATATTTTCGTTGGGCCGTTGCGTTTGTAACTTATCATTCTATTTAAATCCGTGCGGAAGTCGTCAGGATCCTGTTAAAAGGCTTCCCAGTGTATTTAGCCTAATCTGTGTCAGCCCCTCCCCCGTGAATGTCTTGTTTCACAAAATGCAGCGTACAATACACCTTCATATGAAGTTATGTTGTCTAATAGGCATCGATAATCAACGCAAACATCTCAATTTAACACGCGCATTGACGGGGGGCGGGTACCCGCCCCCTCGGGTTTTTCGGAGATAGTAGAAAAACGGCGGCGCGTAGCACCGCCGTACTTGGTATGCCTTTTCCCTCATCATTTTTACAACTTCTGTGAAAATTTCAAGGTTAGGTCATCTCAGGTCAGGTCACCAGTACAGGTCAAGTGACCCGACCTCAAAAAAAGTTAAAGATAGCATAAGTCGGAGTAGGGTGAATTTATCCGATTGAAACTCATATCACATAATGGCCCCACCGAGTTCTCTAAAATATGTTCCGGTAATTTCGATATCGATGACCTAAGGTCAGGTACGAGGCATGACCTCTCCATTGGAAATACATGGGAAAAAATGGTTTTTTACGGAATAACTCAGTAACGGATGGTGATAGAGCATTTATTTTAGCTGCATTAGACTCGCCTTGGCTTTGCGGTTCTAATGATATGCATTTTATATACTTTGACCCTGACCTAACCTCAGGTCAGGACAAATCCTTGATTTGACCTAGCAAGGTCAAATTATATATCATTCGATTTGGCTTGCTGCGAGGATTCATACAGTTTAAGTCGTTTTGCTCTATATTTATTTAGTTCAAATGTATTGGCCGAAAAACTGAATTTACATGTTATCCCTATGACGGGCATGTTTTGACCTCTCGTGACCTTAAATGTGACCTGACAAAAAAATGGTTCCAATGTTTTCGATGGAGAAGTGGATGGGCTATCCAACGCCGTTTACCGTTTTTCGCTACCTACCGTGGTTCTCGAGATCTTAGGGGGGCGGGTACCCGCCCCCCGTCAATGCGAAGGTGGCTCAGACCCCCGTCAATGCGCGTGTTAATATTGATAACGATGCAAAAGGTATACGTAGCTCAAAAGCCTCACATCAAACTTCGAGCGTAACTTGTAGCCAACCTTTTAAAATACATTGCATTTTAAACTTAGATGGATGAAGTGCATCGTGGGTTCTCGTGTATTTTTTTAAGATGAGGAGCATTATGAAGTTAGAGCTTTAGGGACGAGGAAAGCTAAAGTTAAGTAGGAGCTTCATAAACCAATTGAAATGCAAATTTTTAGAGGTGATTGTATTAATATCAGTCAAACGTGCTTGATTATTTTCTATCAAGTCCTCCACAAAAGAAGAGTGGTGTCCAGTATTTTCATCAACTAATGAGGACGAAATAGACCAGTAAGCGTGGGAAATAATTGGCATCCTGATTTTTAATGAAACCAAATATCAGGCATTCAGAAGTTATACTCATACGTGGATTCTGTTCTCACTACTTTCCGTGCCAGTTGTTCCTCTTTGTTATGCTCTCCTTCGTAGAAGATCCGCTTGCACAACACAACGGGATACACAGAAGGTATCCAATTGCTAACTCACTTCCCTGGCACTGTATTTTTATTTGGAATAAATAATGAATGACACTTGATATGATTAAAACCATTCCACTTTCTCCGTGGGAATCACAAAACAGTTCGCTTCGCAAAGATAGGCAGCGAAAAGAAAAAGAGAGGGATAAAAACCCTGAAGGCGTTAAACAGCCTAGCGGTCTGAATAATGGGAAACACCTAATCCTCCTGAGGGCCAGTGATAGAAGAGAATATGATAGATTGTTTTGCTTATTCTAAGAACTAGATAATTAAAAAAATACAAACTCCCACAGAGCACGTTGGATTTAGTGTATTTACCTATCTCAAGATACTTTGTGGTCAGTAATTTTGTTTAACTAGTTCAAAATATTTTATGCAGTTTCCAATATCAAACTTCTGTGTCGGGTAAGCGTCCCAAACAGAAAAAAGAGAGGGCCAGTCAGTTGTCAACTCGCTGCTGACAAACAACTTTCCTCTATAGAACCCAACTCATCGGCTTTTGGCTTATTGTAGCGTTCCGCTTCGATCGGTTCCAGGCATGTCCTATTTCTTCCCAATTTGACTGAAATTGAGAATCTTTTTATGAAAGGTGGGAGGAGGCAGACCCCTGGGACTCTACTCCGACGAATATGCTCTGGTGGAAAGGTGGCTGCTCTACTTGGAACGTGATTTTGAACGGGCTGTAACTTTGCAGGTGATTTGAATGGGCTGTAAATTTTTAAGTGAATGTAATGGGGATACGGCACATTTTACATTTTGAGCGACACGGGCCCTGGTCCTGTTTTTTACGTGGCTTATACTGTGTGATATTTAGAGGTGGCTACCACTACCGGGTCATCAAAACCACTACTGATATTTCCGCTACCTAAGGTAGTTCAAACCGCTACTGCTTATAGTGCCACTTTTCAAAATACTAAGCTGCAATCTGTTATCTCTTATAACTGAGTTTCATTAGAGTTCCTAAACTGTTACCACCATATGTTACTACATGTGACAAACAATGTGAAATTGTTTTTAAAACAATTTTTGGGAAACCACTAGTTATCATATTTCATATAACCACTAGTTATGAGGGAGGCCCCATATAGTGGAGTAGTGGAGTAGCAATCTAGATTAGCGGAACGCCCGGCTTCGAACATTTCCAAGGTCTCTTAATTCCAAGCATGTTATGTTAGAAGCAAAATATAATTTCGCTCAACCGGTGACACTGAAGCGGAGAGCGGACATATATGAGCCGATGTTTCCACCTTGTTCCGAGCTACCTACGTAACTAGATTGCGCAAACTACGCAAACTAGAATATGGATGAGAGATTGATGCTGAGTGCTACAATACCTAGACAGTTCAAAGTTAATCACTATTTCGGTAGCGATTCATAGACAGAAGAGAAAACGAGCTGTGACGTAGCGCGCCCGAAGCATGCCAGCTACCATCACGGCATGCTACAGACGGTAGTGCGCGCTGCAGCGCCCGGGAGGCTCCATACCGCCCAGTGCTATCACTGTGGTGCAACGGAACAGGCAAAGCCAGGAAACAAACAACGAAAACCAACTTGCAACGTGAACCGCAACAATACGTGAACACAAATAGCAACTCGATTTCAATTGCAATTCCTAAAAACAAATCAAAGGCTAGAAATATTAAAATGTCAAATGTGTTTAAAATAATCAAAATACAACATAGCATTTGAAGTGTCCAAAGCACAAAGCTGCAGCACCTTTTCACGGTGGTTTGTACAGAGGTTCTCACCACCTCGTTTCAGCAAATGTGATATTTATTAACCAGGTATATGATATTTAACAAGCAATCATACTTCACCATGAAAACTCTGGTAATGCTTCACACATCAAAAGTGTGACGACAGGGCTGCTTCTTTTACAATGAACTTTCCATTGCATTGCTTGTCTCGACAATACATTCGAATCCTTGGACCCCACATTAAAGACCGGTGAATAAGATTGATGACAGTCTTTCTCTTGGGCCCATTGTTTTTCTACTATTATATTTATCACTATCAATACTATTGTTACCATTAATAGGCACAAAACTCCGACGTTTGGACTATACATCACGCAAAAATGTTAATGGTTCACTATAAAAAATGCATTGTGATGGAACACGTATTCCCAGTCACAGAAACATACGCAGTCAAACATGGTCTATATCACTGACACAATAGATAACTAAATGGGATGGGCTTCCTTCCTATCCTTGAAAAGCTAAAAGTATAGGATGCAAAGAATAGGGAAAATCATATGACCTAAAAACGAGAAAAAGGAAACAATCGTCATATTAGCTTGAAATCGTCCAGAAAATGCTCCCTCATATAAAAATAGATGGGTTCACGGAAGCTTAGAGTTAAAAAGGAAATACAACCTACGGTGATACAAAAAGAAGGAAATGAGTCAGAGGCCAGGACCAGAGAGCTAAAACTCGCCAACAACGTAACCAAGGACTAAAAGCCCTGGAAACCCGTAAACATACTACCATTGCATCCCTTAAATATATATGAAATATCACTACTGAAAGCGGCTAAAATTGAAGGCATAAAAGATAATGTAAAAACTGGGTGGTTTAAGCCAAAAATGCGAAAGGTATTGGGAAATCCAAAATGGGGCGTTTCAGCCACTAGCTGTTATCAGGCAAAAGGGACTAAAGTCATCTAATGTGATTCTTTTGATTGACGACCGTCAAGGGTGTAAAGGAAGCTTTTTTATTTAACCCGAATTGCTTAGTTTCTGTTTTAAATAAACCACCCGTTTTACCTGAACTGCTTTTGCTCTTTTTATTTTATGTTGCCACCGATTTTAGTAAGTATTTTTACGAGTGCCATTTTATTTAAGCTTAGCGGGTTCTTACTTTAAAAACTTCGACTTCGTGTGGATTTCTGGATCATAGATGTAGCCAATATTTTCAATGGAGGGCCACTTTGGTCAGGAGGCGCTATTTCGGGGCTGATGAAGGCGCAATTTGAGTCAGTTGTGTCAATTATGAAGGTGTGACTTATCATATTGACGCAATGCGCATCGTTCGAGCGCCAGCACTTGCGGAGGAGGGATAAGCCACGTCTTCCAGGGCCGAGGCGCAGTACGGGGGTGACAAATGGTTCGATCTGATTTTATTATTACATTTGCATTATCTCAGTTTGTATTGATTTTTAAATTTTGGCGTTACCTGTTTTAATTTTTGTTCCGTTTTACCCTTCTTACTTTTAATACCTATATTTAAAAGGACTTGGTTTTCAGAAATCATTTTATTCTGTCTGATAATATTTTTGTGTTCGCCCTTTTATAATTATATTCTTTCCTTTCTCCTTTTAATTGCATACTTATTAGGACATAACGTGTAAATCCATTTGTATTGAAGTACTGGTGCCCTATGTTCAGCAGGCTTTTCAAGAACTTACCGAAAAGGTAAACCATCGATTTCTACGAATTCATGATTTAATATACTGCTGATACACCATTTATTTATTTAGCCGAATGAATTTCAGCAGTTTTTCTCTGAGAAAAATTTAAACACAGATAACCCACGCATAGGGGCCACGGAAAGCCGTAAGAACCAGTTTCTCCAACCTCACGTTCGATGTGACGAGTTCGTGTCTGATGAATCACGAACCACGGCAGGACCGGTGCGCGCTAGCCAACTTACCCTGGTCTCCATGTACCGCTCCGCGTCCAATCTCACACGCTCCGAGTGGTTCAGGTGGCGCACGCCGTAGGTCAGAAAGTTCTCCATCTCGTCAAAGCAAGGTTCCTTGTACTGCTCTTTAGGTGGAGCCGATGCCCGCAACAGTTTTTGGTAGTTGCGGCTGCGCTTGTACTGTCGAGCCCGCTCGCGGATCTCCCATAGCCAGTCAGTGAGTTTGGGGTCCTGCCAGCCGCGCCCCCCGGTCAGCGGGGCAACCGTCGCCGGGGTAAGCTCACCAGAGGTCACAGGGGTCAAACGCTACTCCACGCCAGGCCACAGGGTAGCTGTTAGACGAGTCGAAAGGGCAGCGCCAGAATGTAAGTGGTGTGAGGAAAGATGCAGAAGCGAATAGATTGGGTCAATAAGGTGTGGTGGTTACATTTGCCCTCAGGGGAGCGGCATACATACAAAGTCACTGCAAAAAATGTGCAGAACTAAGACACACAAATACACAGCAGTTTGAGCAGCATTGGGACATGAAGGAGGGAAGAAAAATGTTTAGCAAAAGATAGTATTGAGGAAGTCGTCGGGTTTGATGTCAACCACAAACCGTCTCCAGACATGGCGTCTGGATTCACTCACGGCAATATCCGCGTAAACACCGGTCCATATCACCGGGTGCTGGGTTTTGTAGAGCACCCATGGCCGGGCCAGCACTGGTACGTACTTCTGCACTTGCTCCCGCACTTCAGCCAGCGTCGTCACGTGCGTGAAGTATCCTGCCGAGGTAGCCCGAGGTCAACCTCGTTATTTTATGGATCGGATCAAGTGAAATTAGCCGAGGAGGTAGCGGCTGTGACTGTTGCTACCAACAGACCACTGAGACGATAGCATAATGTCGAGAAAACTCAGGCGTCCATGTTGTTAAGGCGTTCAATTGTTCCTGAGGGGAAATTCGGCCATCGACGAAGAGGCCTCCACAATATTCATAATACGAGAAATGGACCTTGACATAGTCCAAAAGCACGCTCTTCTGAAATAAACTCGCCCTCACTCCAAAAATTAGTGGAAGGTTACCCACAATACTTTCCGTAAAGGTGCATTCATCGGATCTGACCTTTATTCTCGCAGGCCATCCACTCAGTGGCTTCTCGGTCAGTGACGTCACGCCCGATCAGGTAGGTGAAGACTCGCACGCGCTTCTCGCGTCCGTTATACAGCTTAAACACGGACTCGTACCTCTCCGGTGCACCATCCGTGATCAGCATGATGGCTTGGTTACACATGGCCCCCATGCCAGCCTCCCTCTCCTGAAACCCACGTAACATTTGTATACATCCAGCTGCTATATTAGCCCATCACCGCCTGAAGGGGGGGAAGCGATCAGATCTCCCACGCTCGGATTTTTGCGGAAGATTCTGGGATGGTTCAATGAGACGAGCGTGAATTTTCAGGCCTCTAGGGTAATACATTTGACAACTTATGACATAAAGTCACGTCAGATCAGGTCAACGGGTTATGAAGTCACTTCTAAACCCATGCAAGGCGATTCTGTTCTTCTTAAATGAGGCTGAGAACCCAGGGTGTAACTCGGTTTCTAGAAGAGCTGAATCAAGTTTCTAAACATCATTTGAAAGCTTTTGAAACGAAAAATCTTCATTCTGTCATCGGTTATGAGTTGAGGTCAATAACAAGGTCACCAGAGGTCACCAAAGATCATGGTTTTTATTTTTGTGTCCAAACTCTTGAACCAAACAAGATGCAGTCTTAAATTTGACATCATAGCAATGAGCATGACCCCAGGATTCGACGTATTTACATGCCATGTTGAATATCATTTAAATCATTAGGTCAAGACGGAAACATTGATGTCTTGTTTTGTTCTAGGTCTCATGGTTCCCGTGTTATACGGAATTTTCTAAATGGGCCTACATTTGCCACATTTTAATCCATTGTGACGTCACAGCTCAACAAATATGGTTCAAACTCGGCTTCAGTGAAGAAGACTTTAAGGCGCTTCCGGAAAAGTCTAATTATTTTCCGTATCACCTCCACTTCCCGATATCGTAGGAGGTAGGGAAGGGTCCGACCGGACGCCCCAGGCAGTGGTGTGTACGAAAAGAGCCCAGACAGTACCGGGTCAGTCTTCGGCTCCAAGCACGCTGGTCTGACGGTATGACTACGGAAGAGACCACTTCCTTGATTGAGGGGGGAATTCTGACAACACATGGTTGGTGTCCCATTTACCAACTAACTCAACCGCACCGAGACCAAGGTGAATATCGAGCAGCTCCATTTCGCAGTTCGGCTCAGTGTCAACAGCTAGTGCGGTCTGTGCACGAGAACTCCACAGAATATCAAATTCCTCGGTAAAATGTTTTTACAAATATATGCATGCTACCAAGACAACACCTCAAGAGATCGCCTCGCCGGTGGGTTCCCTGGCACGGACCCCCGGAGCGGAGAGACGTCCTGCCCACCTGTGAGCGGCAGGAGTGTGGCGCTCTCTCGCAGCCTGGCCTATCGATTACCGGCGGCGACACCGGCCGCAGACGAGTATTTCAGGATCGCTGACTGCCCAGCCGCCCGAGGGCATATTAAACCGGCCCAGCCGGCGAAACGACACCTGAGCGCGACATGGCTACAGACCCAGACAAACACCCAGACGGCACCACTGCAGAGCCAGACAGACACCCAGGGAGGCACCACTGCAGACTTAGACAGACACTCAGGGCGGCACCACTGCAGACTCAGACAGACACTCAGGGCGGCACCACTGCAGACTCAGACAGACACCCAGATGGCACCACTGCAGACTCAGACAGACACCCAGGGTGGCACCACTGCAGACTCAGACAGACACTTAGGGCGGCACCACTGCAGACTAGACAGACACCCAGGGTGGCACCACTGCAGACTCAGACAGACACCCAGGGTGGCACCACTGCAGACCCAGACAGACACCCAGGGCAGCATCGCCACTGAAACCACTACAGACCCTAAAATGACACCGCTACGGACCCAGTCATACGCCCAGAGTCAGAATCTAAATATGAGGGCTTGAACAAAATAAATCGATCTAATCGGTGCCACTATTTGTGCAGTATCATTACTCACAACAATAACTAGTGATCAACTGAAACGATTAATAAGCTGATTTTCCCATAGTCATTCTGGTTTTTGTTTTTGCTTAGCTTGATTTTTCAGCCTGAATTGATTTTTTAAGCAAGGCCAGATACGCAGATGTGTAGCCTGTTTTATGCCGTATTGCCTGACAAAAATACGACTTTTATCAGACCATTGAGATGACCACTGGTCGGGGAGAAGTTCAAAGCCCTGCACAGAATCAAATAATGCCCAGCCTTCCTGGCTGTCTTTGAATGACTACGAATTGATAGTCATCTGGGCACTCTTTGAGACGATTGAAACATGATATAATCTTTATCATTTGTAATCATTTTTAATTTGAAAGGTAATCTTTATTTGAATCTGCATGAACAAAGAAGCATGGATCCTTTCCATCATGCCCTTTTTACTGCATTCTTCTTCGCTCATGCACTGAAATATATTTTTCTGTGAGGTACATGTCTTGCCGACAGATAATGTGTCTTAACACGCACATTGACGGGGGTCTGAGCCACCTTCGCATTGACGGGAGGGGGCGGGTACCCGCCCCCTAAGATCTCAAGAACCACGGTAGGTAGCGAAAAACGGTAAACGGCGTTGCGTTGCCCATCCACTTCTCCATCGAAAACATTTCGACCATTTTTTTGTCAGGTCACATTTAAGGTCACGAGAGGTCAAAAACAGCCGTCGTAGGGATAACATGTAAATTCAGTTTTTCGGCCATTACATCTGAACAAGTAAAGATAGAGCAAAACGATTTAAACTATATGAATCCTCTCAGCAAGCCGAATCGAATGATATATAATTTGACCTTGCTAGGTCAAATCAAGGATTTGACCTGACCTGAGGTCAGGTCAGGGTCAAATTATATGAAATGCATATCATTAGAACCGCAAGTCTAACGCAAAAGTCTAATGCGAAAGTCTAATGCAGCTAAAATAAATGCTCTATCACCATCCGTGATTGAGTTATTCCGTAAAAACCATTTTCCCATGTATTTCCAATGGAGAGGTCATGCCTCGTACCTGACCTTAGGTCATCGATATCAAAAATACCGGTACATATTTTAGAGAACTCGGTGGGGCCATTATGTGATATGAGTTTCAATCGGATAAGTTCACCCTGCTCCGACTTATGCTATCTTAAACTTTTTTGAGGTCAGGTCACTTGACCTGTACTGGTGACCTGACGCTGGATGACCTAACCTTACAATTTTCACAGAAGTTGTAAAAATGATGAGGGAAAAGGTATGCCAAGTACGGCGGCGCTACGCGCCACCGTTTTTTCTGCTATCTCCGAAAAACCCGAGGGGGGGCGGGTACCCCCCCC
Source organism: Lepas anatifera (assembly GCA_034440635.1). Lineage (NCBI taxonomy): Eukaryota > Metazoa > Arthropoda > Thecostraca > Lepadidae > Lepas > Lepas anatifera. The sequence goes on from JAOTON010000553.1 coordinate 629,368, forward strand.
CCGTCAATGCACGTGTTAACTCTGCAAGTAACATCCTTGAATAAATATGCATCGGTACGAAATAATTCACGTGTTCGATTTTCTGGATTTGTTTCACAAGTTTCCTTTAAATATAGGTACTCCTTTGAGTTTAACAACTTCGGGTTGGTATTAGTGGTCTCATTTCGGTGGTGCTGAAGAGGAACCAACCGAAAGAAATTAGTTAGACTGTACCGAATTGATTTCTACATTCATCCATCACTCAGCCGGACATCAGCATGCCACATCGAACGCTACATGTTCATGTCAGCTGAAGTGCCCTAGCAACTTCCCCCAAGCGCTGCTTCGAACGGTCTTAGTAGTGAGTCATAGGGCCGTCCTCAAACTCTACCAGTGATCGCGCGGCGCGGTTTCCAACGCCGACGATGTGGAAACGCCAACACATGGAGAGAAAAGAACATCAGTGGCTGACTTAGAATGACAACTGGGCAGTCTAAAGATAAAGTTTCTGAAGTTCTAATTTATGTTTTTTTGTACAGTTAGTTGCTAACAACTAGCGTTTAGCTTGTGTCATACTCCAGCACTGTCTGGGCTCTTTTCGTACATACCACCACCTGGAAGGGGGGGAGATCGGACTCTCTGCGATCTTGAGAACCGGAAAGTATACAGAAAAATTGAAATGGTGCTAGAAGCACCTCACCGTTATCTTCTCTGGAGCTGAATTTGAACCAGATCCGTTGAGTGGGCCAAAATGGCTTAAATGCATGTCCATTAAGAAAATATCTTATAACTCGGGAACCAGTAGACCTAAATCAAAATAAAAGTCACCAATGTGTTTGTAGTGATCCAATGTTTTAAATGATATGCAACATGGTATTAAATAGTCACATTATGGCTTTGACCTTAGGTCCAGCCTTAACCTTAGGTCAAGGTTATGTAATCACCTTTTAAGATTATGTTGCATCTCACGAAAATACTTGGATCATGCTCATTACTATGATACCAAATCTAGGACTGTATCCCGTTTCGCTCAAAAGTTATAGGCACAAAACAAAATTCCGAAAACCGTGACCTTTGATAACCTCTGGAGACCTTGGTACTGAGCTGACCTCAAAACAGATGACAGAGAGCAAATTTTTCGTTTCAAGAGCTCTCAAATTATATTTGGCGTGGCTGGGTGGGGGTGGGTCTGGGGCGGTGTGTTTGATATTGGTTTGTGGTTGGTGTGTCGATTGTGGGCCGTTGCGGCTTTTGGACCCCGTTATAATTTAAATTTAAAAAGGTGTGTTATTTAAAAACTTGATCTTCCTCATCTAGGAACCGAGTTACGTCCTAATTTTGTCAGTCTCATTTCAGAAGAGGCCTGATATGGCCTTGCATACATGGGTTTAGAAATGAAGTCATAACTCGTTGGCCTGACTTCAATTGCAACACTCCTTTCTCAATAGCATTTGTTATTCAATAAAGGAAAGTGGCGCAGAGCCCCAACACACAAAACTATCGGTCCGGATACCCTCTCCTAAATCCTTGCACTGCCTACATCAGTCGGATTTATGAAAGAGATCGTGAGCCTAAACGTTATTCGGGCGTGTGGCCCAGGCTAAGAATCATGCACGCAACATTCTTTGAAGGCAATGCGAGTGTCCATAAGTCACTGGCATCGCTGGTGACACTCGCGTCCTAGATTACCATGGCCACTGTCCGTGACAATACTGGGCTGAAAAGATTCGTGCTCTTGTCCAAATCCACGGCTTGCAGAAGCTTGCCCTGAAAGCGCAGACCCTATTAGCAGTCTTACCTGAATCAGCGTTTCAAATGCTTTCGTCAAAGCGTTTGGGAAGTTTGCCAGCTCCCGCGTTTCAATAGTATCCAGGGCCTCCCTGAATATGCGTATGTTCTCGGTGCTGGCCTGAAAGAGAGTATATTGTACGTCACAAAACAAGTGTACGTCACATAACAATTGTACGTCCAATAACAATTGTATGCCACATAACAATTGTACGTCACATAACATATCGGCTTTAAGCCATCACCGCTCGGGAGGTCCGATTAGACCCCTCGGATTTTCGCAAATGAATCTGAGCCGATTCAAATGATACGGGCGTCGCTTTGCAGGCCTATAGGATGATTAATTTGACAACTTATGAACAAAAAATGGCATGAGGCCAGGTCAGGTCATTCTATTGAGCATGACCAAAATATTTGAATAATATCCAACTTGTCATTGAAAGGACATTATTTGACGTTGGCTAAAGGTCAAGGCTATACTTTGACCTTACAAAGGTCATGTCGTATATCGGTTCCCAGTGGAGAAAACCCGAAACAATGGGGACCACATATGATATCCAGCTAGCATGCTACAAGTGCGTAGAATATAATTAATGGTATGCAATTCCAAAACAAATAATATTCCATATCCATTTTGTCTTCCTTTTTTACCACTATCAGAATGCGATCAGCACGAATTGACTAGAGGATTTAGAAGGGCTAATAGGGTGTGGCAAATAATCCTCTTTTGGTACCAATTCTCAACATGTTTAGTCACACATGTTTGGTGTGAAATTCCATCGGTGACAAGTGAACACTTTTTTACCTTTCTTTGGATGATTGAATGTATTGTAGCTTACTGAAGTCATGAAAACATTCAGCGTCATTGACAAGACCCGTGACGTTTTCACGTACCTGCACCAGAGTGTCGTTGAAGCACGGGAAGAGCGGAGTCGCCTCGGTGGAGAAGTTGTAGATGTTGACGTAATCGTTTGTATTGAGCGTATCGAGGATGTTCATCACCACATGCTTCGCAATCTCCATCCGCAGGCCGGTCATCGAGCCTGAAGAAGCACGTCACTCATATATCTGACATGCTTCAGCGCTCAAAACTACATTATGACACCGTCAGCTAACCATAGGGAAGTGTTTGCGATCCTGACGGTCGGTTGCTGGGGCAGTCAGTCTCCTGCCGTCCTGGGTTCAAGTCTTGACACTTTGCTTAAACTAGGCATGATATATGATCAACTTTTACGTCTAAGTTTATGGGACTAGTTTGGCTTTTAACCCGCGCCCCACCGGGGGTCCGGAGCCACCTTCGCCCCACCGGGGGGCCATCGATGACCCCCTCTAACTCCGAAAGTATGGTCGTTAGCGCAAATCTGCGAAGTGCATTAGAAAGCTCGCGTGAATTCAGTAAGAAATTACTTCGCATGTTTTAGGACTCAGGTCAATAGTTTGACCTCCAGAGGTCAAATTAGGTAAAGATCGGCTATTTTCACTCAAGTATGCAATGCTTAAGCAAACTGGGCATAACTCTTGTGCCATTAGAGCTATTGAGATGCGGTAAAGTAAATTGGATAGGAAAATCTTAGACCTTTTCCTGCAATGTTGAACGTAATGACCTCCCGCCAGTGGTTTGACCTCCAGAGGTCACCTCGTGACCTAAGATGACCTGAGGTCACGAAAGGTCAGAAAGTGACCTTGTTGTATATCAAACGAATGCCCGTGACGAGACATACACGATGGTGTTTGATTCAGCGCTCTAGCTTATATAGGTCAAAAGTTATTGTCAAAATACTGTTTTGACCCCTGGTGACCTTGGATGACCTTGGAGAGGGCAAAGGGCAAATATGGCCCCTGGAATCCGTGAAAGGGTGTCTAAGAACGTTTTTCTGATGAAACCGAGCCTTTTCAATCGTTTTTGTGACTTTTAGATCATAAGACAGTTTTTCCCCATCCTTTGTCAACGGGAGAGGTCACCTCGTGACATGACCTCAGGTCACGAAATCGAAAAATCCCAGATATACACCTTGTAGACCCTGGAGGGGTCATGAAGTGTAGGAAGCTTCAAATCGATCGACTTCGAAATGTAGCTCTTACAGAGCTCTAAAGTTGAAGTGAGGTGACCTTGGTTGACCTCGCCTGGTGACCTGACCTTGGGTGACCCGGGGTAAAAAAATTCAGGGATGATGGGAAAATGATGTAGTAAGAGGTAGAGCCCTCAACTGCGGTGCTGCGCCTCGTCGTTTTTCTGCTATCCCGGAAAAACCTTAGGGGGCTATCGATGCCCCCCGTGGGGCGAGGGTTAAGGCTTGGCTGTTGCTATAGAGCTACGATTGAAAAAGGTTCTAATTTTCAAACGTTGATTGATTTTGGAATGCTGAGGCGTGGCGCAGGATTATAAGTTGACAACATGATTAATGGCTTGGCTCCCCGAATCCTGGATGCAACATGGATCTAATACACTGGGATTATTTATTCGGGCACAACCCTTTATCAGAATCCGCATAATACAATAGGTAAAACAAATTATTGGTCTTAGCGTTGCAAGACATTTCTGATGAAGGACTGTGCCAGAATATATAATTTCAGTGTATTATATCAATTTTGCGCACGATTTGAGAAGGCAGGCCATCAAACATCTCATCAACTTACGCTATAATTCTATCAAATTTTGACAGTTATTCAAATGGAAGCTTCATTTCAATGTATGTTCAATAAGCTGTCAAAACAATGCTACCAGACGGTGGGACGTTCCGTAGCAGGCGGGAGCACACGAAACAAGAGGAGCTGGGAACTACTCACCGGAGAGGTCCATCAGTATGACGACATCCTTGGGACTACTGGCAGCGCGAATGTACCACTCGCGCATCCGGGCGTCGTACAGGTCCGGATCATTCTCGTCCACGAGCCACTTCACACCTGGCGGAGTCAGGAGCACCACGTCCTAAACATGCTGACCAACGGGTGAACACATTAGTTTTAGGAGGCGGACTATCTGTGCCCAAAACTTGCATTTTCTGTCCTATTATATTCTGTCCCCCTTTGAACTCTCAACTAACAGCAACAGATTGAGGATGTTATCAAATCGCTAATTCTGTGGGTGGTGGCGTTGACGGCATAAATACTCATCCCCTTGAACTTACAAAGATGCCTTAACAACTTGACATACTTTTTCAACATTTGCTTGCAAAATGCTGTGTTCCCAGATATTTTGAAAATTGCATCGATTGTGCCTGTTTATAAATCTGGCGAAAACGATAAATTCACAAACTACCGTTCCATCTTGTTGCCCATTTTTTCCAAGATTCTTGAACGACTGATTTATAATTACTTTTCGGATTATCTGACTCAACATGATATTTTGTACCCATTGCAATTCGGCTTTAGGAAGAAGCATAGTACCTATATGCCATTGGCGCACCTCTATGACAATGTGACAAAATCTCTGGAAAACGGTCATGTTTCGTGTGGAATATATCTTGATTTGAAAAGCGTTTGATACGGTTAGTTTAAGTATACTCTTACGTAAAATAAATAAAATTGGCATACATGGAAAATTATATAAAATCATTTGTCCTTGTATCAAACAGATATCAAAAGACAAGGATAAATGAAACTCTATCAAAACCTAGAAAATAGACACTGGTGTTCCACGGGATAATTTTAGGCCTTTGTTATTTATAGTATATATTAACGACCTTTATAAAGTATCAAATGACTGTACATTTTACTTGTTTGCGGACGACACTGCTATTATCATAACAGAAGAAAATTCGAAAGCTTCGCTTAGGTAAAAATATCCTGCCTAAAGTATCAGAATGGTTCAAGCATTCGTCTATATTAAACGCGTCTAAATCACATTATCAACTTTACTCTGGGTGTGCATTTGAAAATCGTGATGTGACTTTGAACAGTGTACAAATCTCAAGGGCGAAAAATATACGTTATCTAGGAATAAATACTGACGAAAAATTAAAATGGGACTCTCATATTTCAAATTTATCCTCAGTTATAAGTAGGAATCTCGGCATAATGAGCAGAGCTAAATTCTATATGTCAACACGTGAATTACTTTGTCTTTACAATGCCTTAATCTTGCCCCATTTAAATTATTGGCGCTTGTCTGGGGTAGTAATTATGAACCCAGACTAGATAAAATCATTTAACTTCAAAACGAGCAGTTAGAATTATAACGAAGAAACCCTTTTATTATCCACGAATGAACTATTTCTTGAACTAAAAATTCTGAAGTTTCCGAACTAGTATCGGAACAAAAACAGTTATTTATCAAATGTGTTGAATGGTACGATGCCAACTGTGATGTCTTCAATGTTTCAACTCCACCGAGCAAATAACACTAGACTAGTACAACATTTTGAAGTACCTTTAGCCACCACAAATTACAGAAAATTTTCTATTACATGTTCTGCACCAGAAATTTGGAATAAAACTTTATGTGCAATTTAGGACTACGGAAGATGTACCCCTAAACAAAACAAACTAAAAACATGTAAGGGATATTTCCTTGCCAAACATAGAACAAATAATTAGTAACCAACGTGACCATGGCCGTGAAATTTATAGTGGGGGAAGACATGTGAACCTTGGTAATGGGGCTGCACATGGAAGACTGTAATTGTGTCCCAATAATGCTTCCTAGTGTTATGTGTGGGTTTGTGCGTGTTGATGGACGTTGTGGTGTGTGAGTGTATGTGTGGGTGTGCGTGTGCGTGTGCGTGTGGGTGTGGGTGTGGGTGTGAGTGTGGGTGTGAGTGTGGTGTGAGGTGTGTGTGGGTGTGTGTGTGTGTGTGTGTGTGTGTGTGTGTGTGTGTGTGTGTGTGTGTGTGTGTGTGGTGCGTGGTGCGTGCGTGCGTGCGTGGTGGTGCGTGCGTGCGTGGTGCGTGCGTGAGTGGTGGTGCGTGCGGTGTCGACTTGCTGCGCTTGTTGTGTTTGCCTGCTTGCCTGCTTGCTTGCTGCCTATGCCTGCATGTCTGCCCTAATTTGCTTACTGTCTTCCGAGTTTCTGGATGTTACTAGGCCTCATCTTTTGCCGAATCTCGGAGGGGCTAAACAATCTCCGTTTTGGGTGTCCTGTTTGGAAAAGACTAACAATCTAACCGGTAATGAGCTAAATTATTGTGCATTTAACCTAAATAGACCTGTATTCCTGCTCCCTGTATATTTAGGGAGCTACTACTGGAGTTTTTACTAATAGTATTGATATTTATTATGCTTTCTTTAACTTTTTCTTTTCTAGAGGGCGGCCGCGACTTGTAATATTTTTGTTCTGGTGGTGTTAACGTGGGTCTGTTGTCGTTGGGATCGCGGAGGGCACGCCTGGCTACCCATTAAATGGGTGGCGGACCTTTTCTAGCAATAGAAAAAATTGCTTGGAATTAATATATCTTTTTCACTCCCTTCGCCATTTTTATTTCAGTGTACAGAACTGGCTGCACGAACGTGAGCCTGAGCCCACATGCCCTCGCTGATCACCCTCGTCATGCGTGGTGCGAGTTACTCGTCCAACTGTCCAATGACTCAATGGATCACATGCTTCAAATGGATGCTATGCTGCAGAACAGCATGGGGACATATGCCACCTATCCTACTCATTTTAACACCTGACTTGCCTGGAAACATGCGCATGATGCCAGTAGAAGAGCCAAAGTACTGCCAGGACATAGCCGGATCCGTCTTCTGGTTGGAGACGAAGGTGCTGTCCAACTTCTGAGACCACTTCACCGCGTTCATGACCTCCGTAGCTGAGCACGGACAAGGAAGAGACCGTTTTTACAGATTACTACGAGTACATACCATAAAAACTATAATAAATGGAAATTCTGAAATCGGTTGTCGATAGCTTCCGGGGCTGAACGTGTTAGTGTCCACACAGGTCGAAAAATATAAATCAAACTACATTTTGTGGGTAATTTTTTGGAAGAACCAATAAATCGAACGCATAGTTTGGTACCATTACATCATATTTTAACCCTCGCCCCACCGGGGGCCGTCGATGGCCCCCTAAGGTTTTTTTCCGGGATAGCAGAAAAACGAAGAGGCGCAGCACCGCGGTTAAGGGCTCTTCCTCTCACTGCATCATTTTCCCATCATCCCTGAAATTCTTTACCCCGGGTCACTCAAGGTTAGGTCACCAGACGAGGTCAACCAAGGTCACCTCACTTCAACTTTAGAGCTCTGTAAGAGCTACATTTCGAATTCGACCAATTTGAAAATTCCTACACTTTATGGCCCCTCCAGGATCTACAAGGTGTATATCAGGGATTTTTCGATTTCGTGCCCTGAGGTCAGGTCACGAGGTGACCTCTCCCATTGAAAAAGCATGGGGAAAAAGTGTCTTATGATCTTAAAGTCACAAAAGCGATTGAAAATACTCAGCTTGATCAGCAAAGCGTTCTTGGACACCCTTTCACGGATTCCAGGGGCTATATTTGCCATTTGACCTCTCCAAGGTCATCCAAGGTCACCAGTGGTCAAAAACAGTGTTTTGACAATAACTTTTGACCTAATTAAGCTACAGCAATGAAACAAACACCACCTTGTTTTTCTTGTCATTGGCTTTCATTTTCTTTACGGCAACGTTACTTTCTGACCTTTCGTGACCTCAGGTCATCTTAGGTCACGAGGTGGCCTCTGGAGGTCAAACCAATGGCGGGAGGTCTTTACGTTCCACATAGCAGAAAAAGGACTGACAATTTCCTATCAAATGTACTTTACCAGACCTCAATAGCTCTAATGGTATGAGTTTTATGCCCAGTTTGCTTAAGCATTGCATATTTGAGTGAAAATTGCTGATCTGGACCTAATTTGACCTCTGGAGGTCAAACCATTGACCTGAGCACTAAAACATGCAAAGTAATTTCTTACTGAATTTACGCGAGCATTCTATTGCACTTTGCAGATTTGCGCTAACGCCCATATTTTCGGAGTTAGAGGGTGGGGCATCGATGGCCCCCGGTGGGGCGAAGGTGGCACTGGACCCCCGGTGGGGCGCGGGTTAATCCCTGAACAAGGAGCAAGCTGGCTCCCGAGAAAGCTTTGCAACATGCAAAGAGTTGGCGACGCCATATGACCCTGGTAGTTGGTGCGTCGATAAGCTCCAACAATTATTGTCATTGCGTCATATTTTTACTAATAAAAGAGGATTGAAAGATCAAATAATGTTATTATCATTGTGCACTGTTCGTCTTCTCATGAATTTTTGTATTTTTCCCCATTGCTAATTTTCCTCAATATTTTTGCTGTTGGAAAGAGTTTGGGATTTAATCGACCATTTTTTCAAATCTCACCGTGCGCTGGAGTCAAATAAGTGTGTTTCTGACCAACTGGTCATCCTCTATCGAGCGCGTGGGGCACGGCTTCACTCACACTTGTCGTAGACGTTGGTGGGCACGTGCACCGTGCTGTGCGTCATGTTGACGGGAATGCCGCTGAAGTGTTTGGAGGAGTTTCCCAGCTTAAACTCGCGGAATCCCGGCTTCAGGGTTATGTTGCTGCCGTGCGTCTCGTACTCGTTGAGTCGCTTGGCGTTGAAGTAGTCGACGATCAGGTCGGGAACGTCCTCGTGAGACATGACTGCATTCTCGGCAGTCTCTACGATTCTCTGTCGACGGTAACGGGGTCAGCGTAAATATCCCCTCTTCCTTCTTCCTTCGTCTCCCCTCATAGCTCCTATGCCCCCATCCATGCTTCCCTCCCCTCTTCCTTAATTTGCACAATGTTTTTTTGAAAATATATCTATCCTTTTACAAGATTCAAAACATTTTCAATGCTGCAATATTCTGAACTGTTAAAATTGTGATATGTCATTTTTAACGTGCCATCTTAAATTTGTTATTCTCAATACCTCTCCAACTGACAAAAGAATCCAGTGTCCAAAACATCTTACATGTTACAAAAATATGATATATAAATACGCTATATTGCTTGTGTGAATCAGTAGCTGTCCAAAAACTGAAACAAGACATCACCTCTCTCTCTCCCGCTCTGTTTTCTCTCCCTCTCTCTCTCTCACTTATTAAGAAACACATGCTTCTCTTTCTCCTCCTTTTCGTCTCTGCTGCCAGTGAGAGCTCAGAACTTCAGTCAATGACGACCTTCTGAAGATCCCACCCTGTGTCACGCCTTCTCCGACTCCTGCGGCACGCTCTCAACCGCTGCATTCCTGACATCCCCTCCTGTATATCCTCCAATAGCCCAGCTCCTCCGCTACGCCCATCCCAGACGTATATTTTCACTTGATTTTGAAAAGCTGCCGAGCTGTCAGGTACCGCTGACAGACGCCGCCCGGCAATCTGACAGTCGGCTGATGACAGACTCGACCTGTCGTCAGCGCTGACAGTCAGCGCAAATGCGGTGGCTCCCGCTCAGCCGCGTGCGCCATTCCCGCGCGTGCCAAAATGGCTGAGTGCTGGCCGGCTCGGTGGCGGCAGCAACAAACGTCGCGCGACATCAGGAAAATTGATAGAACTTGGTAAATCAAGGGTAAAGTGCATGGGTGCATAGAATGAAGAATGCGTTCGCTGAAGGTGTAAGCTTTACGGCCATTGTTTGCCGTTTTAAAGTAATAGATCACCATGTTGGCTGATTACGATAAAAACCGTGGAACTTCGGGGTGACAAGCTGGTGAGAAAAATTGCACAGAGTCTGCTATGCTTAGCTGTTATTTATTGGGTTTAGGATCTTGAACTCCAAGGAGTAGGATATCAAAACTGATCAAGTCTGGCTATGGCTTCCCACGTAATATTCGGATTTTAAGGATACTGGTTAGCATAAATCTAGGCCAAATCTACCAGTTGTGAAAGGGGTCTGATTTCTTACGGCCACTAAAATGCACTGGCCCTCTGACATAACTGCCTTTTCATCGGTGATGTAGACAATAGAGCGTTGCTGAATCATCACTATATAAATAATATAGGCAGTTACTTATTCACATCGTCAAGCAAAAGTCGCTGGTAATAATTATTCAAAATCGTTTGGAGTATCTGTTGTTTTCTGAAGTCTTCTGGAGTAATCTGCTTTTGCTCGCAGAAACTGTATTACAGGTGAAAAGCAGTCTAAACGTTTCGGAATAAAAATAATCCGGTAAGATTCCAATTAAGTCTTCCATTTTTATATGACAAAATTACACAAAACTGTACCAATAAATATTAAGGTATATGAAGTATTTGTTTCTAACTTTGAGGATGCCGCGAATTTATACGAAAAAACGCTGTTTATGAAAGACATTAAGCCTCTGTTTTCCATACTGAAGTTTTCGGGTAGGCAAACGTGTTGAAATTGAAATTACCTGGTTGGTGATCGGCATCTAAGCATATTCTTAGGCCCAGACGCGTCATAGACGACGTCATCGACAATGACTTCATAGGTGAGATGCCAGTCTTAGCACCAGGTGGCAGGCAAGTCGATTTGTTAGTTAATAGTCTTTGCATTACAGGGCAGCTCGTAAGCCCTTGTAGTATTTGCGCCTTCTCCATCGTTGTGGAGTCACTATTTTCTGTCTTAGGTGACAAGTCAGACAGTCTTAGTGCTGACGTCATACTTTCGTGACGTCATGTACGAGCTAACGCCAGTATTACCGCTAGGTGGCAGGCTGGGTGGCGTGTGACGTACTGCGCATGCTCAGTGACAGATTTCGTCTTAACTAAGACAGTCTTAGCTAAGAATCTTAGATGCCGATCACTGCCCTGGTGTCAATTCAGCTTCAATCAATTGGTCCCTGTTCCTAGAAGCAGAGAGAAAGAAATAATTGCATACCCTTAGCAGCACTATCTCAAAACACACTTTGTACCAAGAAGAACTTAAGAATGACCAACTTTGACCTCACAGCGGTAAAGCTTACCATGACGGCCTCCTTCTTGGCACCCATCATGCGCATCATATCCTCGGCCATTTCGATCGCCAGATGAATTCCATCCACGGTGACGATACGCGCCTCATTCTGGTAGTTCTGCAAGCGACATAACACGTCAGCATACTCCATCTCAAGCTGTGCCGTACCACACACTGCACTGGGCTGGAACGACCGGAACAGCTTATTCATGTTATACTGGATGGCAGATTTTCACGCGGTGAATCTACACAGGGCTATTTGGACAAAAATTATTGTTGGGTGGCCCACCAGAGCAGTGGCACAGTTAAAAGGGAATGTGGCACCTGGGTCGAATCCTGGAATTTAGTGTAATTAGGCGTGATTTTAGCCAAAAATAATGAAACCACTCATGATTTCTCTGAAAAATGTACAATAAGCTCAATATTTTTATTTTCAAAATACTCCCCTAAGAAAATAAATAAATATCTGCCTGAGGATGATGTCATGATCTGGCAACCACTACCATACTTAAAATGCTTCAAGGGCTTCGATTGGCTGATGCTTATCGTGACGTCAGCATATGTCGTCACACCAACAGCCATGACAACTGTGGCCTGCTGCTAGGGGTACATGAGGGGTAGGTTGCAGATAGGTTTTAGCTTTTTTCTACGGAATTCTCGAGTTCCAAGACAAATGATATATTGAGTACGGGTTTTCCGACTTGCTTTACAACTTGGCTATCTTAAACAAAATCACGTTATAAAGGTGCCACCTTCCCTTTAACCCGCGCCCCACCGGGGTCCGGCGCCACCTTCGCCCACCGGGGGCCATCGATGGCCCCCTCTAACTCCGAAAATATGGGCGTTAGCGCAAATCTGCAAAATGCAATAGAAAGCTCGCGTGAATTCAGTAAGAAATTACTTCGCATGTTTTAGTGCTCGGGTCAATGGTTTGACCTCCAGAGGTCAAATTAGGTCAAGATCGGCTATTTTCACTCAAATATGCAATGATTAAGCAAACTGGGCATAACTCTTATGTCATTAGAGCTATTGAGGACTGGTAAAGTACATTTGATAGCAAATTGCCAGTACTTTTTCCGCTATGTGGAACGTAAAGACCTCCCGCCAGTGGTTTGACCGCCAGAGGTCACCTCGTGACCTAATATGACCTGAGGTCACGAAGGTCAAAAAGTGACCTTGCCGTATATCAAATGAAAGCCAGTGACAAGACAAACACGATAGTGTTTGTTTCACCGCTCTAGCTCAATTAGGTCAAAGTTATTGTCGAAATACTGTTTTGACCTCTGGTGACCTTGGATGACCTTGGAAAAGTCAAAGGGCAAATATGACCCTGGGATCCGTGAAAGGGTGTCCAAAACGTTGTTCTGAGCAGTCTGAGTATTTGCAATCATTTTTGTGGCTTTTATATCATGAAATAGCTTTTCCCCATCCTTTTCCAATGGGAGGGGTCGCCTCGTGACCTGACCTCAGGGCACGAAATCGAAAAATCCCGGATATACACCTTGTAGACCCTGGAGGGGTCATGAAGTGTAGGAAGTTTCAAATCGATCGACTTTGAAATGTAGCTCTTACAGAGCTCTAAAGGTGAAGTGAGGTGACCTTGGTTGACCTCGTCTGGTGACCTGACCTTGGGTGACCCGGGGTAAAAATTTCAGGGATGATGGGAAAATGATGCAGTGAGAGGTGAGCCCTCAACCGCGGTGCTGCGCCTCGTCGTTTTCTGCTATCCGGAAAACCTTAGGGGGCCATCGATGGCCCCCGGTGGGGCGGGGTTAAGTCAAGGCGCCATGGTGCTATATGGAAGTTCCCTGTGTCAAGCTAATCTCTGACAGCCTGTTCCTCGACCACTCCCACCTCACCCGGGAGATGGCAGTAAACTGCCCGGTGCTCGTCTGGACTTGGGAGTTCCGCTGACCAACCAGTGCCCTTGTTATTGGGAGCATGGGCTTAATATCCCTTTAAATGGAATGTGGCACCTTCATATCGTGATTTTATCTGAGATAGCCAAGTTTTAAAGCAAGTCGGAAAACCCCGGTACTTAATATATCATTTGTCTTGGAACTCGAGATTTCTGTGGGAAAAACTAAAGTCTAACTGAAATGTACCATCATGTGCCCTTCGCAGCAGGTCGCAGTTGGGGCATTCCAGGACAAAACGACCAAAAATATTTCAATTTGACACCACCATGTCTAAAAAAAAATCTGAAACTTTGTCTCCGGGGTAGTTTTGGGCCAGAAACACGCCTGTGAGAATCTTAGCCCCCTCCGACCAACTGTGACCGAGTTATAGCCCGAGGCATTTTCGGGAGGTCACCTTGTAGACTCATCTTTGATGCTTCATAACTCAAAAACGCGTTGCTTGATTAACAAGTTTTGTATATCATTGAACTCATATTGAACCATACATTATTTTGAAAAATGAAAATCTTACAAATTTTGATTTTAATTCGTTTGACCTTTTATTTTTTTATTTTTTGACGTCTCAAAAATTTTACCTAATCAATTACCTTTCGATAAAAAAATTAAAAAAGCGTTCTTGCTGTAAATTTCAAATTTTTACCACCTAAGGTAGGTATGCAGACGGTTTTTGACCACTGCAGTAGTACAGACTTATGTTTAACACCGCAAACAAAGCGACTGCTTTTGGAATCGGTTGTTTGCAATGATATTGCATTGTCTTCACGAAATTTTCATCGTGCAAGTGTCAAAGTGTATGAGAATTAACACACGCCCACACGGGGGTGGGCAACCGGCCTCTTCAGGTTTCCACAGGGAGTAAAAAAACATCATCACCCAGCGCCACCGTACTTCACCTACCTCTAACTCGACATTTTTGCGACTTCTAGCAAAATAATTTAGGTAAACTGGCAGGTGGTAGGTACCGTAAATACCGTAGGTCAGCTGACAACTGGCTGGTGAGAGGGTGACCTAAGGTAGGCAGCCGTCCTTGTGCTTTGTGGGATGTTCAACTTTGGTTCCTTAATTAACCCTTCATCGTGGGAGCTGCTCGTTTGGGTGGTGGGGTCGGGTTCTCCGTGAAAAGTTCCTTGATGACTCTAGTGAGACTCTGAGTCCTAAAACTGAACTGGCAACAACTTGGACATGATTTATAATAAAGAAAAATAGCAGCCATTAAAAGTGATAGAAAAAGATACATTGCTCCGAGGGCAAAGGAACTTATTAGTAGCGGGTTATTTAGCTTTGCACTCTTAAACAAAAATCTACAAAGATGACGCGAATTTATCAATAATTGAAATAAGTATAACTTATCCTGTAAGCACCACTGACTCACACAATTGCATCGTTCCCGGAGGTGGAAAAATAGTATCGATACAAGGTGACTCAGTGAAGCACAGCATACGTTTGAGGATTCATACAATGTATCTCGGAGATGGAAAAATAGTATCGATACAAGGTGACTCAGTGAAGCACAGCATACGTTTGAGGATTCATACAATGTAAAAAACGTGTCTGAAAGGCGTTCATTCCCAGGGGGTAATTTGAATCTGCTCATATATGCGAACAAATGTTGTTCTGAAATCATAACTCATATGACTTGGTCACTTGAACAGGTTGCCTTAGATGATATTTTTAAAAGGTGATTATTTTATAGCCGACACGGATCCCAGTTCAAACACCACTTTAAAAGGCTTTTTATTTGTGTTTTTTAATTATTAGGGGTGGGAAAATTTGAAACAATATCGAGAGTCACTACATAAAAATAAATAACCAATTGTATCATGTGTTTTAGCCCTCTCACAGGCCGTTCGAACTGCATTGATCCAAGAAGTAGTGCTTGAAATGAAAAAAGGAGAACATTCTAAAGATGTTTTACCACTTCTACCACTGTTTCCACGTTTCATTGGAGGTGTTCGGGCACCCACAAACAGGTATAATTCCACACTCCTGGTGCCTTGTATTATCATTGAAGAATAAGGAAATACACAGAGATGACTTCAACACTGACACTGACTTTGTCCTGCACAAATACATTCATTCACCTGCAATGATGGCCGTCAGATTACTCGTTACTCAAGCCA
The DNA here is from genome assembly GCA_034440635.1 of Lepas anatifera. Classification (NCBI taxonomy): domain Eukaryota; kingdom Metazoa; phylum Arthropoda; class Thecostraca; family Lepadidae; genus Lepas; species Lepas anatifera. Next base: position 645,008 of record JAOTON010000553.1, read on the forward strand.
AATAATTTATATCATGATATCATGATATATTAACGCCCGCACCTACTTCCAGCTTTCAGATTGGCGAAAAAATGTGTTCCTATGTTTAAAGTATGCCAAATAAGATGTTCCTAAAGTTTTAAACCGATACCGCTTTTAGATTCTGAGATATGACACCGGACAAAAATGACCCGCTGGGCGTTTGGGACATCGGCTGGCACGACGCAGCCGGCTCCCGGGCGGCGCAGTCACCGCACTCAGCGGCCGGATGCGCATCGCTTTTACTGCAGTTTTGTGAAGTGTTTTTATTTCCTCTTGTATATTGGTCATGGTTAAATGTTTAGACAGTTTTATGCTCTCCAGGTTTAATTATAGACAACACTAGTCGCATATTTGCAAATAGTATACAACAGAAGCTAACCTAGACTGATGATTTGCGGGGGATGGACTGAAATTGTTAAAATCACAGTATTTTAAGAATATTTTAGTATAGTATAGCATAGTAATATTAAGAATATAAGGTGAATATCAAAGGTTTGGGAAACCATTTCTTTTGTCCCTTCCCCTTCCTCCTCTGTCCCCAGACTTCGTGACTGACGCTCACTGAGCTTTCAACGAGTACTTAATCGTAATATTCAGCATACAGATGAAAATTTTGAAAACTCAATCCGATATCTCCCCTACGCGGTGTACATTAGATTGACTAATCTCGAAATCTCCAAACGGGTCCATTTCCATCTTTCCAACTTTTCTTTGGAGCAAGGAGCGCGTTCAATAGTTGCATTAATGTGAACCTCCACATTTCCAGGCACGCCGCTGGTCATTGTAACGCCGGTCAGCGCATCGTCTTTTTCATCCTCATGACTAATGTATTTTGTGATGGCATACTCATGATATGCACCTGATCCGCTCTGCTATCTTGCGCATTTAAAACAACTTATTTTGCTTCTTTTCTGAAAAACATTTGATCTGTGGCATTGCTAACAACTATGCTTTCGATATATTTATGTCTCCAAGGCTGGATATTTTTCTCGATCCAGGACGGGTTCTGGATGGTTTAACACTGGCAATGCCATCCAAGCCCTAGACAAAGTCTGTGGGAGATCAAAAATCCAGGCGGGCCTTGACTCCTCCCCTAACCCCGGGATGCTCACTCATGGTAGTTTCACTTGACCAGAACCAAGCCGCAACAGTGCTAATTGCGTTTTAGACAGAAGTTATAGAACTTCCCATGCTTTCGCCCCTTTTAAACTGCACCATGTCGTTACAACAAACCAGCGCGGTGGCCGCGATAATTCCCAACTCATTTTGTTAGCTCGTCATTGGCTTTCAATCAGTGGTGGACACAAGGGGCTAGGAAGGCTCAAGCCCCCACTGAAATGGCAGTGTGCCTATAGTAAATACATAACTGAGGGCTGTTCCGAGGCGATGCGGGGATGCTCGAGATCCCTAACCCCCTCCTCCCACACCCAATGAAGTCTTCAATCCGCCACTGTTCCCTATCCTTTCTATCCACTACATACAATCCATCAAGAGGAAAAGAAAAGGCTCTGCTAGTTTAACAGTAAAGTCATGCTAATGTTTCTTTAAGTTTTCAAAACCCTGAAAATTGTCTTTGACAACGCGTTCAGAAAATACTGAAACTATCTTGCATGTTTTCGTTAGAAATATTTGATAATCATTCCAAAATAAGACAGACCCCGAAAACGTTGGGAAGCAGTTCATGAACTCCAAAGTTTCCAAAGGTATCGACATTGCACTAAAATCTTCAGATTTGATGAAAAGTCTCTTAACTGGCAACCCTGAATTGGCAGGACCCACAATGCTTCCATTTCCTCTAGGTAACATTATGCACCTAACCCACCAGACGGGAGGACAGGACACATCCTTTTCTTCTTTTCAGCGGCCCGAAGATGTCCGCAACGCCCAGCGGGTCATTTTTGTCCGCTTCATATTTGACGATGTCTCATGGCAAAGCCGTTCAAGAAAATCTTACTGTTTCTTCACCATCTGACTCCTAGTGGTCTTAGCTTAATGTCAATCATACAAATTCTTTTCGGCTTTCCATATGCTATTGCGAGAAACAAAACTTGCAAAGCTATCTCACGTTGACCAAAACCTCGCCAAAATAAATTCCACCAAAATCGTCCTATAAAAACCTAAGAATTTCAAATGCACTTGTATAGCTTGCCCACGCTCTGAAACACACATACATATCATAAACATGAAGATCACTTCACTGGTACCGATTCTGCAGCCTGTCAAAGTCAGAGGACAAAAATGACCCGCTGCGTTAATGGGTTAATATTTCCTTTGCATTAGACATTGCCCACGACTAAAATTGCGATCATTTACGCAGCACCCATAAAAGAAAGTCTTCTTGCACAGCACGACACTGTTTGATTCAAACATAGGTATACGAAAACCCGAACCTCGTCAATTGGCATTGCCCCCCATGACGCATATTATGCTGTGACGTCATATTTAAGTTATTTCAATGCAAAGGTTGAGGTCAAAGGTCATGGGTCAATGTCAACTCTCATTTCCCGCCCAACGATTTTTTTAGTGCTAGTTATAGTATACATTATGGGGAATATATTACATTGTGACGTCATAGGTCAACGAGATTGAACGACCTTGACCCCAACATTTTAGCAATTGTTATTTTGAGCCTTTCGTCTATGACTATGGTCGGCTTTTAGTTATTCCAGATTTTACTGCATAATTATGGCATTTCTCGATAGGTGCTCAGCACGGTTGAGATTTGATGATTATGACCTTGTTTGGCATTAACCCTCGCCCCACCGGGAGGGGGGCATCGATGGCCCCCTAAGGTTTTTCCGGGATAGCAGAAAAACAAGGAGGCGCACCACCGTGGTTGAGGGCTCTACCTCTCACTGCATCATTTTCCCTCCATCCCTGAAATTTTTTACCCCGGGTCACCCAAGGTCAGGTCACCAGACGAGGTCAACCAAGGTCACCTCACTTCAACTTTAGAGCTCTGTAAGAGCTACATTTCGAGGTCGATCGATTTGAAACTTCCTACACTTTATGGCACCTCTAGGGTCTGCAAGGTGTATATCCGGGATTTTTCAATTTCGTGCCCTGAGGTCAGGTCACGAGGTGACCTCTCCCATTGAAAAAGCATGGGGAAAAGCTGTCTTATGATCTAAAAGTCACAAAAGCGATTGAAAATGCTCAGCTTGATCAGAAAAGCGTTCTTGGACACTCTTTTACGGATTCCAGGGGCCATATTTGCCCTTTGACCTCTCCAAGGTCATCTAAGGTCACCAGGGGTCAAAAACAGGGTTTTGACAATAACTTTTGACCTAATAAAGCTACAGCAATGAAACAAACACCATCGTGTTTGTCTTGTCATTGGCTTTCATTTGATATACGGCAAGGTCACTTTCTGACCTTTCGTGACCTCAGGTCATCTTAGGTCACGAGGTGACCTCTGGAGGTCAAACCACTGGCGAGAGGTCTTTACGTTTCACATAGCGGAAAAAGTACTGACAATTTTCTATCAAATGTACTTTACCACACCTCAATAGCTCTAATGGCATAAGAGTTATGCCCAGTTTGCTTAAGCATTGCATATTTGAGTGAAAATAGCCGATCTTGACCTAATTTGACCTCTGGAGGTCAAACCATTGACCTGAGCACTAAAACATGCGAAGTAATTTCTTACTGAATTCACGCGAGCTTTCTATTGCACTTTGCAGATTTGCGCTAACGCCCATATTTTCGGAGTTAGAGGGGGGCCATCGATGGCCCCCGGTGGGGCGAAGGTGGCGCTGGACCCCCGGTGGGGCGCGGGTTAAAGATATAAGCCGTAGTCAATGAAAGTTGGCTAAAATATAGACTACTGCATCCCCGCCATACGCCCTCAAACCGGAAGTTGTCTACGTTTCGTGGTTTCTGAACTCTTAGGGCGGCGGGCCCACTGCCCCCCCTCCAATGAGCGTTAGTGCAACTGGCCAGTGCCGGTGTTAATGCGCTATTATTGAGAGTATATTGGAGCTCCATACCTGAACCAAAAATCTCACCCATAGAGCTTAGACGCCTAGCACATATGTTTATTTTGAAGAAAAATAAACGGCAGCGCTTACAAAACTGATAATAAAATGTGATGTTACAATATATTTTTCACGTGTTAACCCTTCACCGCCTGAGGAGTCCGATCATAGCCACCCTCGGTTTTTTATGAATGGTTCCGAGCCGATTTGACCCTCGCCCCACCGGGCCATCGATGGCTCGCTAAGGTTTTTTATTCAAAATAAGAGAAAAACGAGTTGCAGCACCACCGCTTATTGCAGCACCGCTTATTATATAAAAGTCACAAAAATGATTGCCAATACTCAGATTTTTCAGAAAAGCATTTTTGGCCACCCTTTGATGATTCCAGGGGCGGTATTTCCCTTTGACCTGTCCGAAATCATCACAGGTCATCAGGGGTCAAAAACAGAATTTTGAAGATAACTTTTTGCCTAATCAAGTTAGAGCGCTGAATTAAATGTCATCCTGCATGTCTCATCATTGGCTTTCATTTGATATACAGCAAGTCACTTTCTAGCCTTTCGTGAACTCTGGTTATGTTAGGTTAAGAGGTGCCCTCTTCAGGTCAGTACACTGGCTGAAGGCCATTATATTTCAGATAGCGGGGAAAGCCCTGGAATTTTCCTATCAAACTAATTTTACCAGACCTCAATAGCTCTAATGGCATGAGAGCTAAGCCCAGGTTTCTTAACACGCGCATTGACGGGGGTCTGAGCCACCTTCGCTTTTACGGGGGGGCGGATACCCGCCCCCTAAGATCTCGAGAACCACGGTAGGTAGCAAAAAACGGTAAACAGCGTTGGGTGGCCCATCTCCTTCTCCATCGAAAATATTAAGCAATTTTTTCAGGTCACATTTAAGATCACGAGAGGTCAAAACATGCCGTCATAGGGATAACATGTAAATTAAGGTTTTCGACCATTACATCTGAACAAGTAAAGATAGAGCAAAACAACTTAAACTATATGAATCCTCGCAGCAAGCCGCATCGAATGATATATAATTTGACCTTGCTAGGTCAAATCAAGGATTTGACCTGACCTGACGTCAGGTCAAGGTCAAATTACATAAAACGCATATCATTAGAACTGCAAAGACAAGGCGAGCCTAATGCAGCTAAAATAAACGCTCTATCACCATCCGTTACTGAGTTATTCCGTAAAAAAACATTGTTCCTATGTGTTTCTAATGGAGAGGTCATGGCTCGTACCTGACCTTAGGTCATCGATATAAAAAATACCGGAACTTTTTAGAGAACTCGGTGGGCCCATTATGTGATATTAGTTTCAATCGGATAAGTTTACCCAGTTCCGACTTATGCTATCTTAATTTTTTTAGGTCAGGTCACTTGACCTGTACTGGTGACCTGACCTGAGATGACTTGACCTTAAAATTATCCCAAAAGTTGTAAAAATGATGAGGGAAAATGTATGCCAAGTACGAAGGCGCTAAGCGCCGTCGTTTTTCTGCTGTCTCCAAAAACCCGAGGGGGGAGGCGGGTACCTGCTCCCCGTCTATGCGCGTGTTAACCATTGCATATTTTAGTGGAAATAGCCTAGCGTGACACAACTTGACCTCTGGAGGTCAAACCATTGGTCTGAGCGCTTAAACATGTGAAGTAAAAAGATACTGAATTTACACGGGCTCCCAGTGCACTTTGAAGATTTGTGCTAACCGATATATTTTCGGAATTAGAGGGGGTGGCCATCGATGCCCCCGGTAGGACGAAGCTGGCATCGGACCCCCGATGGGGCGCAGCCTAACCTTCGCCCGGGTGGGGGGTCTTTTTAGACCCCCTTCGGGTTTTTCCAAAGTGACAAAAAAACGGTGACGCGCAGCGCCGCAAAACTTGGTCTAGCTGTTCCTTTATCATTTTTACATCTTTCCCGACAATTTTGGCCCAGGGTCATATCAGGTCAGGTCACCAGGCCAGGTGAAGTGACCTCAACTCAAAAAATACTTAGGACCACATAAATAAAAGAGGGGTTAATTAATCAAGTTGAAGCTCATACCACATATTTGGCCCACCAAGAGCTACAACATTTGTTCCGGGATTTTTGATATTGGTGACCTAAGGTCATGTGCAGAGCATGACCTCCCCATTGTCAATACATGGGGAAAATCACGAAATGAGCTCTTCTCAGTAAGTATGGATGGAATCAACTTCAAACATCGGTTGCGACTTGCTCTTAGCCCATTTCTGAAGCTGATGCAAACATTTTTGACTTGTGACCTTTAAAAGGTCACCTTAGGTCAAATAAGCTTTTTGGTGTTTTTCTCTATAAATTTTGAATAAACTAAGATAGAGCTTTTATTTTGTCACCAAAGTGTTTGTATAGTCACGGCAAGTAAAATGATATACATCATGACTATACCAGGTCAAGTTGGGTCAGACTGTTGACCTGGGTCAGGTCAAATTCTTAAATTTAACCTGGCATAGCAATATCATATATCATTCGCTTTGTATTGACGAGAGGATTGCAATGGTGCATAAGCTATGGCTGTATCTTGTTTTGTTTGGAAGCTATTAGCGAAAAAGTAAACGCCCTTATGCATGGGTGGCTATGGACATTCCCAAGACCATGCCCAATATTTAGTGACCTGTAGCTCCCTTGGCTTTGACCTGACACGAAAATGAATGCCACTTTAATGAAAGCGCATCTCAAGAGCTTTCGAATGGTGTTTTAAAAATGTTTCTAGCTATCATAGTTTCTGAGATATATGAGGTTTTCTTAGTACACCTCATATTAACGATTTTGACCTATTTTGACCTCTGCTGACCTTGATATTGACCTGACAAGAAAAATGACTCAAATATTTTCGATATCATTTTCGAAGAGCTTTCGATTGCTTTTTTACACGTTTTTCTAGCTCTCTTAGTTTTTGAGATCGTGGGGGGTCTTTTTTAGCCCCCCACCAGGGTGAAGGTGGCTCGTACCCGCCACCGGGGCAAGGGTTAAAAGAGAAGCGCCTCACTTTTGCACACCTCTATGGTGATCAACTTGAAACTTCTGACCAAACATTAGCATCAGGTCAGGTCAGGTCAAAAAGTTATGACGTCATTTCTAAACCCATGTAAGGCGTTTATGTCCTCTAAGATGAGACTGACAAAACAAGGGTGTACCTTGCCTCTGGAAGAGCTAGATCAAGTTTCTAAACATAATTAAAACAAAAGCTCTTATAAAAATCTGCATCCTGGCATCCATTTTGAGGTCAGCTCAATAGCAGGGTTACTAAAGGTAGAGCTGGTTATTTCTTCTCAATCCAAGGGCTTCTGAATGGATTAACGCTGGCACGGTAATACAAAACTTATTCAAGCCCTATGGGAGATAATTTCAGGGGTCCTGACCCTCCAAGCTCCCGGGATTTTTAACTATGACCGGAGGTCACCAAAGGTCACTAGTTTTAAAATTGTTGTGTGTCTATAACTTCTGAATGAGATAAATTACAGCAATAAATTTGGTAATATAGAAACGGGCATGGGCAAAGGTTTCGAATAGTGTGCAACATGACCGTGACAAATCATTTGACATTGACCTGAGATCAAAGTTACAATTTGACTTTTTAACGTCATGTTGAATATCATTTGAATTATTGGTTCAAGACATAAACATGAATGCATCTGGCTTTGTTCTAGGTCCAATGATCCCCGAGTTATCCCGCGCCCCACCGGGGGTCCGGCGCCACCTTCGCCCCACCGGGGTCCATCGATGGCCCCCTCTAACTCCGAAAATATGGGCGTTAGCGCAAATCTGCAAAATGCACTAGAAAGCTCGCGTGAATTCAGTACGAAATTACTGCACATGTTTTAGTGCTCAGGTCAATGGTTTGACCTCCAGAGGTCAAATTAGGTCAAGATCGGCTATTTTCACTCAAATATGCAATGAATAAGCAAACTGGGCATAACTCTTATGTCATTAGAGCTATTAAGGTGTTGTAAAGTATATTTGATAGGAAATTGCTAGTCCTTTTTCCGCTATATGGAATGTAAAGACCTCCCGCCAGTGGTTTGACCTCCAGAGGTCACCTCGTGACCTAAGATGACCTGAGGTCACAAAAAGGTCACAAGGTGACCTTGCTGCATATCAAATGAAAGCCAGTGACGAGACAAACACGATGGTGTTTGTTTCAGCGCTCTAGCTTAATTAGATCAAAAGTTGTTGTCAAAATACTGTTTTTGACCCCTGGTGACCTTGGATGACCTTGGAAAAGCCAAAGGGCAAATATGACCCCTGGGATCCGTGAAAGGGTATCCAAAAACGCTGTTCTGAGCATTCTAAGTATTTGCAATCATTTTTGTGGCTTTTATATCATGAAACAGTTTTTCCCCATGCTTTTCCAGCGGGAGAGGTCGCCTCGTGACCTGACCTCAGGGCACGAAATCGAAAAATCCCGCATATACACCTTGTAGACCCTGGAGGGGTCATAAAGTGTAGGAAGTTTCAAATGGATCGACTTTGAAATGTAGCTCTTACAGAGCTCTAAAGTTGAAGTGAGGTGACCTTGGTTGACCTCGTCTGGTGACCTGACTTTGGGTGACCCGGGTTAAAAAATTGCAGGGATGATGGGAAAATGATGCAGTGAGAGGTAGAGCCCTCAACCGTGGTGCTGCGCCTCGTCGTTTTTCTGCTATCCCGGAAAAACCTTAGGGGGGCCATCGATGGCCCCCGGTGGGGCGAGGGTTATAATGAATTTTCTAAAAGGCACCTAAAGAGTTTCCATTTTGGCACTCTGTGACGCCGCAGATCAACGGACATGACTTATAAATCGGCTTGGGAGTAGAAGACGGCAAGGCACTTCCAGCACCATTTCGATTTTTCTTAAACTTCTCCGGTTTCCGAGGCAGTAGGGGGTTAAATTGGACCCCCTGGTGGTGGTGGGTGCGAAAAGAGACCAGGCAATGACACGTTAATCAAACGCCACACCATCCATCAAAGTTCATAATGCGTCAATAACCAGCTCAACCTGATGGGAAAAATATAATAAATCACGTTACACCAGTTTAAACAAACCCCAGGACTTGAGCCTGGGCCATGTGGTGAAGAAACAGGAGCTCTATCCACCAAACTACCTATCACCATCACCATATTGCCTCTAGGCATGAATTAAATATGCATTTAAGGCCAATATATCATTTGCATCCGTTTTCCCCGTTTTAGTGTTCCTTTTTCCCCAGGGCTGGGGCAAAAGTAACAACGACATAAGTTGCCTGTTTTGTCTCTGCCTCCTCTACATAGTGTGTGTACATCGTACAGCACAAATACTAAAAAAACTGGAACACATATAATGTGTGTTGCCTAGATTTGTCATGTCTAAGAATGAAGGTGTGGATGCAAGAAATTCCAACAGCAGTGAGGCTCAGCATTTCTGCCTAGTTCTCATCAACATAAAATACTTGTTTCAGGAAAAAGCGCCTTTGCAAGGCTCTTAGAAGTTTGTGACAGAGACTTATCACAAAAATGGTACCTACATTGCCATACTCGCACTTTTCACATCACACTGGGCTACCATGCCGAGGAATGCGATAAAGCTGCGGGCGAGAGGCGACTGCCCATCCGCGTGCCACCCGGCGACGCGTCTGCAACAAAGCCCGCCCTGCGGCATCGACGGCGCCGCCGGCGGCGATATCCCGCCGGCAGCCTCTGTCGATAGGGCGCATCCGTCTTGTCTACATAATTGGGTTTGGGTGGGCCCGGCGAAATGGCGCGGCGAAACGCTCGGAGCGTGGCGGCGCCGACGCGGCTTCTTCCGCCAGACCGACAGGTCCTCCTGATGACAGATGGTGAGGCCGATAGGCTGTTCCAAACACAAAGCTGCTGCGGCCAAGGTGTCGCTTATCATCAGTCTCTTCCCCGTGACAGATTGCTGTCTTCCCTACAATGAGCTTTGCAGAAGCGAAATGTGAGAGAGTTGAACGTACCAACTATAGTTTCAGGCACCCAGCATAATGCTGTTTACAGGCTGGAATTTATGTTTAAACTGTAAGTGAACATTAGTACATTAGTAAAGGAGAAATACATTATTAAAGTATTATTAAAGTATAAATAGTACATTAGTAAAGAACTGCACATTAGTAAAGAGTCTAAGCTAATATAAAATATCGGAAGGGGAGGTGATAGGTGATGAGCTGGAGACTTCGGCTGCCTTCGATCTGTTGTGACTTTCATTTTTTAACCCCAACTGGACAGGAGTCTGGTACTAACACAAAGTGGAGGGAGGGGGGAGGGTGGGGCTGAGCAGGCCTCAGAGAAAACAAAGAGGTTTAGGAAATGACAGGTTTTGGATTTTTGTAGGGGCCATCTACTATACACTACCTACTATTTTTAGGGCCTATTCACAGTGCAGGTAAGTTTTATTGACCTGAAATAATACGCCTAAGGCCAAACGAGGTCACAAAGGTCAAGGATTGGTTATGATAGGGATCTATTGGAGCATGTCGTGTTTGTGTGGAAATAAGCAGCCATCCCAAAAAATTAGCATGAACGTTCTGATAAGATCTCGTACAATGATTTATGATAGTTTTGGGTTAGGAATTATTCAATTTTGTTGACCTAAGACTTCAAACTATAAAACTTTATAATACAGCGACGCCTTGCGCCGCCGTACTTAGCACACCTTATCATCACTCGGTTTATTAATCAGAACCTTCCAGACAGCCTCCCTAGATGTAAGCTGGATAGGAAGGCCGCTTTGGCGGCTTTTAATGCAAATGTTCGGTCAGTTTTAGAGTATTGTTCAGTGGTTTGGGCTGGAGCCGCAAATGTCATCTGGATCGTGTAGAAAGAATCCAACACAAGTTTTTGATGTGGCTTGCGAACCATGTTGACCCAGCCTGTCCATCATTAGGTTACGAGGAATTGACAAAGTTTTATGATGTTCGTACTTTATTGGCAAGGCGTGTACAACATGACATCTTATTCACAAGCAAGGTTTTTAGAGGTCTCATCGCATCATCTCATCTTTTGGAATGTTTCTCGTTTCATGTACCATCTAGAACTACCAGGAATGCTAGTGCAACTTTCTTAAATGTGCCTTTTGGTCGAGTGAACACGATACAATCATGTGTGTTTGTGGGGCTCCTCTCGTTGTTAATAACTTTTAGCTTTCTCACCAACCTGCGATATTTTGACGGATCCCATTGGACGACTTAAAAGTGTATCGCCTCTTTTACGTCTCTACAAACAGCTTTCATAGGTCAGTGACCAGATTGATTATCTGTGTTTGTTGTGTTAGAAATGTTTTTGCGCGTTTTAGGAGTAGGCTGTTGGTGATTATGCATTTTATCTTTCATTGACTTCACCTATAATTGGGTATGTGCCTGTTGGTGATTAATACATATCAGAGATACGAGATACAGAGATTGATCAATTCCGCAACTTTTTCCGAAGTTTCAAGGTTGGGTCATCTCAGGTCAGGTCACCAGTGTAGGTCAAGTGACCTCACCTCCAAAAATGTTTAAGGTGGTTGAGAAATGGGTGAATCTATCAAATCAAAACTTATACCACATAATGAGCCCACTGAAAGCTACAACATATATTCAGGGATTTTATGCATCGATGACCTAGGGTCAGGTACGGATCGTGACCTCTTCGTTGGAAATACATGGGAAAACAGGAAATGGGCTGTAATTGTGTAGATACAGCTGAGAATACATTCGTATTCTCCAAATCCTAGTATCCTGGGCCCGTTTCCAGGTACATGTTGCAATGCTTAACCTGTGACCTCTGAGAGGTCATTTGGGGCTATTTAAACACTTTTCAGACTTAGGTCGATAACTTTGCAGGTAAAGTTGATACAGCTTATATTTTGATACCATTACATTTAGATTGCTATTGATGTGCATCTTATCCATGCTAGATCAGAAAGTGACCTTGACCTGACCTCAGGTCAGGTCATCTTTTTACCTAGTACCTAATCTCTGAATGCCTGACTGATTTGGGAAGGATAAAATTAAGTGACCCACCTTCAGAAGCGGGCGTCGCTAAAACACTTTTGAAATGCTTCCTCTACTTTCATTTGCCTTGACTATCTGAAACTGCTACAGATACCTGCGCCACTGTTTTAAATCCCGAGGCTGCTACCCACTACTCTGCACCCCCGCTATTGTTACTTTCTTTTATAAAACGTCATCATAGTCCCTACAAAACCGCTCTCCGCCGTTTTATTTCAGTAAATTTCGGAAGAAACGTCTATTGATTGTATATTACCTAAAATTAGTGCAGTTTTATCCTAATGTAAACAAAAATCACATAAGTAAATCCATTCAATCCATCTTCTTTCATTATTTTACGGAATATTTCGCTAGGTCTTCATCCACAAATGGTCTTCGTTGGTGGACCACTTAAACGGCGGTAGGTGGCGGTAGTAGTTTTTAAACGTTTATAGATTTTGGAGTGCTGAGGCAAGGAGCATGCTAATAAGTTTATTATATCCATTTTGCATTCATAATTTGAGCAGGCAGACCATTAAATAGATTGTCAACGTAGTAGTATTTTAAGTTAATTGGTCTGCTACCCGTTGCTCCGCTACTTGTTTTAGGTTACTGAGCGGACGCAAAGAGTTCGCTAGAACTCTCTCAAAATGATTAGGATAATTTACACCAGACCCGACTCGACTCGGCCCGACCCACCCCCCCAGCCCAGCCCAGCCCAGCCCAGCCCAGCCCAGCCCAGCCCAGACCAGCTCAGCCCAGCCCAGCCTAGCCCGAGCCGGCCCAGCTATACTAAGGTTTTTGGAGAGGTGAGAACTCTGGGGGTAGCGGGGGGAAAGGAAATGTAATTGCCACCACCAGGTAGCTGCATCATTCAATAAAACGTTTTATATTTTCAAGCAAGACCGTTGCCCTACATGCCAGGGGTGTGTGTTCCCCGAGACATTGCCAACAAAAGGCCCTCCCGTCCCGTCCGGAAGGAAACCTGGCAAATGCCGTCCTGTTCTATCCCCTGTCGTCCCTTGATTCCCGCTTCCATGTAGACCTTTACTGTACAGAAGATCACTACAGCCCTAAAAACCAAAGCAGATATTTATATACTAACCCTTTTCGTTTTATATATCACAGGTGCCGAACCATTAGAGTATCCGATTCATGACTCCGTCTATTCTCAGCACCATCCGAGTCACGCAGTGACTAGGCCCGACCCTGGGGACGGGTTCAGGGAAGGGGTGGCTCTCCGCGTGCGTCGGAGTCGACGCGACGTCATCTGCAGCGATGCAGATGTGGCGGCATCGATCAGGAGGCAGCGGACGGGGCGGCCGCTGACCGTCGGCAGCGCCGGCGTGTCGCTGCCGACGACGGCCGGCACTGCCCCCACGCACGCCCGGACGAACACGACAGAAAAACAACCGGCTGATATCGCGGACTGAGTTCGGCAGCTGACCCGGCCAATCTTTCTTCTTTCTTTGTTTGTCGTTTTCATAATTCCCTGCAGAAAATTTGTTCTGCGGTTGCGTATAGTTTCGGAAACAGCAGCGGGTGCTATCTACCCTTTCGGCTAGATGTGAGCGAGTCGATACTATTTGTGCATAGGGAAGATCGAAGCCGTTATCGATTATAACGTTTCTATGTAAAATGACACCGGAAACAAAACACCTGGACATTTGTTTGTCTGCTGTGACAAAGTATGATACTTCTTCTCAGCAATAGCTGGAATGCTCAGAAGAAAAGAAGAAGATAATTTGTCTTGGAACTCAATATTTCCGGGGAGAAAAGCTAAAAGCCTACCTGAAATATACTGCAAATCTACCCCAGCAAGGCGGCCACAGTTGTCAGCTGTTGGTGTGACGACAGCGCAAACGTCACAGTGAGTAATCAGCCAATTGAAGCCCTTGAAGCCTATTGAATATGGTAGTAGCTGCCAGATCATGAAGTCATCCACAGGAAGATGTTTATTTTTCACCCCAGAGGAGCATTTAAAAATTAAAATATTGAGCTAACTGTACATTTTTAGAGAAATCATGCACGTTTTCATGATTTTGGGCTAAAAATACCCCTACTTATACTTAATTCCGGTGATTCGACCAAGTGCCACATTCCCTTTAACCCAGCCCCACCGGGGATCCGGCGCCAACTTCGCCCCATCGGGGGCCATCGATGACCTCCTCTAACCCCCAAAATATGGGGGTTACCCCAAATCTGCAAAGTGCATTAGAAGGCTTGCGTGAATTCAGTACGAATTTATTTTGCATGCTTAAGCGCTCAGGTGCATAGTTTGACATCCAGAGGTCAAGCTAGGTCACGATAGGCTATTTTCACTCAAATATGCAGTGCTTAAAAAAACTGGGGATAACTCTTATGCCTTTAAAGCTATTGAGATCTGGTTAAGTACATTTGATAGAAAAAGGCCAGACCTTTTCCGGCTATGTAGACATAATGCCCTCCCGTCAGTGGTTTGACCTCCATAGGTGACCTCGTGCCTTAATATGACCTGAGGTCACAAAAGGTCAAAAGTGGCCTTGCCCTATATAAAATAAAAGCCAGTGACAAAACATGCACGATGATGTTTGATTCAGCGATCTAGCTAAATTAGGTCAAATGTTATTTTCAAAAAGTACTGTTTTTGACCCCTGGTGCCTTGGATGATCTCAGAGAAGTCAAAGGGCAAATATGGCCCCTGGGATCCGTGAAAGGGCGTCCAAGAACGTTTTTTTAGTAAGCGGAGCATTTGTAATCGTTTTTGTGACTTTTAGATCATAAGACAGCTTTTCCCCATACTTTTTTAATGGGAGAAGTCACCTGACGTTAGGTCAAGAAATCGAAAAATCCCAGATATACACCTTATAGATCCTGGAGGGGTCATGAATTGTAGGAAGTTTCAAATCGATCGACTAAGAAATGTAGCTCTTATAGAGCTCAAAAGTTGAAGAGAGGTGATCTTGGTTGACCTCGGCTGGTGACCTGACCTTGGATGACCCAGGATAAAAAAATCAGGGATGGTGGGAAAATGATGGGGTGAGAGATAGAGCCCTCAACCGCGGTGCCGCGTCTCGTTGTTTTTCTGCTATCCCAAAAAAACATTAAGGGGCCATCAATGGCCCCCGGTGGGCGAGGGCTAACTATGTTGATCTAAGTACCCTACTTCCATTACTTTTTGCTTCCCAGTTCGACCTCGAAGATTAAGATATCGGCTGAATGGTAAGAACCGCTTCGGCGAGCGGGCTTAGATTTTATTCAGTTACCGTTTCGATGATACCCTAATGAGGTATGCAAATAAATAATGAAAAAAGACTATAGCGTTTCCATATTGGTGTTTAGTGGATCGCGCTTACCGAATTCACGCTAATATAGTTTTTTCTTCGGCCAGTTAATGAAAATAATTGTTTTTGGAAAGCAGTCAGTGATCCCTTCTGGTACCTATATAATGTTTTAGTGCAATTCCACGCCTGTTCTACAAAAATTGTGCGTCTTAACACGCGCCCCGCTGGGGTCCCTGGCATGACGCGCTCCACTGGGGGGCGTTTTTCGCCCCACTCTCTATCTCATTTCCCAGGGAAGCTAAATACCAATTACGGATGGTATTCGAAAGCTCTTGACGAGACGAAGAGAAATTATAGAAAGCATTTTTATGCCAGGTCAATATTGCAGGGGTCTAAAACTTGCCGATCTACCTACGCCGTCGGCGACCCTATCATCTTTTAGTTGGCGACCCAGCAACCGTCTCAAACTCTGATTCCATCTGTTTTCCCATGATTTTAGCTTCCACCATCCGCTCCTGCTTCTAAATATGGTTACCCTCTCCACTGTCTCCACGCGTCATCGTAATACACCCAGTGCCCATAAAAATCTATTGGATGAAGTCTGCCAGTTCCTTTAGCCAAGAATGGGCAGAATCTACTTCGACAAAGAGCCAAGTTAGCCTTCGTTTCCCGGCTTGGTTGGCGTTTCTGAAAGATAGCTTGGCTACAACGGGGCATCTTTGGCCGATTACATCTGGCATCATCACCGCCCTTAGTTGCTGCTAGTCTTTGCTAGTTATGTTTCTTCTTATTACAATTTTTGGTTCCAATTTTATGAAAAGCGACTGAAATTACCTGGTACCTTAGCTGATGCCATCTCCTTATACCGTATCTATGTATTATTTTTAAGTTCAAACTAGAATGTACTAGAATCCGTCACGAGTCGGTACCAAGTCGGTGATTTTCATTTTTTTCAATAGGCGACCAATGGGAGACCGAGTCGGCCGAAACCGCCGACTTGCGTGGTTGCCTGGTCGCAGGTGGTCGCCCTGGTACATTTTCGGTGTGTGCGGCCGTCAGAACGAGCGCGGCGTAGGCTGCCGCTAATATTTTTGTATTCTTGTTGGTGGGCGCCGTTTTTGACGACTGGTGTTTAATTTGTTAAATCCAAGGGGTTAAATCAAGATGTGCGTTTATCATAGACGGTCCGTGCAATCTAGGTGGGTTTTGGAGTCTACTTGCAATGATGTTTCCTTGTTTTGCTTTACCGCGAAAAGTCTCAGAAGGAAAAAACTTGAATACCAGTGGTGCATGTTTAAACTCTTTCCAACCACAATCACACCGAAATGTCATCGTAAACATTGTTCTATAGTCACACATTCCCAAGGGCGTGGATATTCTGAACGATTTTTGTGGTGCCTAATTATGAGACTATCCATTACAAGTATACTATTTTTGATACCACCATGTTCTTGCCTTATAGCTGGACATATAACTGGGTGACCAAGTAGGCCTGTTATTTAACGATTTTAAAGTCCCTGAAATGAGAAATAGGAAAATTTTTAGGATGCTCTTAGTAGGCACAGAAATTAACATGAGCTTCCATTTAGGGTGCCACAGCAGTGACAGGTCCAAGGGATCCCTGAACTCGAGTTCAGGACCCCGTAAGTTTGAAAGGATTCAGGGCGGCCTGAAGAAAAGGGTACCCCAAAACTGATTAAACCAGATCTGCGAGGCAGAAAATACCTTGCTACTGCCCCCACCACTAGAATACAAATGATGGGGCTACAGATGGAGCTTTGAAGTTTAGAAGTTGTGTAAAATGGCATTAAAGGTGCTGAAAACAGGTTTTGTTATGCTAGGTTGGCTCGCATCATGTTCTGTATGGCCATATGTCTTGGTCTGTATATATTATTATCTCAAGTGGCAATATAAATCAAATATTTAAAAACTTTTTGTTGTTTTTCTAGATATCTATTAATTGATTTTGTATATGACTAGTGTTTTATTTACACAGATGCACCAAGACATGTGAATGATCATAATAAACATGTTGAGCTTCAATATTTGAAGCAGGGTATAAAGTATGATTTCCTGTTTCTGTTTGAAAGATAAATGCCCTCTAAAATTTGAAGAACAGAAATAAGCCAGGTAGAAAGACGAAAAGTTTGTTTCATGGCCCAAAATTTTGTTCTGGAAAATGGTCTCAAGCATTCCCATAATTGAGAATGGGTGTTCCCATCTATGGGTCAAGCATTCCCATTTATGGCACTGTTACCATTTTTAAGTCACACCAATTACAGTTTTTCCCACTGATTGATGACGATAGCCACCCTTTTGGGTAAAGTGTGCCCTTTTGGTTGACAGGATGCAATCTCAGAGGGCTGCCCCTACTAAAATCCTAGATCCATCACTTTGCATTGGTACCCCATAAGGGATATAAATGTGCATTCCTGCACAGCACAAAGATGTGAAAAACCATTTCCAATTTGCCAGAAGACTCCACTGCAAGGACAATGGTCCAATCCAAGTCTGCCAAACACAGAATAAGCTGTGTCTTTTGCACAGATGGATGCACACTGGGTGATCAGGGGTGTGTGTATGTTTTTAACTGACTGATTATATGCATCCAAGTTTCTGATAATATCTTGTATTTTTGTCACAAGAAAGTTGACTCGTTTTGTTTTCTCTAGCATGGATGAACTATGGAAGCACTGCCACAGAGGTACAGTAGAAATATCACAGATTGTGTCCACCACAAAAGAACAGGTTGCTGAAATGCAAACTGTTCTTCTCAGTACCCAATCCTGGTCCAAATGGGTCATCAGCAACTATTCTGGAAACTTTTTCAGTCCTGATTATTAATGCTAAAATGCATCAATTACGAGCTTTGGAAATAGTTATCATGGGAATGATGTCATGCAAAGAAAATAAGGTTATTCCCAAGAGACAGCATTGCTATTGCTTTGAGTAGAACCATGTTCAACAATGGAGCAAAAATTGGGCCTCATCTTAGCAATGGTTGATATTTTCCACTGTACTTCTGAGGAAATGTTGCCAATGAATAATGTTTGAATTATTCATTTGAAATGTTACAGGAATTTATCTGATTTGTGGCGCCTCAAGGTGAAGAATGACAAGTATTTCATGACGCATGTATGTACATGAAAATGTTTTTTCTAGTTAAATGAAACATCGGAACTGTTTCTGGTGCTGCCACGGAATTTTTACAGGGGAACGGACCCGGGCTGGTGCTGGCCGGGGCAGGGGAATTGTGAGCATATTTGGTACCTGACAGCATTATTGACGATGAACCGAAAATTTTGGGAGATGTCCCCCTGGTTGGCCAACAGGGGGATGCGTAGGTACCCCGTCCCACAACTTTCGGCGCCCATTTGATTGCCCTTGTGTACGGACAGCGTATCATCTTTGACCTCGATTGACCTCCAAACAGACTTAACCTAAGCTCAGTGGGCACTATCGATATGTATTCATGACTGCGTAGTGCGTATAAATGACTGATCACTATCCAACATTGGCTTTTAGGTCCGACATATCACGCTGAAAGCGGCGTTCTTCCTATTATAACTTGGGCTACGTGATAACATCTCCAATATTCAGTGTCCTGTTGCGCCCTAGCCTTTGACCTGATATGAAAATGGATGTTGCCTTAGTGAAAGAGCTGGTCGGGCTCTGTCGAATAGCGTTGAGAAAGTGGTTCCGGCTATTTTGCGTACGGAGATAAGCAAAGTTTTATAGAGCACTGCATTTGATACATTTTGACGTATATGAATTTTTCCCTCTGGTGACCACAGTATTGACCTTACGCAAAATTCCAGGAGTAACGCCGATTGCATTTCCGGTGACCTTTCGATCGCTTTTTCGCTTCTTTCTTTGTCTCCGAGATCGAGGGTGTCATTTTTAACACCCTCCACCAGGGGGTTCATAGGTGATTCATGCTGGTCACCGGGGCTAGGGTTAAGGGCCAGCATGTATAGTTTTGTTGCTTTCAGATCATAAATTTGACTTTAATACTGAATTATAATCTCATGAAATCACTTAGGTAATGACTTGATTCTGGCTTAGGTCATCGATATCGAGAAACTCGATCTATATTTTATAGGTTTTTTATATCTATATTTTATTGGAACCATCCCCCTTGCACTCGCCAGTGCTTCCTATAGCCATATTTATACCACTTTTAAGACCGATTTTGTAATACATGTAGCATTAGGTTCGGCGACCATCGAAGAAGCTTGGATTTTAGTCGGTGACCACAAGCTCACTTTTCAGACCCCTGCAATATTGAAGTCAGCATAGGTCAAATAAGTTTCCATAGGCGTACAACAGGACAGTGTACGTTTCCACCTCTATATATTTACTCAGCAAAGCTAGAGTAAATATTTATGCATCATTGGATTCCTCTCATCGTTGCAAATTGAATTGACCTTGAACTAGGTCAGGGTCATGGGATGAGGTGGCTTAGTGGATAGCGCCCTTGTCTTCTAAGCCACCGGTCCCGGGTTCAAGTCCCGGCGGAGCCTCTGAATAAGTCGATCTGATCCCCAAAATCCCTTCCAACAGGGTGAGAGTTGGCGACGCCGTATGACCCTGGCAGTTGGTGCGTCATTAAACCCCAACAATTATTATTAGGTCAGGGTCACAGATTGACTTGGTATGGTCATGTTGCATATCAATCGACTCCCCGTGACCATAGAAGCACAATTTAAGTAAACAAACAGCTTTATCTCAATTCAGCGAGAAGTTATTGGCAAAACAAACACCGTATGCTCTTGTGACCTGACATGACATTTGAGAGGCCAGATGGCTAAAAAAACTCAACCGTATCAACAATATCGCAGTAATGATACACGATGTAAGGATTGTTAGCTTTATCTATCCGGTATTTATTGAAGACGAGCCTTTTCAATTTTTCACCATGGACTTATAATGGGGTGACGAAAAATTGACCCCACCTTAGGTCAACAATAACGAAATTCCGAGATAACAGGTTTGTAGACCCTAGTGGCCTTATTATATTTTGAAAGTTTCAAACTGATCGGTTGGTAGATGTTACTTAGGCGGCACTTTAAACTCGTGATATTAGGCTTTGAGGTCGGGTCAGTTGACCTTGGATAGCTCCTTGACCTGACATGACCTGACCCAAAACAATTTGGTCAGATGCGTAAAATTATTCAGAGATAAGACACTGTAAGTTTTCTTGCTCTGCGTTTCTTCGTTTTTGCGTTATCTGGAGAAAACCAGGAGGGGGCAAATTTCGCCCCCCCAGCCGGGCGCGTGTTAAGCGAGCTCTGTGACATGCAGTACAAACATCCATTAAACAAAGCTGTTATTCAGCTCATCTACAAAAACATAAGTTTGCAAGTGGTAAGAATTGTTGTCGTTTTCGATCAAACATTTACTACTGAGCGTGATAAATGCAGCGCGACGTCAGGATTACGTCACGTTGCCATGGTTGCCAAAGGCCGCGTGACTGACTGGGAGGGATGAGGTCGTAAATATATTAATTCGACGTTGTTAAGGCTTGTTTCTTGGTGAGAAGTGAACCTGGGCAGATGAAATGACACACAAGTTTGATATGCTCCATCGACCGGCTTCACTAGGTCAGATCCCATAACAAGGTGTCACATTCCTTGTAACAACCGGCCCGGTGGGCCTCCAATTGGGCACCTTCGACCAGTGGGGGAGGGGTTTCCAACACCTCGCCCCTTCGAACTCGGCTCCTATGCAGAAAAGCGGAAAAACGCGAAAGCTGCTAAATAGTTCATAAAGATTCATGAAGAAACTGCAACAGTCACCTTTTGACTCAGATCAATAGTGAGGTCATGACAGGTCAAAGAAGGTTGCATGTTAGGGTAGTGTTTTTGGGCTCTAAGCGTCTGACGATAGATGAGTTAGAACTATTTTTAGGCACCATTCGCTTTCTCTCGTCACAACAAATCGAATGATGCATAATATGACTATGCTAGGCCAAAACACAAAAATGGCTTGACCTCAGGTCAGATCAAGGTCACTTGTCAGCCTAATATAGTCAATATCCATATCAATCGACTCGTAATAGCAATACAAACACGTAGTGGTATAAAAAATAAGCTGTATCATCATTTCCTGCAAAGTTATTGACCCAAGTCTGAAACTGATTAAATAACCCCAGATGGCCTCTCAAAGGTCACAAGTCAAAAATTGCAACATGAACCTGGAAAGGGGACCAGGATACCATGATTTAGAGAATACGAAGATATTCGCAGTTTTATATACACAAATACAGCCCATTTCCTGTTTTCCCCATGTATTTCCAATGCAGATGTCATGATCCGTATCTGACCCTAGGTCATCAATTTAACAAATCCCGGAATATATGTTGTAGCTCTCGATATATTATCTCATTTCTTCCTTATGCCACCTTGAACATTGTTCGAGGTGAGGTCACTTGACCTGCACTGGTGACCTGACCTGTGATGATCCAACTTTAAAATTTTGGTGAAAGTTGCGGAAATAATTTAGAATAAGGTTTGCCAAGTAGGGCGGCGATTCGCGCCGTCGTTTTTTTGTGCCGGCAGAAAAACCCGAGAGGTGTTCAACACCTCCCTCCACCTGGGCGAGGATAAAACATCGACCGAATAATTTTGGTTCACCTAAGACTGTTTGGTCTACTATGATGCTTTTCCCGTGATATGCTAGCTGGAAATGGAGACTTTCGGCTTTGTAAAAATGTTAACAACCAAGCCTAATGGGGTGGAAGCAGGTGATACTATCAACGTTTCAAAGCGAGGAACTCAGAAGGATTCAATTAACATCTATTCATATCGCTATCATTTTCTTGTTATCAAAGTCACCGATCACCTGAGTGAAAGCACTGAGCATCCTGCATCTGGAGCTGCATCCAGTGGCGAGAAGCTGTGTAAAATACGAATCGGATGTATGTAATTGTGCACACATTTACATATATAGGCTTGCGAGCCTTCACTTACATTTTGTATAGCATCTCGGGATGTATTCGATCCGCAGAGCTCCGAGTGCATGTGGCCAAAGTTGGTCGCCCACCCATTGATTCTGGAAAAGAAGAAAAAAGGTTACACATATAAATGCACCACACACTTAACCCTCGTCCACGAGGGAGGGTGTTTTAACACCAGCCTCGGATAAGCTTCGACGACAGTTGAAAGAGGTAACGTAAAACATCACCGCTACCTGATACACCTTTACTATCCTTGGTAATATGCACAATCATATTAGTAAATTTCACGTTTCGACCATTTCAGGTTTAGCTATCAGGCCAGGTCAAGTGAGCTCACCTTCCAAAATACTTCAAGTGACACAAGTGAAAGCAGTTTAATCTATTGATCTGGTAATTTTAGCTTACAATAGACCCATCGAGTACCACAAGTTAAGGTGACGGCATTTTTAGCGTCAGGTACGGCTCATGCCTGTCCATTAGAATTATATGGGAACACGGGTGTTGGCCAAAAATGGCCCTGTATAGACGGCTAAGAACAAGTTCAAATTTTCAGAATCATATTATCTTAGACCACCCTCCATGACTTTGCAGCAAGTTTGAACCAGAGGCCCCTGAGATGTAACCTGGGAATACTTTAGTAGGTTTTCAGACTTGTGTCAATAATGTCGCAGGAAATTGTGACAGACAGAATCATCGGAGGATCCAGTGGCAACTTTGCACCTATCTACCCTGGCGCACCTAAAATTATCACGGTGCTCCCCAAAAGTTCGATGGCACCGCACTGAAATGTCGCTTCCCCTCCCCTTCCCCATCCCCAGGATGCGAGCCTTGGCGCTCCCGCGATTATAGGATTTGACACTCACTTGATGTTTTTCCGCTCAAAATTGTCCCCCCGATCCAAATGGCACCCCCGTCCATGTGTCCCCCACCCTTTTGATCGGAAATCATGGATCCACCCGTGCACAGAATGATCACATTGCAATGAATGTTCCGTCGCATCCTATTGACCACAGGCACAACGCTGCGGTCCGCCGGGACGACGGTCAGTCGTACCGCCACCCCTAGGGCTGCGGCTGCAGCGGGGAGGGGCCTGGGGCTGCAGGCGCGGGGAGGGGAGAGGCTGTGTCTGACACTGCGAGTGTCCGGTGGAGAGATGGCCCGGGAGCAGTGCCAGGCCAGCCGGCCGCACCGCGGCCAGAAATGCTGGTCATAAGCCCCAGATAATAGAAACTTGATGCTATATGCAATCAGGTTGCCGGTAGGGGTGAGCCAGCACTGACAATTTGGTCAAACTGGTTAGTGACATCCAGAACGGCTTCTTTAAAAAGGAAGTAACAATATCTGCAAGCTTAGATATTAAGTCGGCGTTCATCACGTTAAAAATCTCCCTTCTGTACACATTATGGTAATTAGGATTTCAGGGCTACCTTGCTAAATTCATCAAAAAATTTCCTCGGGGCCAGGAAATCCAAAGTCCGCTGCGGAACTACCTATTCCTAGCTACCATCTCAGAAACAAAGAAACACGAGCCGCCATGCTATGACGTCATAGGGTGCCAGAAAGTCCCTTTGCTTTTCTTTGACAAAGCGCAAAAACATGTTCTGGGCACTAATCTACTATCTTTGGTCCTTTTTGTTTTAGTAAATGAACCTTCCGCTTGTTAAGTTTAAATTCTTAACCCGCGCCCCACCGGGGGTTCGACGCCACTTAGCGCCGCCGAAGGTCATCGATGGTCCCCCTCTACCTAAGAAAACATGGGCGTTAGAACACATCTGCAAAGTGCATTAGAAGGCACGTGTGAATTCAGGAAGATTTTACTTAACATTTTTAAGCGCTCAGGTCAATAATTTGACCTCCAGAGGTCAAGTTAGGTCACGATAGGCTATTTCCACTAAAATATGCAATGCTTAAGTAGCCATGTCATTAGAGCTATTGAAAACTGATAAAGTACATGTTATAGGGAAATGCCAGGGCTTTCTCCACTATGCAAAACACAATATCCCCAGGCCAATGGTTTGACCTCCAGAGGTCACCTTGTGACCTAATTTGACCTGAGGTCACAAAGGGTCAGCAAGTGACTTTGCCGTACACCAAATGAAATTCAGCGACGAAACATTCACGATGACGTTCGATTCAGCGCTTTAGCTTGATTAGGTCAAATGTTATCGTCAAATTACTGTTTTAACCCGGTGACCTGTGATGACCTTAAATAGGTCAAATGGAGAATATTGCACTTGGGTTCCGTGAAAGGATGTCTAAGAAAGCTTTTCTCAGCAATCTGAGCATTTGCAATCATTTTTGGGACTTTTAAGATCATACGACAGCTTTTCCCCATGCTTTTTCTATGGGAGATGTCACCTCATGACCTGCCCTCAGGTCACAAAATTGATAACTCCTGGATATACATTTTGGAGACCCTAGAGGGGCCATAAAGTGTAGAAAGGCTCAAATTGATCGGCCTGGAAATGTAGCTATGGTAGAGCTCAAAGTTGAAGTGAGGTGACCTTTGGTTGACCTCGCCTGGTGACCTGACTTAGTGTGACCCGGGGTAAACAATTTCAAAGATGATATAAAATTGATTAAGTGAGAGGTAGAGCCCCTCAACTGTGGTGCTGCACCTCGTTGTTTTCTGTTATTGCGAAAAAAACCTTAAGGGGCCATTGATGGCCCCCAGTGGGGAGAACCCGTCTGGAGGAACCCGTCTACTTCATATTATTGGAACTATATTAGAGGAATGTTGCAATTACTAGAGCAGATCATTCAACTATTGTGCAGAACAGTCTGTGGTGTTTCGCTTTCGTGAATGAGTGACGTATTTATTAAAGGGATATTATAGTATCGTATGGTGGCTTCTTAGTATTTTCTAAGAAAAAATTGGTCATAGTAGCAATATTAATTTCTGTATCTTTGGCAAATTTTTGGGACGCCGCTCAATTATTATTCAAATTTGTTAACGACTGGTAAAATGCTGAAACAAGCTCTTCAACTTCATGAATACCCATGTCAAGTTTTGGAAAGAGTATTTTGTACGACACAATTTCCAGTCCACTGTTTTGGGGAGCCGTCCGGCTTCCTGAACGGCTCCCCAAACCCTTCCAACAGTTCGACCCAATCCTTTTCCAAAATTAAATTAGCTGTATTGTGTATTTGTATTGTATTTTATTTCATAAAATATTAAACGTATAAGTTGTATCAGTTTGTTAAGAAATAGAGCTTAAGAAATCAAGTGGTGGGGATGGTCTTGTGGTATCAATTCCAGGCTCTTACCCGGGAAGCCCGGATTCGAATCCGGGGCGAGGTAGTTTTACCGAAATACTATTTTCTCATTTTGTGCTTACTTGTTCCATAGGTACAAATGACTGGGGTAGCTATTGCAAGGAAAAATTATTTCGGTTTTACCTTTGCCCGTGTGGGTGGGCGTTGAGGGGATATTAACCCGAAATATTTTCCCATGTGACCGGAGAAGTGCATTTTTAAATGCGAACTGGGGCCAGCTCTGGTCTCCAGCTCCTTCAAATGCTTGCCAATCTGTCAGATTTTCTTCTGTTGGGGACAGGTCCCCTACGATCTCGAATACTGGAACTGATACGGAAAATATTGGACAGCGCTCGAAGCGCCTTACCGTCGTCAATTCTAGGGCCGAGTTTGAACTATGTCTGTTGACCCATGACGCCATAGTAGGCCAAAATGGGTCAAAATTAGACCCATTTAGAAAATCCCTTGGAAACATGGAGCCATTGGACCCTAGAAAAAATTAAATGTGTTTCTCATGAGTCAAGGGTTCAAATGATATGCAGCATAGCATTTTAAGGCTAAATTATGGCCTTGGATTTAGTGGGGAGGTGGGTGCTCAAATCACCCTCCCTCGATCTCAGCTCCTATGGGGGATAGCAAACAAAAAAACGTGAAGGCTAGTGCATAGTTCGTACAAATTCATAAAGAAACTACATCAGTTAGTTGCTGGCTCAGCTTCATATTGAGGTATGAGGTCAAGCCAGGTCAAAGAGGATGAGAGGTTAGAGAAAAGGTTTTGGGTTCTAGTGTCTGGCATTGTTGAATTAAGGCCATTTTTAGGCACCATTAGCTTAGTCTCGTTACAGCGAATAAAATGATGGTATACACCACTATGCATAAATATGCATGTCAAACCGACCTGCAATGAGAATTCAAACGTAATGGTACAAAAATAAAAGCTGTATCGTCATTTCCTGCGCAAAGTTATTAATCCAAGCCTAAAAACCTGCTAAAACAGTCCCAGATGACCTCTCAGAGGTCACAGGTCCAAACGTGCAGCATAAGCCTGGAAATCAGCCTAGGATACTACGATTTGGAAAGTAGGAAGGTATTCTGAGCTGTATGTATAATATATGGAAATAGAGCTATTTTTGTCAAATTCCTGTTCACCCTATGCATTTCCAATGGAGAGGCCACGGTGCGTATCTGACCCCATATCATCGATATCAAAAGTCCCGGAATAAATTTTGTAGCACTCGGTGTGCCCATTATATGATATAAGTTCAGTTGCATAGAGTCTCCCTCTTCCTACTTATGCTATCTTAAACTATTTTGGAGGTGAGGGCACATCACCCGCAGTGGTGACCTGACCTGAGATGACCCAACCTTGAAAATCTGGTAAAAGTTACCGAATTGATCAAGCATAGTGTGTTCAAGTACGGCGGCTAATTTTTTTACTCCATATCATTCATGTGTTGGGGGGATGAACTTGTCATTTAAAATTGGCTGAACTCGCGTTGGTGTGATCTGAGTACACTGGGTTAGATTAGTGTAAAATCAGTGAGTTCGTAGGTCGGGTTGGTTTGGTGTGAGTGAGTACGCTAGGCCGGGTTAGTGTAAGGTCTGTGAATACGCAGGGTTGGGTTAGTATGGGAGTGAGCACTTTGGGTTAGGCTGGTTTGGTGTGCATGATTACGCAAGGTCGGGTTAGTGTAAGGTCATTGAGTACACTGGGTCGGGTCGGTTTAAGGTCATTGAGCACACTGGGTTGGGTTGGTGTAAGGTCGGTGAGTACGCTGGGTCGGGTTGGTGTAAGCTCGGTTAGTACGCTGGGTCTGGTCGGTGTAAGGTCTATGAGTACGCTGGGTCGGGTTGGTTTTGGTGTGAGCTGGATTGGGTTGGTGTAAGGTCTGTAAGTCTGCTGTGTCGGGTTTGTTTTGTGCGATTGAGTACGCTGGGTCGGGTTTGTTTTGTGCGAGTCAGAACGCTGGGTCGGGCTGGTGCAAGGTCATTGAGTACACTGGGCCAGGTCAGTGTAAGGCCAGTGAGTACGCTGGGTCGGGTTGGTGCAAAGCCAGTGAGTACGCTGGGTCGGGTCGGTTTTGTGCAAGTCAGAACGCTGGGCCGAGCTGGTGTAAGGCCAGTGAGTACGCTGAGCGTGGGGTCGCCGCTCGGGCGCGGCACTGCTCGGCCGGTTATTGATCGGCGGCCAGTGACGCTGACGCCACAGCGGCGCCGGGCCCCCAGCTCCTCTCTCCTTATATCTGGAGCCGTGAGCAGACGCTCCCAAATACCGCCGGGCAGCGGTGGCAGTTGTCACCGAGCAGCAGTGGCCCTGGGACGACAGCGCGCCGCCGGCCGCACGCGCGCAACGGAGCGCCGCGCCGGCACGCGACTAAAATACAGCAGTCTTGGCGCCGACGGCGGTGGACGGCGGCAGACAATTCAGCCACAGCGGTCAGGCCGCAGTGCTGAACCAGCCCGCAGCTTACAGATGACAAATGATCACGGTTTTGTGGCGTAGTTGGAACACTAGCGAGAATTATGATGTTCGGGCAATGTGGTTGACATTCTTCGCAGCGACTTTCAAAGGGCTCAACTTCAAGGAAGGCTCGATTTGTGTGCCTTGGAATTAGTCATGACGTATGGCCAAAAGTGTAGTGAACTGCAATCGTCCTGCAACACAGTTTTACCAGGAGTACAACCAGAAACCTGCGGCGTTTGTTATGTACCGTTGCCGAGCACCGAGTTAGGGAGCACAAGCTGTAAGCTGCCATTTTTATTGCATAACTGCTGCTAGGTTTGAGGGATCGCTGAAGAAAAAATATTCTAAGCAAATGCGAACTATTTCCTCGACTGGACCCACAGAATTGTAGAAGTACCACAATCCTGCAGAACTCCTCACAATCTCCTGAAACCACTTCCTAGTGATAATAGTATTTGTACATACAAACTGGAGACCATATTCGGTCCTCGGCCTCTCCCAACAATTCCGAGCCACTCGTATTTTCCTGCACTGGGCACCAGTATCCTTCTAGTCTTAAATAGCTGAAAACCTGCTTCCTGTCCGGTAAGGGCTATTTTGCCCTTTTGCTGAGGGCTGCTTTGGGCCGAACAAGGTATATAGTACACACAAAAAGCAAGTTTCCGATCAATACAGCAAACAAGTGACCTTTCGAACATTGAAATGTGCCCCGTTGAGCCTTTGTACATCTTTCTTTTTTTGCTCCCTTGATCTCCAGAAAAAAAAACCTTATAGATAAAAATAAATAAAATAAATAAATAATAAATAATAATAATAATATATAATAAATAAATGAAATAAATAATAAATAATAAAAATCAGATCACTGTGTGGGTAGCGCATATATCTTGAACTCCTTGGGGAAACAGGCCAAATTTCGGAGACCTCTTCAGGGGCAGATCCAGGATTTTCACAAGGAAGTCCAGCTGTTATCAGGAGCGTGGTTTACGAGGACAAACAGGGGTGCATATGTTCTTTTGAACACAAGTTTCTTGTGCTGTGGAGAGCTATTCGTAAAAAGGAACGTCTAATCTCACACTTCGTAGATGCCTTGCATCTTTACAATAGCTGACGCCTTCGGCGCCATGTGTCTAAAAAATTTCCTTGCGCATTGGGCTAGAGATGAGAACTGTTACTACTGCACTTCCAGTGCAGAAAAGCCATCCTCTTCATTCAGAGAGGAGCGCGAGGGGGCAATCGTCATATAGCGTCTGCTTTCTAGATCCACCCCTGGGCTCCTTATCAATTATTACCACAATGTCCAAACGTCACAGCAAAGCACACGCATCAGAATACCTGGGGTAGAAGAGTTGGGGACGGGGGGGACGGGCAGGGACCTACCCCACTTTTAATGAAATAATTCCGAGTTAACCCACATTGGTGATGATTAAGAAAATATTACAACCAGCCAGTCTGGCAGAAATTAACCAAAATATTCGCTGCATTTTTGGCTCCGCAGGGGAAAGCTTCTCATCAGGAGCAAATGGAACATTGACTGGCCCCTGACCTTTTTCCTGAAGGCGACGCTTTTTAATGATGGTCGTGAACAACGATGATCGATGATTAATCAACAGACACAAATGACATAAATTCATAACACAGATCCAAAGCACAATCATAGAACGTTCAATAAGATATGGTTATCGGACATTTCACGCTCTTCCAGTGTCAGACTCCAATGTCATGTGCCAACGCACTAAGTTACCGAGATCTAACTTTTACCGAGATCTACCAAATAAACATTAAATTTGACAGCGTCTTGACCAAAGGTTTGTACCAAAGTGCACCAAAGCAGTATTGACCCTTATTCTTGTCAGACGGACTCCACCAATCCCTCAGACTTTTTACGATATATCCTAAATGGTTTCAAATAGACTTATAAAAATGTATAAATTTTCATAAAACTAGATTGGGCAGATTACCTGATGTTTTTAGCTAATGTCTCTACCAGGGTGGAACTATGGCTCGGTATTTAGAGAGGATCTATTAACACCCGCCACGGTGGGCCTATGAACCACCTTCGCCATGGTGGGAGGGTGTTCCAGCCCCCCTCGAACTCGTGAAGAAATTACATCGGTCATTTTTTGGCTCAGGTCAATATTGTGTTCATGACAGGTCAAAGTGTGTTCATGATAGGTCAAAGAAGGTGGCATGCTAGAGAAGAGTTTCGGGGCTCTAGCGTCTCACAGAAATGAGGTGGATGTATTTTTTTAGGCACCATTCCCTTCCTCTTGTTACGGCAAATCGACTAATGTATAACGGCCATACTAGGTTGACACGCACCCCGCTGGGGGGGCCGAATTTTGCCCCCCTCCTGGTTTCCCCATATAGCGCAACAACAAAAAGACACAGAACGACAAAACTCAAAGTATTTTATCCCTGACTAATTTTACGCATTTGGCCATATTTTTAGGTCAGGTCATGTCAGGTCAAGGAACTATCTAAGGTCAAGTGACCCGACCTCAAAACCTAAAATCACGAGTTTGAAGCGGCGCCTAAGGAACATCTGCCAACTGATCAGTTTGAAACTTTCACGATATGATAAGGTCATTAGGCTCTACAAGTCTGCTATCTCGGAATTTCGATATTGCTTACCTAAGATGGGGTCAGTTTCTTGGTCACCCCATTATAGGTCTATGGCTAAAATAGAAAAGGCTCGTCTTCAGTAAATACTGGATACATTAGGCTGAAAATCCTCAAATCGTGTATTCTTACCACAATCTTGACGATAAAGTTGAGTTTTTGACCATCTGATCTCTCAAAGGTCATGTCAGGCCACTGGAGCAGGCAATGATTCTTTTGCCAATTACCTATCACTAAATTGAGATAAAGCTCCTATTTTGCTTGCACTATGCTTATATTGTCACGAGGAGTCAAGTGATATGCAACATGACCATACCAGGTCACTCTGTGACCCTGACCTTGCTCGAGGTCAGTTTATTTTCATTTTTTGACCTAGAAAGGTTATATTATACATCATTTTATTCGCCACAATGAGATAAATTCAATGGTGCATGAATATTTGCTCTAGCTCTACTGAGTAAACATCTAGATGGGGAAATGTACACTGTCCTGTTGTAAGCCTATGAAATCTTCTTTGACCTATGATGACCTCGATATTGACCTGACATAAAGATACTCCGTATAATTTCTCTTCGTCTCGTCAAGAGCTTTCGAACGCCGTCCGTATTTTTTAGCCTTCCTGGGAAATGAGATATGGAGGGGGCGAAATACGCCCCCCCAGCGGGGTGCGTCATGCCAGGGACCCCAGTGGGGCGCGTGTTGAAACACAAAAATGACCTGAACTAGGGTCAGGTCAAGGTCACTATCCGATCTAGCATAGTCAATGTGCACATCAAATGATTCACAATAACAATCTAAACGTAATGTTATCAAGATAAAATATCTATCGTCATTTCTAGCAAAGTTTTTGAATCAAGTCTGAAAATCTACTTAAGTAGCCGAGATAACCTCTCAGAGGTCACAGGTAAAAACATCCGACATGAACCTATCAAGGGGCTTAGGATACTACGATTCGGAGAATATAAAGGTATTCTCAGCTTAATCTACACAAATACAAGCCAATTCCAGTTTTCCCAATGCATTTCCAATAGAAAGGTCATTACCCCTACCTGACCTTAGGTCATCGATATGAAAAATCCCGGAGTACGTGTTGTAGTACTCGGTGGGCCCATTATGTGGTATAAGTTTCCATTCGATAGATTCACGCTTTTCTTACATTTTTGGAGGTGAGGTCACCTCACCTGCATTGGTGACCGGATCTGAGATGACCCAACTTTAAAATTTTGGGGAAAGTTGCGAAATTGATCAGTGATAAGTGGTGCAAAGTACGGCGCGCCGTTTTTCGTTGCACCGGAAAAACCCGAGGTGGGTTCAAACACACCCCCCCACCGGGACCAGGGTTAAAAACGAGCATTGTCACGTACAACTTGTTCTTCGTACAACAAAGCCGTCCGTCAAAATTTGAGAGCAGTTCGAATGTTTTCATGCTACGAATAAGATGCCAGTTGATAGTTCATTTACATTTTCGTATCATTTGTATGGCAGAAGTGGTTCCAGAACTCAAACATGAGGGGATAGGGTTCAAATTTAATTGGATTGTGCTCTTGCAGAGAGAATAAACTACTTACAGGATACCTGGGTAACCATAACATACTTCAAAAGCTATACTAAATGCCAAATACGTGCTCAGGTATTGTTATGAGAAGGTTCCATGCATGTGCAAATGCATTTTAGTATGCCTACTAAGTGGAATGAATGGGACAAGCACCCGAGACCGAATATTCAATTTCACCCGTAAGCGGATCAAGGAGACGTGATGAGTCATAATTTCGCTTTGATTTGGCATGGGTGGGTAAAGGCTGGACAATATGAAAATACAAAAATAGCCAAGGAACATGTGTACATGTGTTTTAGGTATTGGAATCATGCACCCTGCCCCACTATTTTGTTTTCCTGAATCGGCCTCTGATGCTATTTTGACATTTTAGTATTTGCCTTATTGTCAAAGATGCCACGCAATTTCTCACGTTTGCTAATCCATGCAACAAAAAACTGGTAGAATATATACGCATGCTTCGCAATCTAGTTCTGGCCTTGAAGCCGTCATTTCATTTTGAATTTTCACATAACTGAAACATGACAATTTTGCATCAATTCTCAGTTTACACATAACACTTCTGTGAAAACCAAACAACTGAGCCAAGTGTTTTGGAGAGGCTAAAGAAAGCTGTGAAAAAAGCCAGTGGCTGATCCAGGGGAAAAAGGTATTTGCCCACCCCCCAAAACGGAAAAGGTTCAGGTCAAAACCATGTTTTCGCTCCCCAAAGTGGTCGACCTCCTTTTCGTCCCTACTCCTTTTTAATTCATGGGCAAGATTTTGGAGCTTCAACTCTCAACTTAAAAACAGAACCAGTCAACTTCAGTGTAAGTATTGGGCCTTGAAAAGCAAAAACAAACATCTTGTGGCCAACTGGCCACACCTTTTGCCCCACGACGACATTTTTTTGCTTTGCGGCTTTTGGCTTTACCCCTAAAACCTACCGTCCGGTTAAAATTACCTCTGACAAAATGTTTTACCGTAGAACGTTTTTTTTTTGCTTTCGACTTTCGCTTGTCCCCAAACCTACCAGGTAGATCTGTCATTGCAACGTGCATATGTTGCATGATCTTGCACACAATTTTCAAAATTTAGATTTATTTTGAGGCTAGTAAGAGACAAATTGATCCAACTTTGAATTTGATAAATCAAAGGATAGACTTTGAAATCTTGGGGGCGAATCACCCCCCTTCTACAATAATATGAGTAGCCAGGAGCCTGACAGGAATAGAGTCAAATGTGCCAGAGCACTGACCGCAGGTTTGTACCAATACCTACCAAGTCGGTACTGAATGTGCCAGTGCACTGACCGTAGGATTGTACCAATACCTACTAAGTCGGTACTGAATGTGCCAGTGCACTGACCATAGGATTGTACCAATACCTACCAAGTCGGTACTAAATGCGCCAGCACACTGATACTTTTTCTCTTAAAATTGTTGGTCGTTTCATCTATTCAAACAGTCTGAAGCCCACCGATTGCAAAAGGTACCAGCAGATGTATTGTTCCAAAATATATGTATTTCTATAAATGAAGAGCGCGTATATTCTTTCCGGATAATCTAGTGTAGGTAGAAGAATTGATAAGTACCTCCCACACTAACCCGCGCCCCACCGGGGTACGGCGCCACCTTCGCCCCGCCGGGGGGCCATCGATGGCCCCTCTCTAACTCCGAAAATATGAGAGTTAGCAAAAATCTGCGAAGTGCATTAGAAAGCTCGCGTGAATTCAGGAAGAAATTACTTAGCATGTTTAAGCGCTCAGGTCAATGGTTTGACCTCCAGAGGTCAAGTTAGGTCACGATAGGCTATTTTCACTCAAATATGCAATGCTTAAGCAAACTTGGCATAACTCTTATGCAATTGGAGCTATTGAGATCCGGTAAATAACATTTGATAGGAAATTGGCACACCTTTTTTCGCTATGTGTAACATTATGACCTCCGGCCAGTGGTTTGACCTCCAGAGGTCACCTCGTGACCTAATATGACCTGAGGTCACGAAAGGTCAGAAAGTGACCTGGCCGTATATCAAATGAAAGCCAGTGACAAACATTACACGATGGCTTTTGATTCAGCGCTCTAGCTTAATTAGGTCAAAAGTTATTGTCAAAATACTGTTTTTGATCCCTGGTGACCTTGGATGACCTTGAAGAGGTCAAAGGGCAAATATAGTCCCTGGGATCCGTGAAAGGGTGTCCATGAATGCATACCTGAGCACGCTGAGCATTTTTAATCCTTTTTGTGACTTTTAGATCATAAGACAGCTTTTCCCATGCTTTTTCAATGGGAGAGTTCACCTCGTGACCTGACCTCAGGTCACGAAATCGAAAAAATCTCGGATATACATCGTGTAGACCCTGGATAGATCATGAAGTGCAGGAAGTTTCAAATTGATCAACTGAGAAATGTAGCTCTTATAGAGTTCAAAAGTTGAAGTGAGGTGACCTTGCTTGACCTCGCCTGGTGACCTGACCTTGAGTGACCCGGGGTAAAAAGTTTCAGGGAAGGTGGGAAAATGATGTGGAGAGATAGAGCCCTCAACCGCGGTCCTGCGTGTTGTCGTTTTTCTGCTATCCCGGAAAAACCTTAGGGGGGCATCGATGGCCCCCGGTGGGGTGAGGGTTAATTTCTACGTTTGCAAACGCACTCCCGATGTGTCTGGGAGCAATCGCTACGCACTTCCATGGCGAGGCCGGCGCGTTGCCGCGGCTCTCGGCCGTCGCGCCGGAGAGCAGCCGTTGCCGCGGGGCAGGACCGGCGAGTCTGTGGCGGGATCCCAGGCGCCCAGAGCGGATCAATGCTCCCGACCGCTCGGAGGCGCGCCCAGCCAGCCGAGGGCTGACCCCGGGAGCCGGCGTCATTTGTATGCCCGGCAACGACTGCCCGCCAGGCCGCTGGTAATCTGTGCCGTAATAGCTTACATTCTGACGTGGCAACCAATGCTGAGGATGTGATACCAATAATCAGGTTTAGGCGGCAGCCACACGCGATTGTGTCACCAGAGACAGACCTAAGCGTCAAAGAACAAAGATTCAGGCTCCGAGTTCCATGAACTTCAAGCGTTTCAAACCTTGAAACAGTGGCGGATCTGGGACTTTATTTGGGGGGTAGGGCGCTAGGAGGCTGGAGCCTCCCCCGCCATTGCCTCGAAACAGCCTCCGGCTCTGCCTTTTCTTAGGCACTCTGATATTTCGGATGATTTGAGCCCCTTAATCCTCCTTTGTTTCCGCCACTGCTATTCCACTACTGTTACATGTGGAGCCCTTTGATGAGGGATTGACAAAGAACTCCAGTTGTGATAAGGAACTGGTTTCAATAGCACCGGAATCAAATTTTTACAACACTACCGATAGCTTCACAGTAAAAATCAATCAGTCTGATTCTGACGGCTAGCGATGACTTGTGCTGAAACCAAACGACGTCAACAAACGTTATGTAGTAGCTAAACTCAATATTTTCAAGCAAACCTATTAGTGTCCCATGCTTGCACATTACGGTGCACTGAAATAAAACCAAGACCATGGGGCAAAACAGTGCGTCCTGCCATCAATTTCGGCATTGGGCACACCAGCCTAGTAGGCAGTGAGGGCGAAACGTCCGAATTTAAGGGGGGGCACCATGGACTTTTCAACCCATTTCTTTCCAGTCAACGCCATAGGCTTAGTGTTAAAATTTCTGATTTAAGGGGGAAACACCGTACCCCGACGCGCCCCCCCGTTCCACCGCCAGTGCTGGTAGGGATATATAGCACAACTTCCTGCCCGGTTTGATCAATGTCAGGTGCTTATCGGCAACTGTCAATGCTTAGTGAACTTAACACTTGCCCCGGTGGGCCTACGAGTCACCTTCGCCCTGGTGGGGGTATCAAACCCCCCTCCTCGAACTCGGCTCCTATGCGAGATAGTGAAAACAAAAACGCGAAAGCTGGTGGATGAACCATACAAATTCATGAACAAACTACATTGGTCGCTTTTTGGTGGGGGAAGGGGTGTTTGAGCACCCTTTTCCGCTTTTTCCGCTGGCACGAAAAAAACAGAGGTGCGAGGCACCGTCGTACTTGCCACACCTTATCCTTGATCAATCTCGCAACTTTCCCCGAAATCTTAGCCCTCGCCCCGGTGCAGGGTGTTTGTACACCCCCTCGGGTTTTTACAGCAGCACGAAAAACGGCAACGCGAAGCGCCGACGTACTTAATACACCTTATCCTTGAACAATTTTGCAGCTTTCCCCAAAATTTTAAGGTTGAGTCATCTCAGGTCAGGTCACCAGTGCAGGTCAAGTGACCTTACCTCCAAAATTGTTTAATGTGGCACAAGAAACGGCCGAACCTATCAGATTGAAACTTTTAGCACATAATGGGCCTACCGAGTGCTAAAAAATATATTCGGGGATTTGTTATATGGATGACCTAGGGTCAGGTACAGATCATGACCTCTACATTGGAAAAGCGTGGGGAAAACAAGAATCGGGCTGTATTCATGCAGATACAGCTGGGAATACTTTCATATTCTCCAAATCGTGTAATCCTGGGCCCTTCTCCAGGTTTATGTTGCAATTTTTGACCTGCAGCCTTTGAGAGGTCATCTGGGGCTACTTAAGCAGGTTTCAGACCTGGGTCAATTACTCACTTTGCAGGAAATTACGATCAACTTTTATTTTGATATGATTACGTTTGGATTTCTATTGCGAGTGGATTGAAATGCATATTGACTGCTAGCCTGGAAAATGACCTTGACCTGACCTCATGTCAGGTCATTTTTATTTTTTACCTAATACTGTCATGTTATACATAATTCAATTTGTCGTAATGAGAGGAAGCGGATGGTGCCTACAAAAAAATGTTCTAACTCCAATCTGTTAGACGCTAGAGCCCGGACTCTCTTCCGTAGCATGCCACATTCCTTGACCTGTCATGACTTCAATATTGACCTGAGCCAATGAGTGATCTTTGTAGTTCCTTCCTGAATTTGTATGAGCTATCGAACAGCTTTCGTGTTTTCCGCTATCCCGCATAGGAGCCCAATTCGAGGGGGAGGAGTGTTTGAACACCCCCCCCACCAGGGTGGGTGTTAACACGCGCATTGACGGGGGTCTGAGCCACCTTCGCCTTGACAGGGAGAGGGGGGCGGGTACACGCCCACCCCTAAGATCTCGAGAATCGCGCTAGGTTGCGAAAAACGGTAAACGGCGTTGGGTAGCCCATCCACTTCTCCATCGAAAATATTTGGACAATTGTTTTGTCAGGTCACATTTAAGGTCACTAGAGGTCAAAACATGCCGTAATAGGGATAACATGTAAATTAAGTTTTTCGGCAATTACATCTGAACAAGTAAAGATAGAGCAAAACGATTTAAAATATGTGAATCCTCGCAGCAAGCCGAATCGAATGATATATAATATGAACTTGCTAGGTCAAATCAAGGATTTGACCTGACCTGAGGTCAGGTCAAGGTCAAATTGGGAAAAATGCATATCATTACAACCACAATGACAAGGCAGTTAAAATAAACGCCCTATTCATTTCATTACTAGTTACTAATTCTACTCATTACTAAGTTATTCAGTTAAAACCATTTTTCCCATGTATTTCCAATGGAGAGATCATAGTTCGTACCTGACCTTAGGTCATTGATATAAAAAATACCGGAACATATTTTAGAGAACTCGGTGGGGCCAATATGTGATATGAGTTTCAATCGGATAAGTCTACCCTGTACCGACTTATGTTATCTTAGACTTGTTTTGAGGTCAGGTCACTTGACCTGTACTGGTGACCTGACCTGAGATGACATTACCTTAAAATTTTGAAAAGTTTTAAAACTATGAGGAAAAATGTTACGCGCCGCCGTTTTTATGTTATCTCCGAAAGTCCCGAGAGGGGCGGTACCCGCCCCCCGTCAATGCGCGTCAAACCTCCAAAAATGTTTAAGAAAGCATAAGTAAGAAAAGGGTGAATCTGTCGAATTACAACTTATACCATAAAATGGGCCCATCGAGCACTACAACATATATGATAATAATATATATTTTCCGAGATTTTGTCATATCGATGACCTAAGGTCAGGTACGGATCATGACCTCTCCATTGGGAATGCATAAAAACAGGCATTGAATTTGTATTTATGTACATAAAGCTGAAAATACCTTCATATTCTCCAAATCGTAGTATCCTAGGCACCTTTCCAGGTTCATCAGGTTCATTTTGCAATTTCTGACATGTGACCTCTAAGACGCCATTTGGGCCACTTTAGCACATTTTCAGACTTGGGCCAATAACTTTCAAGTAAATTACGATGAAGCTTTTATTTTGATACCAGTACGCTTACACTGTTATTGCGAGTCGATTGAAATGGGTGAATCTATCGGAACGTATACCACATTATGGGCCCACCGAGTGCTACAAAAGATACTCCGGGATTTTTCACATTGATGACTTGGGGCTAAGTACGGATGATGACCTCTCCATTGGAAATGCATGAAGAAAACAAATTGGAAAACATTGTTATATTTCTGTAAATATCGCTTAGAATATCTTCGTCTTACCCAGATTGTGGTATTCTAAGCCACTTCTATATGTTAATGCTGCATGTTTTGACCTGTGACCTCTGAGAGGTCATCTGGGGCTGATTAAGCAGGTTTTCAGGCTTGGGGAAATAATTTTACAGAAAACTATATAAAGCGTTTATTTTGATACAATTACATTTGGATTGTTATTGCGAATCCATTTATATGCCTATTGACTCTGCTAGGTCAGATGGTGACCCTAACTGCTGCTGCTGCTCAGGTCACGTCATTTTATGCTTTGACCTAGTATGGTCATACCATACATCATTCGATTTGCCGTAACGAGAGGCGGACAATGACACCTAGTAATTTTTTTCTACCTCCACTCTGTCAGACGCTTAAGCCCAAAAAATTATATTCCAACATGCCACCTTCTTTGGCCTGTCATGACCTGAATATTGACTTAGGCCAAAAAGTGACCGATGCAATTTATTGATGAATTGTTATCGCTATCTACCAGCGTTTGCATTTTGCGCTATCTGCGTAGGAGCCGTGTTCGAGGGGGTGTTTGAAACCCCCTCGTTAGGGCAAGGTGGCTCGAAGGCCCACCGGGGTGGGTGGTAATAATGAAGTCATAGCATAACATACGCCATACCGAATAATGTCATCTGACTGGAATACTGGGGCCAATGACCTTGAACTTTGACCTTGACATTCACGTGGGTTGACCTTGACGTATAATTTAATTATATGACGTAGTGACGTCACCACTTGGTTTTCTGTACATGCGAACTTGTGCGGCCGCGCGAAAGCAACGGTCTTAACCCGCGCATTGACGGCCGAGTACGCGCTCTCCGGTTTTTTGAAGATATAATAAAAAACAGAGACGTGTATCGCCACCGTGCTTGGCATAGCTTTGCTCTGATTACTTTTTGTGAGGTTGGGGAAAAGCTGTCTTATGATTACAAAAATGATACAAAGCTGTCTTATGATACAAAGCTGTCTCTGATTACAACTCTTATGGGTTGGGTCATCACAGTTCAGGTCACCAGTGCAGGTCAAGTGACTTCATCTCCAAAATTTTTAAGGTGGCATGGGTAAGAAATGGATGAATCTGTCGAATTGAAACTTATACAGCATGATGGGCCCACCGATTGCCACAACATATCCCGCTCCCCACCGGGGGTCCGGCGCCACCTTCGCCCCACCGGGGGCCATCGATGCCCCCTCAAACTCCGAGAATATGGGGGTTAGCGCAAATCTGCAAAGTGCACTAGAAAGCTCGTGTAAATTTAGTAAGAAATTGCTTTGCATGCTTAAGCGCTCAGGTCAATGGTTTGACCTCCAGAGGTCAAGTTAGGTAACAACCGGCTATTTTCACTCAAATATGCAATGCTTAAGCAAATTGGACATAACTCTTGTGCCATTGGAAGTATTAAGATCTGGTAAAGTACATTGGATAAAAAAATGCCCAACCTTTTTCCGCTATGTGGAATGTAATGACCTCCCGCCAGTGGTTTGACCTCCAGAGGTCACCTCGTGACCTAATATGACCTGAGGTTACGAAAGTTCAGAAAGTGACTTTGCTATATATCAAATGAAAGCCAAGGACGAGACATATACGATGGTGTTTGCTTCAGTGTTCTAGCTTAATTAGGTCAAAAGCTATTGTCAAAATACTGTTTTTGACCCCTGGTGCCCTTGGATGGCCTCGGAGAGGTCAAAGAGCAAATATGGCCCCTGGGATCCGTGAAAGGGTGTCCAAGAACGCTTTTCTGAGCAAGCCGAGCATTTGCAATCGTTTTTGTGACTTTTAGATCATAAGACAGCTTTTCCCCATGCTTTTTCAATGGGAGAGGTCACCTCGTGACGTGACCTCAGGTCACGAAATAAAAAATCCCAGATATACACCTTGTAGACCCTGGTGGGGTCATGAAGTGTAGGAAGTTTCAAATCGATCGACTTAGAAATGTAGTTCTTATAGAACTCAAAAGTTGAAGTGAGGTGACCTTGGTTGACCTCGCCTGGTGACCTGACCTTGGGTGACCCGGGGTAAAACATTTCAGGGAAGGTGGTAAAATGATCGGATGAGAGGTAGAGCCCTCAACCGCGGTCCTGCGCCTCGTCGTTTTTCTGCTATCCCGGCAAAACCTTAGGGGCATCGATGGCCCCCGTTGGGGCGAGGGATATATTCCGGGATTTTTCATATCGATGACCTAGGGTCAGGTGTGGATCATGACCTCTCCATTGGAAATACATGGAAAAATGGCTTAACCCACCCCCCACCGGGGTCCGGCGCCACCTTTGCCCCAACGGGGTCCATCGTGGCCCCCCTTTAGCTCTAAAAATATGGGGGTTAACGCAAATCTGCAAAGTGCATTAGAAAGCTCGTGTGAATTAAGTAAAAATTATTTACATATTTAGGCAGTCAGGTCAATGGTTTAAACTCTAGAGGTCAAGTTAGCTCACGATAGTTTATTTCCACTAAAATATGCAATGCTTAAAGGGAATGTGGCACCTTTATAACGTGATTTTAACTGAGATAGCCAAGTTGTAAAGCAAGTCGGAGAACCCGGTACTACATATATAATTTGTCTTGGAACTCGATATTTCCGTAGAAAAAAGCTAAAACCTACCTGACACCATCCCCCTCATCAGCCCCTCGCCGGGACGCCATTGTTGTGAGCTGCTGGTGTGACGACATATGCTGACGTCACGATGAGCATCAGCCAATCGAAGCCCTTGAAGCGTTTCAAGTATGGTAGTGGTTGCCAGATCGTGACATCATCCACAGGCTGATATTTATTTCTTTTTCTAGAGGTGTATTTTAAAAACAAAGTATTGAGCTTATTGTACATTTTCATTGGAAATCATGAGTGGTTTCATTATTTTTGGCTAAAAGTACGCCTAATTTCACTAAATTCCAGGATTCGACCAAGATGCCACATTCCCTTTAAGCAAACACAGGGGTGGAAAAACCCGCCAACTCGCCAACCAGGGCTAGCGACAGAACTTGGCTAGTGAAAATATTTAGTGCGACAGATAACGTCTACCAAATTGGAACTCCAGTAGCCGCCGAGAAAACAAAACAAATCCCAGGGCTAAAAATCTCGATACACAGGCAGGTCCAGGAGGCAAGGGGGCACTTGACACCCCTCCCCCCACACACTCCCATAAACCCTCGCCTCCATCTGAAATTGTCACGAACCCCCAGAAATATCGGTGGCGCCACCTAAAATGCCCCTCCCACTCCCACCTCTTCAGTATGGAGGTATCGCGCCCCCACAATAGGTTTCTTTCCGTACACAAAGGTATCCTCATTGCCCCGATGGCGCCCCAGCTTATACGCCCCCTTTTCCACGCGATCGGAAATCCTGGATCCGCCTATATCACGATAGACGATTCAATAGATAAGACTTTCTGGCGATTAAAATAAGTGAATAACAATTGTCTAATTAGTAGTCGCGTTCCTTTTCTGTTTTTCTACGGCAGCGCTGCGGAGAGCATTGACCTTGACAGTGAATGCGACAGTGACGATCGGCGACAGCCAGACTTGCCGGATATACGGCCCGGCCAGCCCCGACGGCAAATCTGAACATCGAAGTTACTGTTCACTGTCGAAAATATTGGGATGTTCCTCTTGCGAAAATCCGAGAGCTTTTTATGCCAGGTGCTTTGTCAAAAATTACCCAAGTCAAATGACGCAAGGGATTGAAACACGCAAGTCATAATTGTCATAAACAAGAATAAAGCAATAATAGTGCATTCGTTACATTTTTACGTCATTTACCTTGGGTATTTTTCAAGCCCAGTTAGTATTTCCTGAAAAAATGTCTGGCAACAAGAGCTCTCGTATTTTCGCAAGTGTGCCTCCAACATCCCCAAATTTCCGTTGCATTATGTCGTTTGTATGTCGTTTGTAAATGCCTATAACTTGATTCATTGAGTAGGACAGCGTGTGAAAATTGGTTAAGCGTAATGATACTAATAGCAGAAGACTGGAAAGTACCGCTTTGGGTCCCAGTGTTGGACGGAACTTGCTAAAAGTGCTCAAAATAGAATGTGATATGTTTGCCTTCCTACATGTAGTATCTTCGTACTGCTTTCGTACAGCAGCAATCTGCGACCGCACACTTCTAAAGGAAGGAAGATAGGTAAATGGATGGGAGAGCAATTCAAAGTTTACTTAACTGCCCCATAAAAAGGTAAAAGCTGCCCTAAACGGGTTGATCTTCCCCAAGGCTGACCCAATGAGCTCTTGTCAAAACCTGCGATGCTGTACAGAAACTGCCATGCCGATTCGGCCATGACCCCCAAAGCAATAGAAGGGTCCAAATCCTCTTCAGGCCTGTTCCCTAGCCAACTTAAGTTTCATAATTTATCAATTGGGGAACTGTTCATCAACAAAACTATTTTGATTGTTTTTGTCCATTTGCCAGGTATCTAATTGATTGCGCAAAATTTATTGGCTGCACCAGATAAATTCTGTCCATTGACTCCGTCAGTCAGTACTTTCTATTAAAAGTATACTCAAATATACCTGACCTATTCTCATGTGGAAGGGCTTGGCTTCCCCTAAGAAGCCTGCTGGATCTGCACCTGTTTGGGCAGCATTTGACACTGCTGGTCTTGGAGAGTTGCCGTGCAGGAAATTGTGACAAGCATTCCCAATAACCACTCTGTCCAATAATGGGTTATTTGACCCATGTTAGTTCTTAAATGTGGGAACTCTCAAGACCAGTTTAAAGGGAACATGGTACCTTCTCAATATGATCTGAACTGAAAAAGCCATGTGATATGACATGCCAAGAAACCACTTGATCACCATTTCATTTGTCCAAGGTTTTACTCAGGGGCGTAGCCAAGGAGGCGGCAGGGACAGCCGCCCCCCCCACCCCCCTGAGGACACAATTATTTAACAAGCAGGGCACTTTTTACCCATCAGGGCCCTGTTGGCACTGTCACAGGGGCCCTTTTCGGGGCGCCACCCCCCCTGAGCGAAATCCTGGCTATGCCCCTGGTTGTACTGTTTGCAGAAAAAATGAAGAAATTTACACCTATCAATCCTGTCCTCCCTGGTCATGTTTACACTTTATGACACAATGTTAGGCAAGTTATGTTATGCTCAACCCTGCTGCACATGCTGAGGGAACATTTTTATATTTTTTTGGTCATCTTAAAACCCATAGGGGAAGTCCGTGCAAGAGTACGCACTTAACTTTCTACAGGCTTTCACCTTTCTCCTATAAGTCTAACAGCTAAAATTTGTATGCGGTTGTTTAGCCTGAATAATTGTTTATGTATGGTCCATGTTTCAACTCGATGTCTCTGAAAGGAACTCGCCACGAGCCCATCAAAAATAAAAAGTCAAGTGCGTACTCTTGCCGGAGTGAGTCGGCAAGAGTACGCAAGAGAGGAGGCTGGAGTACGCATTGATGCCCCGCTGTGCTTTAGGTGCATAGGCTACGTCGCGAAGTTTTTTGTCGCCAAACTAGGCGATTGTATGATTTTATATCGTTCTGAATATACAAGAACTATGTTGCAACGTTTGGTTTTCCAAATA
This sequence comes from Lepas anatifera, assembly GCA_034440635.1. Taxonomy (NCBI): domain Eukaryota; kingdom Metazoa; phylum Arthropoda; class Thecostraca; family Lepadidae; genus Lepas; species Lepas anatifera. The sequence continues at coordinate 689,146 of JAOTON010000553.1, forward strand.
TGAATTACGGACTCTGTTCAGAGCGAAAGTTAAATTTTCCTATCTCTTAAGCATGCGCACTCTTGCCCAATGGTCTACTGCGTACTCTTGCCGGACATGCTCCCTTGGGAAGAAAGTCTTCATAAACATGTTGGCAGGCATTTTAGCGTGAGCTCCTGTCCTGGAGCACACTCCTAGCTCAGCTTTCTTACTGATGACAGACCGTAATACAATAATTTTGATAATTTAAGCATGGTCTACAAGTTTACCCAGTTAGGAAATATTACTTCAAGGGTGCCCAGAAACTTATTTTGCTCTGTACTCCCGCGGAAAGAACAGGAGCACGTTGAATTTTGGTGTGCAGCCTAGGCACTGACCTTGCTTTTTTATACCAGGGTATCCACCATCTCAGTGGTTGCTAAGTAACCAAAACAGCTGCTGCGTACCCTTATCTCCTGCGTACTCTTAACCGCCCTTACCCTACACTAAACATACCATTGGAACTGTTGATTGTACATGGGTATGTATGACCTGATTATTGACTGTGTAACCTGCCTATTGACTGTGTTTAAGCTCAAAATATGTTTCAATATTTGAAGAAAAAAAGAAGAAATTATATATGTTGCCTTGGTTCCTAATGGTAACCTCTTTTAGCTTAAAAACATTTGTCTGCATTCATATTCATTATTGGCTCAAATCAAATAGGTAAATAGCATTGCCAGCTCATGGGCCAATTTTATATCACAATAATTTGGATACTTTTCATTACTAACAGAGAAAAATTAACTCAAACAATATATAACAAAATATTAGTCCTAGCAATGTCATATGATACTGGGAGTTGATGCTTAGTTAAACCCTACCAATTATTTTTATTGAAATATCAGGCATCAGTTTTTCAGAAATGGGCTTAATTCATTATTTTCACCATGAATTGTCCCCAGAAACACTGCAGTTTTGAATTATTCCAAGGTGTGATCGTCCCATCGAAAAAAGAAACTCAATAGGCCATCAGGAAATAAAATGGGCTGCCCCTGTCTGTCCTGGTTTAGCTGTACTCTGTAAAATTTTGAGAAGCTTTACTTGAGGAATAAAACCAGTGGTTAAATTTTCCTTGAAATATTTGTTTGAAATCGCAATGTTGCTTTTTAAAAATGTGCCTAAACCATATTTCCAAATGTATATATGTAAGAAAGGCAACAAAATTTTAGTCTTAGTGACTATAACATGCTAAGGAACTTGGCTTAACTGGAGTTTTAGGCAGATCTTCAACGGACTTTCCAAGCTTTGTATGTTGTGTTGTACCAGCATGCAACTTATTCTTGGTGCGACAGTTTTGCTCATATGAATTCTGGTTGGCGACAGTTTTGACATTTTTTCCTCCCCTGAGCAAACAGAGCACATCTCCCATGCCGGTAGAGCAATTGCAATCTGATAAATACATTTGATAGGAAAATGCCATACCTTTTTCTGCTTTGTGGTTCATAATGAACTCCTGCTCTCCAGAAGTCACCTTGTGACCTAATATGATCTGAGGCCACAAAAGGTCAGAAAGTGACTTTGTTGTATATCAAATTAAAGCCAGTGACGAAACATACACAATGACGTTTATTTGAGTGCTCTAGCTTGATTAGCTCAAAGGTTATCTTAAAAATACTGTTTTTCTCCCTGGTAACCTGTGATGACCTCAGATAGGTCAAAAAGGCAAGTATCGCCCCTGGGATCTGTGAAAGAGTTCCAAGAACGCTTTCCCGAGCAATTTGAGCATCTTCAATAGTTTTTGTGACTTTCAGATCATGAGACAGTTTTTCCTCATGTTTTTTTAATGGGAGAGGTCACCTCGTAACCTGAACTCAGGTCACGAAATCGAAAAATACCGGAAATACGTCTTGTAGACCCTAAGGAGGTTATAAAGTGTAGGAAGATTCAAATTGATCGGCTTAGAAATGTAGCTATGCTAGAGCTTAAAAGTTGAAGTGAGGTAACCTTGGTTGACCTCTCTTGGTGACATGACCTTGTGTGACCCGGGGTAAAAAATTTAGGGATGGTGAGAATATGATGGGGTGAGAAGTTGAGAGATAGAGCTCTTAACCGCGGTGCTGTGCCTCGTAGTTTTTCTGCTATCCCGAAAAAAACCTTACGGGGTGTCAATCGATGCCCCTTCCCCTCCCAATGGGGCGAGGTTTAAATTGAATAACTTAGTAATGGATGATGGTAGAGCATTATTTCAAGGTTGAAAACATTATTATGAGGCAGTGGTCTGCCTCATCCTTGAAGTTATAATGAGATGCATTTTGACCTAATTTGACTTTGACCTGACCTCAAGTCATGTCAAATCCTAGATTTGACCCGATATGACCCAGTAAGGTCGTATTATACATCATTCGATTCGTCATGCTTGGAGGATCCCATTGGTTTAAATTTTTGCTCTATCTTTACTAGTTCAGATGCAATGACTGCAAACCTTCGTCTGCATGGTATCCCTATGGTGGCATGCCTTGACCTCTAGTGGCCTTAAATGTGACCTGACAAAAAAGTTATTATAATTTATATTGAACGCCGTTTACCATTGCTCGCTATCTAGCATGATTCTTGAGATCTTGGGGGGGGCGGCTATCCGCCCCTGCACGTCAAAGCGATGGTTGCTCAGACCTTCGTTAACGCGCGTGTTAAAATACAGGTCTAAATTTGAAACCATATAAGTAAAAAATATTGACCGATTTTCAAAACATTTCCACCAAACGGTGCTGCGCTCATGAATTTTCTCAAATGAGGACAATTAGCGTTTTCTGGCAGCGAACGGTCCTCCGGCCACCTTGGAAAAATAGGTGGCGGGGAAACCAATTTAGGACCACCCTCTACTGCGCGCGTTAAAACGCGCACTGGAGAGGGGCCTCGGAGGCCCCCACCTGTTTTTCCGAGGTGGCCGGAGAACCGCTCGTAGCCGAAACACGATACTTTGCCACATTAAACAGAATTTAATAGCGCGTCGATTGGTGAAGATTTTTTGAAAATCGGTCGAAAATTTTTTTACTTATAGGCTTTTAAAGTCATACCTGCATTTTGAGATCGCCGTAATCGCGCGGTCGGACCAGTTAGCTTGCATTGGAGACCGAGTGGTGAAGTCATAACACCATATAACCGGGATTATATGTCAAGGTCACCTCACATGAAGGTCAAGGTCAAGATCAAAGGTCACAGGTCCAGGTCATATGTGCACTTTCAAGGTCACTGACCACAGTGCTTCCGGTCAAATGACGTTACCCGGTCTAACGTACATTATGCTATGACATCATCGATAAGGTACCCCAATACCAAGGTCAAGGTCAAAGGTCAAGGTCAAAGGTCATTTGCAAAGGTCAATCCTCATTTCCCGCCAAACAATGGCTATAGCGTTAGTCAAAGTGTACATTATAAGTAGTATACTATATTGTGACCTTACAGGTCAATGACCTTGAATGACCTTGACCCCAAAATGGAAGGGAAGGCTCTTTGAGACCTTTTCTATATGACCCTGGTCCACCTTTAACTGATTCCCGCCATTTTCCCGCATAATCACGGCATTTACCAGTCGGTCCCCAGCATGGCCAAGTTTTGACCTTTATGACCTCGTTTGACCTTGACGATATTGACCCAGGTCAACAAAAATTGGTCATGATGTAGATCACTATAAGCCCCAACCACCTCTGAAATTGCGTTTTTCTATGCCTCTTAGTTTCCGAGATCTTAGGGGAGGGCTACCAGGCCCCCCTCAAGTGCGCGTTAGTGCCAGACCCCCTCCAGTGCGGGTGTTAAGTGATCGGCCTTGAAATGGCGTGCGCTGCATCCTGGGCCATGAAAACTGGTTTGGTGCAGGCACCCGGCCGATATGGACCGCAGCTTCTGCAGCGACAGCTGCACGTCTCAGTCTAAAGCACATCACACACTTCTCAACAGGACCAAATGACTGCTCAGTTGAACGCAATTCCGCTCCTCCCAAACTTGCAAATCAACACATATTTTAGGTACCAATGAAACAAAGGGGACAAATCTAAGTCGGAGTTGACTTCAGGTGCTGGGGTCACCATGTTCCCAAAACCCGTTGCACCCGTCAACCATGGTGTTGATTTTTATTTGCTAGCATTTTTTTACAAGACAGCTATAATTCCTATCAATCATGTGCAGAGTTAACCGAGCTGCATTTAAACCCTGGTACAATATTAATTCGAAATTTGGGTTTTTGCTTCTGTAGCATGAAACCGAACTCTATTTGAACCCCCATCGTATTTTATTATTATTTAGTCTATGACCTGTACGTCACTGCCTTCACGGTCTTATCATGAACTGTTTATGGTCACTGCCCTCGCACGGGTCATCAAATAACCATTTTTTTCTGCTGACTGAAAAACATTTTTGGAAATAAAAAATTGGTTCCAAAATAGCGTCCCACGTCCCTTCAGGGACGTACATTTTTGAAAACGACTGCGGGTGCCCAGATGAAAAACAATGTGCTTAGCTCTCCCACGGACATGATGGACGCCATGACATCAATTGCAAGTCATTAGAATGGAGAACGTGAAAATGTGGAGATGATTTAACACTGCTTGGACGTTTCATTCGGGAAGCCCGGGCATCACTAAAGAGACAATCTACATCCTCGCTATGTGTTTTGCAGCCTTTTTCAACTTCAATGAGCACTTTTTTGTGGGAGGGGAAATATATATATATATATATATATATATATATATATATATATTCGAATAGTTCGGCAAAATGTTCTCTTTGAGGCAATGACGGTTAAATTGCATAGCACTCGCGCACTTGGATATTTTTCTTTTGAGTTTTTCTATTTTTCGTGTGGTGGTTTTGATTTCAGTCGTTAATTCGTTTAAAAGGTTAGCAAAACTCATTAATTAGGACTAGTTTCCACTGTATTGCTTACAACAGTCATCTTCAGCATTAAATATTTGCTCATAGTTTTCACTCCGCAATTCAAAAACATGTTTTTAAATATCGCGAGAACGAGCATCAAAACAGTACCACTTCCTCAGTAGCTACCTCACCTATTCTACACAATGCATCTAGGTATTTCCATAAAAACATTAACATAGTTTGAGCGTATAACAATTACATGTACTACATTTCAAAACACGAATTACATGAATTAATTACATTTTGCATCAGTCACATGCGGCATATATTCATTAACAATGAACATTGATCATCATCTCATCCCCCAAAGCGTATATATAAGCGTATATCCCCCAAAGCGTATAAATATCCAAGTGCGCGAGTGCTATACAATTTAACCGTCATTGCCTCAAAGAGAACATATTGCCGAACTGTTCGAATATAAGACTTCACGACCCGGCAGCCAAGAGGATGCACCTTACCAAGGAGTTTAGAAGAAACCTAATAAGCTTTCAACTAAAGAAAAAAGAACGGAAGTACGACAAACTGAGAAAGAAACTAACAGAGATATACAATACTTTTCTAAAGTGTTATATTGAGCTAGAAACTAAGCACGGATTTTAAAAGAACTAGAGGAAAAGTATGAAAACGCCCAGCATGCAGACAAGGTGAGGATAACCAAAAAGCTTTCTCGTCTCTATGGTGGGAAATTCTTTCTATCTGATAAGAAGCAAGGATACATTAACTTATCATCAGTGCAACTGACAGAAGCCCAACATACCCTCTTGAACTTAGGATTAAATTGTCACTTTCAATCCAAGAGTGAGATTATAGAAAAAAGGACCGAACTAGAAATGCTCTATGAAGACCTACTTAAGCTAGAAAATGAGAGCAAGATCAGAATAAGCAGGAGCCTGAAAGGACAGCTTATCGGAGAAGGCTCGAAGCTAAGAGGAACGATAAAAGTAAACTTCTGACTGAAGAACTACGCAAGGCCGCTAAGGAACTTCGAGAGGACAAGCGTATTATTATACGAAAAGCAGATAAGTCGCCTGTCGTCGTTATATTAGATCGAGGTGTTTATTCTCAGAAGCTGAATGATATAATTTCTGACCAAACTAAGTTTAAACGAATCACAGCTGATCCTACGAACAAACTAAAAGTGAGAGTTAACCGTATTATCAGTGCTGCCAATGCGTTAAAAGGAGGAGTTCACTTTTCTAAAATAGTTGGTGAATATTCCCCTGGATATATCTATGGTACAGTTAAAACCCATAAAGAAGGAAACCCATTAAGACCCATAATTTCTCAGATTAGCACACCCACCTATAGATTCACAAAAAGATTGAACAACCTATTGAAACCGTACATTCCAGCTAAGTACTCTGTCGAATCTGTAGAAGAGTTCCTTGACCTGTTGAGGACAAAGAAACCGCGGGGAATTCTCGCTTCAATTGATGTAACTAGCTTGTTCACCAATGTACCAATTAACAAAACCATAGACATCATAGTAGATGAAGTGTATCACTCACATACTAATGGCCTCCCAACGCTTAACCTACCGGAGAAAATTCTCCGAGACCTCCTCTATGCATGTACAGCAGACTCTCCATTCAGGAGTCCAGACGGTTGCCTGTATGTCCAAAAAGACGGAGTGGCCATGGGCTCGCCCTTGGGACCACTCTCCGCAGACTTCTACATGGCCCACATTGAAAATAAAGTCTTGAGGGAAACAGAAACCGCCCCACTAACGTATGTTCGATATGTTGACGACATATTTACAGAAACCACAGACTTAAAACAGCTTAATCACCTTATCAATAAACTTGAACATGCATCGGTGCTTAAGTTCACTTATGAGCTCGGCCGCGACAACGTGCTACCATTCCTAGATGTTCTCATTGAAGCAACCGACAGTAAATTTCTAACCAGTGTGTACATAAAACCCACAAACCAAGGTATTGCAATGAATGCGTATAGTGAATGTCCAGTATAAACGTAGCGTACTTAAAGCCTAATAAAGTCTAATACTGTTCCACCAACCAAAACATGCATGAAGAGCTGAATCGCACAAAACAAATTTTAGTATCCAACGGCTACACAAATCATGACATAGACACAGAAATAAACAGACAACTATCGAAAACAGAAAAAACAGAGACAACCGTCACACAGACACACCACATCTACTACAGAAACAACATGAGCAGCGCACACAAAACAGATGAGAGAATACTTTTTTCCAATTTTTTTTCATTTTTTTTATTTCATTTTCCATATAGACAGGTGAAGAGGCAAAGGACATGAACAGCAGATAAGAAACATGAGAGAGGCAAGCATTGGCGGATCCAGAAAAAAGTTTTGGAGGGGGCCAAAACATCGTTTTGGGGGCCAAATCGAGAAAAAATCGCAAAAAGCATAGGATTTAAAAAAACGGCCAATAGTCGGTCGTTTTGGGGGGCCAAAAGATACTATTTCGGGCTTTGGGGGAGCCATGGCCCCCTGGGCCCCCCTGGATCCGCCAGTGGAGGCAAGCAATAGTCATACAGTACAGCACAAGGTGAGTATGTTGTGATATTAGTATGTTATGAGATTAGGACAAATAATAATGCTGGTCAGTAGAAATAACACAAAAACAAAGCAGAAAAACAAAAGAGAGAAGCAATACAAAATAAAATGAGCAGACAGATCATCCAAAACGTGCCTAACAAAACAAATAAAATGACGGAAAAAACTAACCAATTATAATTATATGTTTGATTGAAGTTGTGGGCCCACTTAAGGATATCATTAGGCGCAACGTAGAGTGCAAAAACCGAGAAAGTCTCCAACTTCACATATACTACCAAACACAGAAAACACGCAACCTTGTCATGACCAGCAAGCCAGTCGAGACAGTGCCGTTGAAGCGCACCAATGTGGTGTATAAATTATCATGTCCACATGAGGGTTGTAGACGTCATGCCGAACACTACATTGGTGTGACTACAACGACATTGTCTCGACAGCTCACCATGCATCTGCAGGATGGAGCCATCAAGCAGCATATGAAAACTACACACAACACAGAACTCACAAGGCAAACACTAGTCCAGAACACACGCATCATCGCTTCCACCAATGACGCTCGAAAACTAGCAGTCCTCGAAGCAAAAATCGTTCCTGTATATATATATATGTATATATATATATATATATATATGTTACAGTTCGTATGCGAAATCCGTTTGTTTGCAAACAAACTAGTTCGTTTGCAAACTATCCAGAAAAAAGATATCACCAGAGAAAAGATATCCAGCAGTTTCAATCGTTTAAAATTCCTTCAAGACTGTATCATTGAACAAGTTTTACCGAAATCAGCTCCTCAACAACTTAAAAGAAAAGATCATCCCTTTAGTGCTTCTGCGCGTTCTTTCCTTGAAGAAACATGTGCTGAGATAAAAGACAAGATATATGTCCTAAAAGACGAACAAAAGGGAATACAATTGTCGACATCATTACGAATAAAGCTCAACAAATTCAAAGACAAACAACAAGCGAAACTCAAACTCAAACTGAAGAATCTGTGCGATGCTAGTCCATGGAAGGAAGCTGGGAACGTTGACATAGTTACAAATTTATCAACACGATCACTCAGTAATTATGAAAAAGAAGCGTTATCTCTTGGTTTCAAGCTTGATACAGGCAGAGACAAAGATCATTATGTAGATCATCTCCGTAGGAACTACAAATATAACGAGGATGATATAGAGAAGTGATTTATACAAGGCATTCTGTTATGCTGTAAGGCTCTAACGGACAAAGAACCTGATAAACTACCTAGAAGATACATGAACGCGTTGAAGAGCCTTGCCAATGACCCGTCAATAATCATTACTTAAGCGGATAAAGGGGGAGGAGTTGTGATATTGGATAAGGCTGCATACATAAACAAAATGAAGAATCTCTTACAAGACACAGATACAGGAAAAAGCTTCTGAATTTATTGGAAAACTCAGTAAGAAATTCAACCAAGAAACAAGAAAACTGTTACAAAAGTCTGAAAAGGGAAAACAACTCCTTCACCTTCTGGAAGAGGCTCCTACCGCACCACGAATGCGCGGTCTTCCAAAGCTGCACAAAACAAATATACCGATGCGTCCCATTACGTCAGGGATTGGCAGTGCTCCTCATCGTATCGCCAAAGTATTAGCAAGACCCCTATCAAGCTCGTTGGGTGCCGTCAGCGACGCACACCTCCAGAATACTGACTATACTGAATACTGAATACTGAACTACTCATGATAAAAATTAAGGACATCGACATCTCAGATACGTTTCTAGCTAGTTTTGATGTTAAGTCATTATTTACGAACGTTTCAGTAGAGGGGGCAATGAAAGCTATCGAATCCGTAACAAAGAACATGAACCGTGACCAACTGCCCTTACCAAAACAAGACTATTTAAAATTGCTAAAAACGTGCATGAATTTTGGTGGTTTCACTTTCAACTCGGATGAGTACTTTCAACACAGTGGTCTTGCGATGGGTTCACCGTTAAGCCCAGTTGCTGCATGCCTATACATGGAATGGCTTGAAAAACATCCTTACCTAGAGATAATGGGGTCAAATGTGATCTGGGCTCGATATGTCGATGACATATTAGTTGTAGTCCCCAATGATATGAACTTAGAAACTAATCTCAATCAACTAAACTCAGTTGATCCTAAAATCCAGTTCACCATTGAAAAAGAACATCAGAGAACTCTAGATTTCCTTGACGCAGAGATTGTTAGGAATGCCGAAGTTAAATTCAAAGTATATCGAAAGCCAACGAACAAGGAATGCTATGTACATTATTACTAAGGTCACAGTGATAGGATGAAGCGAGGAGTAGTATTGGGATTTTTTCTTAGGGCCTTCCGTATTTGTAGTGATGAATGCCTGCAAGATGAGATAGAACATATTATGACCTCATTCACGAAGCTAAAATATCTCAGAGGATTTCTGATAAATATGAAGAAGAAAGCTCTAGATATAAGAAAACGATCCGCGAAATCCAACACTAAGGAACAGATACGATGTATTACGATACCTTACTCCAAACCTGCTGAAATTATTGCAAACAAACTTGAAGAAACGGGTTGCAAAGTAGCATTTTGTTCCGTTAAAAAAATTAGTAGCATCTTAGCGAAAAAGAAAGATCAGATGACCCAGAACCAAAAAGTGTAGTGTACCAGGTGCCGTGCGGGTCGTGTACGAAATCGTACATAGGTGAAACAGGAAGGGGTCTAAAAACAAGATTAAAAGAACATAGAAGAGACCTTCGAAACAACTCAGAATTCAGTGCATTTGTCATACATTCCATGAAAACAAATCATCTACAAAACTGGGATAGAACTAAAATTATAGCAGTTTGTAAAAACAAAGATAATAGGAGAGCTACAGAAGCAGCACATATAGCTAAAAATGATACTTTTAACCTTAGGCCAGGCTTCATGAAATGGGCAAAATCTGCGGCTGTATTAGGAGTTGGTTAAACAATGAGAGAGAAATAATAATAGTTTATATAATAATAACAAAAACAATAACGATGATAAAATAAGAATAGAACATTATTTAGAACAGTGATAAGTCTAGAATGTCTCGAAGCTTGCTTGTATACATTACAGAATAATTCAAGAAGCGATATTGGAATATCCTCTAAAACGGCGCCTTTCTGGTTCTGTCGCACGATAATTTTGCAAAAAAATCCAAACCATGAAACTGCTGCATGTCTTGATGACGGGTTCCTTATCCCTCCTACCCAAGGCCTTTAAATGTAAAGGTAGAACGCTCCCTTCTCAAAAAATGGCAACCTCTGTTTCTAGAGACTTTTACGTTTGTGACGTCAGCAGTTGACTACCTATCTCCATCACTTGCTCTTTCCTCTCTTGCAGACGATGACGTTTCAGAGGAGGAGGAGGAAGTAGCCCAAAGGCCTCATGAAAACTGAAAGGCCTATCGCGTTTTGTCATGAACGTAAACCCACCGTCCCTGGCCCTGGTTTTGTTAATGACGTCACACTCTGGCTTGATGATGGCAGCAGATCAAGCTCGGCAAACTTCATAGGACCAGAGAGCTGGCTCTTATTTCAAGGGCAGCAGTTTGGTCAGCTGGGATAGCTGTATGAGCATATTCACACTTGGAACCAGCATCAAGGCATGTTGAGTTCAAGTAGCTTTTAATGAGCCTTTCCTGTGCGGATGATGCACCTGAGCGAACAGTGAAACTCAGCAAGGATTTCATAGGAAGCGCCAGGGCGGAATCTGGTCTCCAGAACACATTGGCTGTCGTGGCTGATCATTGGAAGTAAGTCAGGACTAAGAGAGACGGGAAGTTTGGCAAGAGTGAACCGAAGAAGATGCACCCATAGCTTCAACAGCATCCTACAATGCTGGCAGAACTTGCGACGATAATTTTGTGAGAGAGCAATTAAGCGTTACGATCAAATCCCTTCAATGTCTTCACCAATCAGTTTTTTTCCACGAAAATGAAGTAAAAAAGACCAAGATTGCACATAAAGAATTCGATTAAGGTCAGTTTTTCACAATGTAAAACGAAGCTAACAGTTGCTAAAGGTGTTTTTTTAACTGTTTAATTTGCCTTATTTTCTGTCAACAAGCACAATGAAAATTTAGCTCCCATCTGTATCACAACTATGACGCCCGAGCCACACCGTAGTTAGGTTTAACTAATCTTGTAGATTTGATGCGAAATTTAAGTCAGCCAAAAGGCCAGGGGATCTATAAAAGTAGCAATAGGAATTTTCTTACGTCGCAAACATTGTGATTCTAGCGTAGTGCTTCCAACCTCATCATTTCGCAGTTGGCAGAAGTGGTTAATGGCCGCCTGCCGTGCCCGCACGCAAGACGCCATAGGGTGTATGCATGGAAAAAGTAGGGGCAAAAAGCCAGCGTGTAAAGTTGTCAGAGCTGGGTGATTTTTTGCACCAGACATCAACATACGATGAATAACCAGGAACTACCATGCGCATTTCAAAATTCGAATTTTTATTTTCTAAGGGACGGTCTAGGTGACCATGTTACCCCATTAGGTGGGGCGAAATTGATTTTTGCTACTTTTTTTATAAACTTTACGCATATTTTAATAGGATAATTGCAGACACATAGCTGCTTGCACAGTGGTAGATAAATGTCTGAAGTATCTCTAAAGCCAAAATAAGAACGAAACAAGCTCGTTAAGTCATCGAAAAGTCACACCATCGTTACGGTCTCTGTGACCCCACTTTCCCCTACGGCGGTGCTCTGCGCCACCGTTTTTTCAGTTTCACCGAAAAAACCCGATGCAGGGGATAGTGGTGTTCAAACACCCCCACCGAGACGATGGTTAAAGCAATGGCTGTCGACGGTTTCTGTATAGTGTGACATTCGCCTGTTTTAATAATTGTTGGGCTTTAACCCTATTTCCAACGGGCTCCCGGTTACCCCTATCTCCAACAGGGGTGAGGTGGGCACATCCCCCCCTAAGATCTGAAAATATTCCCGGCCGATTTTAAAAATTCAATTCCTCTTGCGCCAAACTCTATTTTGAAATGAATAAAATTTCAAAATTGAGGGTAGGGTGTTCAGAATATACAAAATTTCTGTCTTTTCTAGATTATCCGTAACTCTTGTCGCTTAGGCTTGATTTTCATGAAACTAGTATGGATTGACAAGGAATTGCTTGGAAATGGTCATATCTCTCATTTAGGCGAAATTAAAAATTCAAGGGCTATGATATCCTTTTATCATATCATACACGAATGGGATCAATACATCCTTATTTTTACCCCTCCCGTCCATTCTGTAGGCAGTTTATTCACTTTAAAAGAGTTCGAATGGATAACATTGTAGACCCCCATTTTGAGCTCCTGGAACCGCCTATGGCTAAAATATATCGAAATACACATCAACTGTTACCCCAAATCTCATTTAGTGTTACAACTAAATGCATAATTACAATGATTTGTCCCATTCAGTGCACACACAACACTAAAATAAACTGGAGGGCGAGTGACACCCTAATTACGGTACCTGAGCACGCCTATGATCTCTTATTATCATATAATACACATATGAGATCAATGCATGGTTATGTTTACCCCTCCCGAACGTTCTGTACGCAATCTATTTACTTTGGAAGAGCTCAGATGGATAACATTGTAAACCCCCATTTTGAGCTTCTGGAACCGCCTAAGGCCAAAATTATATCAAAATACACATCAAGTGTTATTCTTTATAGCAGTAATAGCATTCAAATATTACAACTGCCGCCAATTCGGAACAGACAGCTTTATTGTAGGACAAACGCAACACCGTCGACAATGCTCGGCTTCTGGATAAAACACCCCAAATTAGCGAGCCATAGCCATGGCTGGAAATCCCGGGGGGTTGGGGGTCAGGACCCATGGATTTTGAGTCTCCCATAGGCTTTGTATAGGACTTGTATTGCCGTACCAGCGTTAACCCACCCAGGACCCCCGTGGATCGAGAAGAGATTTCTAGCCATGGCCCTAGCTCCGCCTCTGGCGAATGTATATTTAAAAAAATTAAGAAACATGCGCTATTTCGTTTTAAGAAAAGTCTCAAAATTTCAAGAGCTTATCTCAAACCGTTTCGGAGATACCACAGAAAAACCTTAGGGGTGGGCAGAATCTGCCCCCTGTTGGAAATAGGGTTAACGATGCACCAACCGCCGGGGTCATACGGCGTCGCCAACTCTCACCCTCATGGATGGGAATTCGTCTCTTTTAACCGTGAACGTTAGAATAGAAACTGAAAATTCCGACGCTGAGCATGAGCGTCAAAAAGTGGGGTGGGGGGGGGTTAACGGGGACGCACTCCGCCCCTCCCAAACTGGTCCAACGTGCCAATACAAAGTCTGGAGTAAGTGCGCAATTACTAGAAGAAATATAACAAAACATAGGCATTGCTGTTTGTTCGTTACCTCTCCTTTATTCTGTCGAATTATGGAACAGACGTAGAAAAATCATGAAACTAATTAAACGTGATCCCAATCCCATGTGATGCTCCCCCATCGGACGCTGCACCGCGGCCGGGTACTTACATTCGCAAAGATACTTCCTCTCCGCTGGCCGGCAAAATCACTGTCAGTGCACCCACCACCAGCCTCAACGTCACCCACGGCATCCTGCTTTCTCAGAGGTCACCACAGGTCACCACCGACCGCCGACGGCCACAAACGGTCACAATTGGTCAGCGGTGGCCGGCAGCATGCCTCGCCGGAGCAGTTCGTCGCTGTGTCGCCGTCGGCGCCACCCCACCCTGCAGCTGTGCCCCCGTCGCGGCGCGCTATCGATTGTCTCGGTATGGACGCAGCGCCTGCCGCCTGCCGCCCGGGCGACGGAGCTGCCACCTGGCTACACCAGCGCCATCTCAGAGTGGAGGTGTAGGGCGGAGAAATCGCTACCTCGATCGTGGAAAGCGTTCAGATGCAATCACGGACGTTTCAGATGCAACTGGCATTCTTGTTTTACTGCTCTGCATGGGTATAATTTATTAAGTGTATCAGTGGGCGAGGAAGAGGTCTCAGACAGGATAGTTTCGGGTGTGGGGAAAGGGACCAAATTGTAAATTGTTGTGGGAAAGGGATCGAAATTGTATCCAACAACTACGTACACATTTGCAGGGCCTCGTCTAACATACAAACTAGGTGGGACTCGTCCCACCTAGTTTGGCCAGATCCCATCTAGTTCAGTAAAAAATCCCACCTAGTTTATACTGGCTTGGGTGGAAACTATTTGTAATAAAACACTCATTTAAGTTCAAAAACTTTCTATAATATGTGTACATCACAAGAGACCTACTCACGGTCTGTATTTCTTAAGTTCCATCTACTGCATGTCTTATTTTGGACCATCATAAGCTGAGCTTAACACGCGCATTGACGGGGTCTGAGCCATCTTCGCATTGACGGGGGGTGGGTACCCGCCCCCTAAGATCTCAAGAACCACGGTAGATAGCGAAAAACGGTAAACGGCGTTGGGCTGCCCATCCACTTCTTCATCGAAAACATTTGAACTATTTTTTTGTCAGGTCACATTTAAGGTCACGAGAGGTCAAAACATGCCCGTCATAGGGATAACATGTAAATTCAGTTTTTTTCGGCCATTACATCTGAACAAGTAAAGATAGAGCAAAACGACTTGAACTATATGAATCCTCTTAGCAGGCCGAATCGAATGTTATATGATTTAACCTTGCTAGGTCAAATCAAGGATTTGACCTGACCTGAGGTCAGGTCGGGGTCAAATTATATAAAATACATATCATTAGAACCGCAAAGCCCAGGCGAGTCTAATGCAGCTAAAATAAATGCTCTATCACCATCCGTTACTGAGTTATTCCGTAAAAAACTATTTTTCCCATGTATTTCCAATGGAGAGGTCATGCCTCGTACCTGACCTTAGTTTATCGACATCAAAAATACCGGAACATATTTTAGAGAACTCGGTGGGGCCATTATGTGATATGAGTTTCAATCGGATAAGTTCACCCTGCTCCGACTTATGCTATCTTAAACTTTTTTTGAGGTCGGGTCACTTGACCTGTACTGGTGACCTGACCTGAGATGACCTAACCTTAAAATTTTCACAGAAGTTGTAAAAATGATGAGGGAAAAGGTATACCAAGTACGGCGGCGCTACGCGCCGCCGTTTTTCTACTTTCTCCGAAAAACCCGAGGGGGGGCGGGTACCTGCCCCCCGTTAATGCGCGTGTTAATTTAATGACCATACAAATGTGATGTGTTACGTAAATTCTGGTCAATAGCAGCAAAAACGGCAAAATGGGCCGCAACAGGGCAAAAATCAGCTCATTGACCTGACCTGGAAGGTGACTTTATGACCTAAGGTCATAAAAATTGGTACCAATTGTGAGTACTCGTGAGGACCAACACGCTGGATTTTACCGCCAAGCTCTACATCAATTAGGGGCCAATCGCGAGGGGGTCGCAGCAACCCCTCCCTGTACGGGCGAAGGTGGCGAAAACCTGAGTAGGTGCAAAGGTTAAACTGGGTGTCTGTATGTACAGAATTGCGCGTCGATTGGTGAAGGAGCTCTGAAAATCACTGAAGCATTTTTTACTTACAGGCTTTCAAATTCTGACCCATATTTTGAGACCGTCGCAATCGGGTGGTCGCACCAGCTCACCTACACTGTAGACCAAACATCATATGACCAGGCTATATGTCAAAGTCAACTGAAGTGAAAGTCAATGTCAAGGTCAAAGGTCAAGTTTATCCGGTCAAGGATATCCACCCCAGTTATCCGGTCAGATGACATTATTTAGTATGACGTATGTTATGCTATGACTTCATATTCAGGACTACTCAAGGTCAATGTCAAGGGCACATGACGAGTTCAGATGTTTTTCCAAGGCCAAACCCTCACTTCCCAGCTAAAGGCTGCTATAGTGCCAGTTATATTATACATTAGTGGAAATACCTCATATGTTTACGTCATATGTCATTGAACTTGAATAACATTGATCCCAAAACTTTAGGGAACATTGTGTTGTACCTTTCCTCAATGACCTTAGTCCGCTTGTGGCGGTTTTTTGGCATTTTCGCGCATACTCACGGAATTTCCCAATATGTATCCAGCACAACCAGATTTGACATTTACGAGTTCATTTTACCTTTAACACGCGCATTGACGGAGGTGGGGTAACCGCCCCCTGGGGTTTTTCAGAGATAGCATAAAAACGGCGGCGCGTAGCGCCGCCGTAGGTTACCCTACTTGGCATACCTTTTCTCTCATCATGTTTACAATTTTTTTAAACATTTTAAGGTTAGGTCATCTTAGGTCAGGTCACCAGTACGGGTCAAGTGACCTGACCTCAAAAAATTTAAGATAGCATAAGTCGGAACAGGGTTAACTTATCCGATTGAAACTCATATCAAAATGTGCCCACCAATTTCTTTAATATATGTTCCAGTATTTTTGATATTGATGACCTAAAGTCAGGTACGAGCCATGACCTCTCCATTGGAAATACATGGGAAAATGTTTCTAACTGAATTACTTAGTAACAGATGGCGATAGGCGATTATTTCAACTGCATTAGATTTGCCTTGTCTTTTGCAGTTGTCTTTGCAGTTCTAATGATATGCATTTTATCGATTTGGACCTAGATTTGACCTCAGGTGAGGTCACATCCTCAGGTGAGGTCATATTATATATCATTCGATTCGGCTTGCTGCGAGGATTCATATAGTTCAAGTTGTTTTGCTCTATCTTTACTTATTCAGATGTAACGGCCGAAAACCTTCAGTTGCATGTTATCCCTATGACCATGAGCGCCGAAAGCGGGGGGGACGGGGGACGCGTCCCCCCCTGTTGGCCAACCAGGGGGACGTCCCCCAAAATTTTTGGGTCAATGGTCATTAATGCTGTCAGTTACCGAATATGCTCAAAATTCGCCTCCCCCGGTCAGCACCAGCCCGGGTCTGTCCCCCCTGCGAAAATTCCGTGGCGGCGCCCCTGCCTATGACAGCATGTTTTGAGCCCTAGTGACCTCAAATGTGACGTGACAAAAAATGCTTCAATATTTTCGATGGAGAATTGGATGGGCTACCCAACGCCGTTTACCGTTTTTTGCTACCTAGCGTGGTTCTCGAGATCTTCGGCGTAGGGAGGGGGGAGGGCGTCAAAGCAAAGGAGGCTCAGACCCCCGTCAATGCGCGTGTTAAGATATTGACCCAGGTCACTGAAACTTTGCCTTAAGATAGATCACCGTCGCCCGTACACAGCGCCCAGTGGGCGCTTTCTAGCCCTCTTGGTTTACAAAATCTCAAGAGAAGGGAGTACTTTAGAGCCCCCTCTACTGCGCATTGACGCCAGACCCTTCTCCATTGCGCGTGTTAACACGCGCATTAGCGGGGGTCTGAGCCACCTTCGCTTTGACGGGGGGTACTCGCCCTCCCCTACGATCTCGAGAACCACGCTAGGTAGCGAAAAACGGTCAAGAGTGATGGGTAGCCCATCCACTTCTTCATCGAAAATATTTTTACCATTTTTGTCAGGTCACATTTAAGGTCACTAGAGGTCAAAACATGCCGTCATAGGGATAACATGTAAATTAAGGTTTTCGTTCATTACATCTGAACAAACAAAGATAGAGCAAAACAATTTGAATTATATGAAACCTTGCAGCAAGCCGAATCGAATGTTATAGAATATGACCTTGCTAGGTCAAATCCAGGATTTGACATGACCTGAGGTCAGGTCAAGGTCAAATAAAATAAAAATTATATCATTAGAACTGCAAGGACAAGGTGAACCTAATGCAGTTAAGATAAAAGCTCTATCACCATCCGTTATCAAATTAGTTAGTTAAAACCTATTTCCCATATATTTCCAATGGAGAGGTCATGGCTCGTACCTGACCTTAGGCCATCGATATAAAAAATACCGTAACATATTTTAGAGAAATCGGTAGGCCCATTATGTGCTATGAGTTTCAATCGGGTAAGTTCACCCTGTTCCAACTTATGCTATCTAAACTTTTTCTTAGGTCAGGTCACTTGCCCTGTGCTGGTGACCTGACCTGAGATTTCCTAAACATAAAAATTTGACAAAACTTGTAAACATGATGAGCGAAAATGTATGCCAAGTACGGTGGCGCTATGCGCCGCTTTTTTATGATATATCCGAGAAACCCGAGGGGGCAGATACCCGCCCCCGTCAATGCGCGTGTTAAACCATCCAGGATCTCCTTTGGCCGAGAAGAGTTCTCCAGCCTCGCTAATTGCAATGAATGGGATAAGTTTATAGGACATTCTAAGACTGCTTGATAAAAATTCAGTCATAGGTGAATGGGAAGGAATGGGAGGTGAACGCCACCCCGGTAGCTCAGTTGGTAGAGCGTTGGGATCCGGCCCGCTGCTCAGAAGCATGCAGTGGCAGTGCATGTCCAGGCTTGGGATCGGTTCCCCTGAGACGCTCCGGCGCTCAATAGTTTGCCCGACGTCGTTCGGCTGGCAACCGACTGGTGAGAGGGTGACCTGAGCGGGGCGGCCGTCCCTGTGCTTTGTGGGACGTTAAACTTTGGCTTCTAAATTAACTCTCCATTGAGGGAGTTGCTCGTTCGGGTGGTGGGGTCGGGGTCTCCGTGACAAGTCCCTTGAGGACTTTAGTGAGACTCCGACTCCAGCAGCCGTACTGGGAACAAGTTGGACAAAAATTTATAAAAAAGGTAGGCAAAGTAATTCCCAACCCCCAAGTTTGGCATAGGCGGATAAAGGTCCAGCGATATGAAGGTATCAATACCTGTGGCATATATGTATGTAACATGTTTTTTTCAATATTAACAATATTTATCATCTCCAACTTTTTATTTTTTGGATTCGCCTCAGAGGCCTATGTAACAGAATAACAGAACTATAGAAATAAGTAATATAAGTTTTAACATCCACCCCGCTGCGGTCCCTCCCATGACGCACAGGGGGGCGCTTTTCGCTCCCCTGAGGGCGGCGTATTTCGCCCCTCCCTCCCCCTCCGTATCTCATTTCCAAGAAAAGCTAAATACAAATTATGGAAGGTGTTTGAAAGCTCTTGAAGAGACAAAGAGAAGGTATGTAAGCATTTTCATATCAGGGCA
Organism: Lepas anatifera; assembly: GCA_034440635.1. Taxonomy (NCBI): domain Eukaryota; kingdom Metazoa; phylum Arthropoda; class Thecostraca; family Lepadidae; genus Lepas; species Lepas anatifera. The sequence continues at coordinate 708,657 of JAOTON010000553.1, forward strand.
ATATTGAGGTCAGCATAGGTCAAAGAAGGTTCCTTACGTTTTCAACAGGGCAGTGTACGTTTCCATCTCTATATTTTGACTCAGCGGAGCTAGAGCAAATACTCATGCATCATTGGATTCCTCTCATCGTGGCAAATCGAATGATGTATAATATGGCCTTGCTAGGTCGAATGGTGAAAATGACCTGACATCGAGCAAATTCAGTGTCACAGCGTGACCTGATATGGTTATGTTGCATATCAATCAATTCACCGTGACAAAATAAACACAATGCATGCAAAATGGGAACTTTATTCCATTTCAGGGAGAAGTTATTGGCAAAACAATCACTGTATGCTCCTGTGACCTTCTGTGACCTATGAGAGGTCAGATGGTCAAATACTGAATTAAATGGTCAAGAACGTGGTAAGAATACACGGTTTAACGATTTTCAGCTTCAACTATCCAGTATTTACTAAATACAAGCTCTTTCTATTCTTAACACGCGCCCCGCTGGGGGGCGAAATTCGCCCCTCCCGGTTTTTCCCAAATAGCTTAAACACGAAGAAACGCAGAACAACGAAACTTACGGTACCTTATCCCTTATCAATTTTACATACCTCACCAAATTTTCTAGTTAAGGTTATGTCACGTCAAGGAGCTATTCAGGGTCAAGTGACCCGACCTCAAAACCTAAAATTACGAGTGTGAAGCAGTGCCCAGGGAACAATAGCGAACCGATCAGCTTGAAACTTCCAAAATATGATAACGTTATTAGGGGCTACAAATCTGCTATCTCGAAATTTTGATATTGGTGACCTAAGGTGGGGTCAATTTTTTTATCACCCCATTATAAGTCTAAGGTGAAAAATAGAATGGACTCGTTTTCAGTAAACACTGGATAGATAAGGCTGCAAATCCTCAAACTATCTATTCTTACCACGATCTTGACCATAAAGTTGAGTTTTTGAGCATCTGACCTCTCAAAGGTCATTTTAGGTCACGGGAGCAGAGAGCGATTGTTTTGCCAATAACTTCTCACTGAATTGAGATAAAGATCCCATTTTGCTTGCATTGTGTTCATTTTCTCATGGGGAGTCGATTGATTTGCAAAATGACCATACCATGTCACTCTGTGACCCTGACCTAGGTCGAGGTCAGGTCATTCTCACTATTTGACCTAGCAAGGTCATATTATACATAATTCGATTTGCCGCGATGCATAAAGATTTGCTCTAACTCCCCTGAGGGCAGATCTAGAGAGGGAAACGTACACGGCTCTGTTGTAAGCCTATGGAGCATTTTTTGACCTATGCTGACCTCAATATTGACCTGACATAAAAGTTATTCTTATAAATTTTTTTCGTCTTGTCACGAGCTTTCGAATGCTGCCCGTAATTTTCCTTTAGCTTTCGTGGGGAATGAGATACGGAGGGGGAGCGAAAAACGCTCCCCCAGCGGGGCGCGTCATGCAAGGGACCCCAGCGGGGCGCGTGTTAACACGCGCATTGACGGGGGCGGGTACACGCCCCCCCTAGGGTTTTTCGGAGACAGCATAACAACGGCGACATGTAGCGCCGCCGTACTAGGTATACCTTTTCTCTCATCATTTTTACAACTTTTGCTAAGGAAAATTTTGAGGTCAGGGCATCTCAGGTCAGGTCACCAGTACAGTTCAAGTGACCTGACCTAAAAAAAAGTTTAATATAGCATAAGTCGGAACAGGGTGAACTTATCCGATTGAAACCCATATCACATAATGGGCCCACCAAGTTCCCTAAAATATGTTCCGATATTTTTTATATCGATGACCTAAGGTCAGGTACGAGCCATAACCTCTCCATTGGGAAAACATGGGAAAATTTGTTTTAACTAAATAAATTAGTAAGGGATGGTGATAGAGATTTTTTTAGCTGCATAATTTTTGCCTTGTCTCTGCAGTCCTAATGGTATGCATTTTATCTAATTTGACCTTGACCTGACTTCAGGTCAGGTCAAATCCTTGATTTGGCCTAGCAAGGTCATATTATATACTATTCGATTCGGCTTGCTGCAAGGATTCATTCAGTTCCAGTTGTTTTGCTCTATCTGTACTTGTTCAGCCGCAATGACCAAAAAACCTTCATTTACATACATGTTATCCCTATGACGGCATGTTTTGACCTCTAGTGACCTTAAATGTGACCTGACGAAAAATGGTTTGAATATTTTTTATGGAGAAGTGGATGGGCTACCCAACGCCGTTTGCCGTTTTTCTCTACCTAGCGTGGTTCTGGAGATCTTGGGGGGGGGGCGGGTACCCGTCTCCCCCCGTCCAAGCGAAGGTGGCTCAGACCCCCGTCAATGCGCGTGTTAATTATAGACTTATAATGGGGAGGCCAAAAACCGAACCCACCTTAGGTAAAAAATAACAAAATTCCGAGACATCAGATTTAAAGACCCCAATGACCTCATCATATTGTGACAGTTCGAAACTGATCGGTTGGCTGATGTTCCTTAGGTACGGCTTCAAGCTCGTGATTTTATGTTTTGAGGTCGGGTCGGTTGACCTTGAATAGATCCTTGACCTGAAATGACCTGACCTGAAAAAAATTTGGTCAGAAGCGTAAAATTAATTAGGGATAACGTACTGTAAGTTTCGTTGTTCTGGGTCTCTTCGTTTTGAGCAATTTGAGGAGAACCAGGAGGGACGAATTTCTACCCCCTCGCGTGGTGCGTGTTAACACGCGCATTGACGGGGGCGGGTACCCGCCCCTCGGTTTTTCGAGACAGTGAAACGGGGCGCGTAGCGCCGCCGTACTGGTATACCTTTTCCTCATCATTTTTACAACTTCTGTGAAAATTTTAAGGTTAGGTCATTCAGGTCGGTACCAGTAGGTCAGTGACCCGACCTCAAAAAGTTTAAGATAGCATAAGTCGGAGCAGGGTGAACTTATCCGATTGAAACTCATATACATAATGGCCCCACCGAGTTCTCTAACATATGTTCCGGTATTTTTGATATCGATGACCTAAGGTCAGGTACGAGGCATGACCTCTCCATTGGAAATACATGGGAAAAATGGTTTTACGGAATAACTCAGTAACGGATGGTGATAGAGCATTTATTTTGGCTGCATTAGACTCGCCTGGGCTTTGCGGTTCTAATGATATGAATTTTATATAATTTGACCCTGACCTGACCTCAGGTCAGGTCAATCATTGATTTGACCTAGCAAGGTCAAATTATATATATTCGATTTGGCTTGCTAAGAGGATTCATATAGTTCAGTCGTTTTGCTCTATCTTTACTTGTTCAGATGTAATGCCCGAAAAACTGAATTTTACATGTTATCCCTATGACGGGCATGTTTTGACCTCTCGTGACCTTAAAAGTGACCTGACAAAAAATGGTTTAAATGTTTTCGATGGAGAAGTGGATGGGCAGTCCAACGCCGTTCACCGTTTTCGCTACCTACCGTGGTTCTCGAGATCTTAGGGGGCGGGTACCGCCCCCGTCAATGCGAAGGTGGCTCAGACCCCCGTCAATGCGCGTGTTAATACCTACTCCATTGTGCCTCTGAACCACCTTCGCCCTCGTAGGGGGCTTCAAACACCCCCTCCGAACTCCATTCCTGTGCGGGATAGCGAAAAAATACGAAGGCTGGTGGAAAGCCCATACAAATTCATGAAGAAATTACATCGGTCACTTTTTGGCCCAGGCAAATATTGAGGTCATAACAGGTCAAAGAAGGTGGCATGTTAGAGAAGAGGTTCTGAGCTCTAGTGTCTGAAAGAGTTGAGTTAGAATGATATTTTTAGGGACCATTCTCTTCCTCTCGTTTCGACAAATTGAATGATGTATAATATAAATATAGCTACTAGATCAAAACAAAAATTACCTGACCTAGCATAGTCAATATGCATGTCAATCGATTTGCAATAACAATACAAACGTAGCGGTATCAAAATACAAGCTTTATCATTGACCCAACTCTGAAAACCCACTTAAGTAGCCCAAGATGACCTCTCAGACTTCACGGGCCCAAGCTTGCAACATGAACATGTAAAGGGACATAGGATACCTACTACGATTTTAAGAATGCGAAGGTATTCCAAGCGGTATCTGCAGAAATCGAGTACTTTTCCGGCTCTTTTCTTCCGTTTTTCCCGTGAATTTCCAATGCAGAGGTTATGATTCGTACCTGACCCAAGGTCATCAATATGAAAAATCGCGAAATATGTGTTGTAGTGCTGGTTACGTGCATCATGCGGTAAAGTTATAGAATCACGCTTTTCTTGCTTATGCCACTTTATACATTTTTGGTGGTGAAGTCACTTAATCTGCAGCCCGGTGGGCCTCCGAACCACCTTCGCCCTGGTCAGGGGGTGTTTGAACACCCCCCTCGAACTCGGCCCCCTATGCGGGATAGCGAAAAAACACGAACGCTGGTGGATAGCTCATACAAATTCATGATGAAAATATTTTGCCACATTTTGGTTCAGGTCAATATTGAGGTCATAACAGGTTAAATAAGGTGGAATTTTGAGTAAAGTTTGTGGGCCCTAGCATCTGACAGACCTGAGTTAAAATCATTTGTTAGGGACCATTCGCTTCCTCTCGTCACGGCAAATCAAATGATGTCTAATATATCCATACAGGGTAAAAAAAATGAGCTGACCTCAGGCCAGGTCAAAGGTACTTGTTAAATTAACACGCGCATTGACGGGGGTCTGAGCCACCTTCGCATTGACGGGGGGGGCGGGTACCCGCCCCCCTAAGATCTCGAGAACCACGGTAGGTAGCGAAAAACATTAAAGGGCGTTGGGCTGCCCATCCACTTCTCCATCGAAAACATTTGAACCATTTTTTTGTCAGGTCACATTTAAGGTCACGAAAGGTCAAAACATGCCGTCATAGGGATAACATGTAAATTCAGTTTTTCGGCCATTACATCTGAGCAAGTAAAGATAGAGCAAAACGACTTAAACTATATGAATCCTCTCAGCAAGCCTAATCGAATGATATATAATTTGACCTTTCTAGGTCAAATCAAGGATTTGACCTGACCTTAGGTCAGATCAGGGTCAAATTATATAAAATGTATATCATGAGAACTGCAAAGCCCAGGCAAGTCTAATGCAGCTAAAATAAATGCTCTATCACCATCCGTTACTGAGTTATTCCGTAAAACCATTTTTCCCATGTATATCCAATGGAGACGTCATGCCTCGTACATCACCTTAGGTCATCGATATCAAAAATACCGGAACATATTTTAGAGAACTCGGTGGGGCCATTATGTGATATGAGTTTCAATCGGATAAAATCACCCTGCTCCGACTTATGCAATCTCAGACTTTTTGAGGTCGGGTCACTTGAACTGTACTGGTGACCTGACCTGAGATAATCTAACCTTAAAATCTTCACAGAAGTTGTAAAAATGATGAGGGAAAAGCTATGCCAAGTACGGCGGCGCAACGCGCCGCCGTTTTTCTGCTATCTCCGAAAAACCCGAGGGGGTGGGTACCCGCCCCCCCCACCGTCAATGCGCGTATTAACATACTCAATATGTATATCAATTGACTGGCAAAAGCAATTCAAACGCAATCGTATCAAAATAAAGGATGCATCATCATTTCATGCAAAGTTATTGACCTAAGTCTGTAAGCTGCTTAAATAGCCCCAGATGACCTCTCAGAAGTCACAGGTCAAAAACTGAAACATGAACCTGGGAAGGGACCCAGGATACTAGATTTGGATAAGATGAAAGTATTCTCAGTCGTATCTACACAAATACAACCCAATTTCTGTTTTCCCATTTATTTTCAATGGATAGGTCATGATCCATGCTTTACCTTAGGGCATCGATGTGAAAAATCCCGGAATATTTGATGTAGCACTCGGTGGGCCCATTTTGTGGAATAAGTTTCAATCCGCTAGATTCACCCATTTCTTAAGTATGCCACCGTTAAAAATTTTTGGAGGTGAGGTCACTTGACCTACACTGGTGACCTGACCTGAGATTACCCAACCTTAACATTTTGGACAAAGTTGTGGAATTGATCAAGGATAAGGTGTGCCAAGGACGTTGCCGCTTCGCGCCGACGTTTTTTCGTGCTGCTGGAAAACCCGAGGAGGGATGTTCAAACACCCCCTATCGGAGCAAGGGTTAAGAAATCACAGACCAGAAACCTTCAAGCATACATAATCAATCATTTACATACTTTCCTGAGCAATAAAACATATCTGAAATATATATGGCCTGAACTCTGTAGATGAGTTCATCGATATCCTCCGAACCGTGACACCAACTGGTAAACTAGCTTCAACCGATGTAGAAAGACATTTCACAAATGTCACCGTTGCAAAAACAATCCAGATAATCATGCAGAATGTCTACCATAGCAGTGACAAGGCTTTGACGCCTCTACAACTGTCCCCACCATCTAAGAGGGCTTGCTAAAGCCATGCACTATGGAATTCCCCTTCCGAGGCCCGAATAGTAGGCTGTATAAACAAAAGGACAGTATAGCCATGGGATCCCCACTAGGCCCCTTATTCGCCCATTTTTTACATGTGCGAGTTGGAGAATTCTGTACTCACTGGCCAAACCACGTCCCAAACATCTTCTGTCGTTACTTCGACGATATTTTCGTTGAGGTTCGCGGTGCTAGCCACCTAGAGACACTAATATCACGTCTCGAGGACAAGTCAGTCCTTCATTTCACATCCGACCTCAGTATTAACGATAAAATACAATTCCAAGACGTCCCTGTTTCAGAAAATAACGGGCATTTCTCAACCAGTGTATATGAAAACCCATCAAACACAGGAAATGTCCTGACAGATATAAGAGAAGTGTAGTGCGCGCCTTCATACGACGAGCGCATAAACATCGCACAATACATGCCCTTCTTCACTCCGAAATTTCTAGAATTAAACAAATCCTTGTCAATAATGGTTATTCGAACTCTGAAGTTGATCATGAAACTAAAACTTACATGGAAAAGGCACACAACGTGGAGCCTATAAAGAAAGAGGGCACAATTCATTTATACTATTGCAATGTCATGAGTACGGCCCATGAAAATGTCTGTAAGGTCATGAAATTGTACGGTCATGAAAGTGCAGGAAACAGCTTTTCATGATGTGAAGTGTTTAATTTGTACTTGTATGCATAAATAGTTGAGCGCAGTATCACGATGTATCCCGGACGGCTCGACTTTATATTTTTGTATCTAATGTATGTATTAGCTGTTACCATGATGTGAGCTATGTCCCTTCTAATACTTTTGATAATGGGTTAATTTATTATCCGATACGTCAAGTATCAATACACATCTGCTAATGTCAATAGGAAACCTGATTTTTAACATAAAAAACAAAAAAAGATCATTCGGACCATCGAAAACATTAACAACAAACTCTCGAAAGCAAAAAGTGCCATCATATTCAACCGAAAATGCCTGAATGAAAATATTTTGCCGAACTACAAATATATATATATATATATATACATATCCCTTCATGTTAAGAATAACATAAAATACATTGAAGTAAACTAAAGCATCTAAGAACATTTAAAAGCATTTGACGATAAAGATGCATCCAATATATAATGCATAAAGTATAAAATGTATAGACGTAAGAACTCTGCTTATACTAATACTACAGAGGATGCTGATTCTGTATCATGTATGGATGTATATGCCAATGCTATTTGCATGACGAAGCACATTCAACTGAAATAACTGAGTCGGCTGAAGAAGTCCTCTACTGGTGTCTGGTGCAGAAAATCATTCATAATTAACACTGCACATCGCTTCTTTTTCATAATTTTAGTGGTTTCCCTTGCCTTTTTATTTTCCAGAGACACGTTTGCTTTTATAGACAGGTCGTGCGAATGTTTTTATGTCCTCTGGACTGCGGACCCAAAGCATTGCGCACGTTTCAACCCCATCCATTTCGCTCACCAAATTATCGACATGGTTGCAGCCAACAGACGCAGTTACAGGTCAAAGGGAACTCTTACAGTGGAACTCTCTTGGGTGACCAGCTTTCTTCCTGTTCGAAATTTTGGCCTCGGTCCCGAATTTTTGGCATATTTTTCCGGCGCATCGCCTGGGAGCGGAAGTCTTGTGTTGTTCTGGCTTATGATTCATATAACTCATACGTCTGAGGGTGGAAATAAAATATATAAACACACCTACGAAATGAAAAGAATATAAATAAATATAAATATTACCCCTGACATCCTTTTAGGCGCTTGAATGCAAGTTCATTAGTTTCCCACGTAAGAAATGCATGTTTCATGAAATTCTGCGCGAACAAGGCGACCGGTAACTCCCGAAATAATGGATACCTAGTACTTCCCATCGCTGTTCTCTGTTGGAAATCTAAACAAACATCAAATGCCGTTGTGAATTGTCTTTGTCCACATGTGACAGATGACAGTATCAGAGAAACCCCAACTTTTCCGACTATACTTCCCAATTTACTTCCGAATTTACTTTGTTTTCCGGGCGCCGTCTTGTTTCTCACCGAGTAGCGTGGAATAGGGAGGGGTGCGGCAAACCGCCCTGAGTATCGATCCCGGGCCGGCGCGCACCATAGCCGCGGCTGCCTGCCGGTAGTGGCTGGGGGCCAGTGCCGAGTCAGAGTGCCAGGGGTGGAGCGTGACCGACCCCTACCGCACACCAGGCATGGGTGAGTGACCCCTGAACTGGGCTGAGCCACGTGCTGCCGGCCCAGTTGACCTCCAAACTGGGATGATATTCGGTTGGGGAATGGTGGAGGCCGGTCGTGGAGCTTAAGGGGTCGCCGACAGACGCGCTGTTTTGGCTATTTATGTGCCGATTATAGTGTTGATGCTGTTCTTTGCAGACCATTGCTGCCGGTTGACCACATCGGGCTATCACAGGAGCTGGGGAAAACATGAACTTTGAAACATTTCCTGTATTTGGTAGCAGTATTTTCTTTATACTTTTAAATAACGTTACCTCATCACACCATATTGTATCATTGAAAAAATTATCAATAATGTAGTACATTAGGGTTGCCATGCATGTTGGCACATGCCATTCTTGCCTTCTACTAAAACGTATCACTGCGCTTATCTCATCCTATGAGCGCCATTATAACAAACGCAATGCGGTGGCCGGGTCAAGACTGGTTTATTAGCAGACAACAGCGAGCAAGCCCGCCCGGCAGGCTCAGGCAATGTCACCGACAGAGGCAGTATCAGGGTACCCAACATGAGCAACTCTAATATGTTACAAATACAATGTGTGCTTTGATTTAAAAGAGAGACTAATCGATATCATAAATTGTGTGAACCTGGTGTTTTACCGCCCTAACCGAATGTCCAGACACTCCATTCCATATCACCTCTATACCATGCTTCCGGGAAGATACGTGCTATTCAAATATTTTCATGTACGATTATGACTAACGCTTGACCCAGGGGCGGGTCCAACGGGGCGGCGAGGGCGACCACCTCTCCCCTTAGGCTGGGCGTAAGCACTGCCATGGGACCCCGCAATGGGGCCTCAGTGATGTCTGATGGGCCTTCCGGGGGAGTCCAGACGCCACCAGAATTTTGGTCTGGGGGGTCTAAAGAAATGGTCTAGGGAACCGGTAGTTGGTCTGAGGAGACGCAAGAGCTGGTCTCGGGCCCCGCCTAAAATGTTAAGCTTTATAAATACGTTAGAAATAGGTGCCTTATAAATTGTTCAGTTTGCAAATATTTAACGTTCATTAAATAAATAAAATGGTGGGTGCCCCCGGCCCTAGGACACCCCCCTCAAAGCGAGCTCCCGAGGCTAAAATCCGCCTTCCCTTGGGGAAATAATGGATCTGCCCCTGGCTTGACCTTTCTGGACTCAAAACATGCAAGCCGAATATGTGATTTCTATTGGCTGTTTATTAGAATGTTTACAAATTAATATCGCTATCAACTTAAGATGGAACAGAAATATGCCAAAATGCTGAGAGGTTTCCAGAAATCAAATAATGAAGAAAAAAGAGAAGAACGCCGTACCTATTTTTCATTTTGCACAATATCCAGTCCCCTGAGATGGATGGTCTCTCGTTAATGACTGCGCCTCAGTTCGAGCTCAGACCCATGCGAATGATCAGCAATTATCAGTCGGCGTCAGACAGGCAATGGACCCTGCAGCTGCAGCCCTCTGCAGTCTGCATTCCAGGGGTGGGGAGGGGCGCCCAGTTTTGGAAGATAGGAAGCTGCCGACGGATGGAGACATTCCCTGGGCAAATGCAGCGCGTTGTTTATGCTAACGATGTCACATCATCAGCTGCACGTATCCGCTTTCAATGCAAGGGCAGAAAATTTGGAAGTCCGGCTTACCTTCTCAGATGTGTACGCCTAAGCAAAGGAACGGTGTCATGTATCATTATAGACACAAACAATTTTCACTGCAGGAACCAAGAGTGCCTGCAAGTCTTAGGTAAATTCTGTCGTTTGAAAGCTCATGTGATGTGTGCTCATGATGTGATCAGGTATGAGTATAGCTTGTTTGCAGTGCAAATTATCGGAACATGTATTTACCTAAAACTTGAAATTAAAATACATTTACCTAAAAGTGGAAGACGGATAGAATGACCGTTTTGAACATTGTCATGCCTAACCCGACTTAACATGCGCCCCGCTGGGGGGCGAAATTCGCCCCCTCTTGGTTTTCCCCAGATAACACAAACCGAAGAAACACAGAACAAAGAAACTTATAGTACCTTATCCCCGATCAACTTTACGTATCTGATCAATTTTTTTAGGTCAGGTCATGTCAGGTCAAGGAGCTATCCAAGTTCAAGCGACCCGACCTCAAAACCTAAAATCACGAGTTTGAAGCGGTGCCTAAGGAACATTTGCCAACCGATCAATTTAAAAATTTCACAATATGTTAAGGTCATCAAGGTCTACAAACCTGATGTATTGGAATTTTGATATTGTTGACCGAAAGTGGGGTCAATTTTTGGTCACCAAATTATAAAGCCTATGATGAAAAATTGAAAGGGCTCGTTTTCAGTAAATACTGGATAGATAAAGCTGAAAATCCTCACGCCGAGTACTCACGACCAATACCATTTAATGGAGATAAAGCTTTTATTTTGTTTGCATTGTGCTTATATTGTCACGGGGAGTTTATTGATATACAGCATGACCATACCAGGTCACGATGCGACCCCTGACCTAGCTCGAGGTCAGGTCATTTTTTTTAAATTTGATCTAGCAAGGTCATATTATACATAATTCGTTTCAACACGATGAGAGGAATCCAATGATGCATAAATATTTGATCTAGCTTTGCGGAGTAAATATCTAGAGGTGGAAACGTGCGCTGCCGTTTTGTAAGCCTATGGAACGTTATTTTACCTATGCTGACCTCAATATTGACCTGACATAAAAATGGTTCGCTTAATTTCTCTTAGTATCGTCAAGAGCTTTCGAAGGATGCCCATAAATTTTATTTAGCTTTCCTGGGAAATGAGATACGGAGGGGGCGAAATACGCTCCCCAGCGGGGAGCGTCATGCCAGGGAACCCAGCGGGGCGCGTGTTAAGTTTCACGATATAGCTTACGTTCAGCTAAGAGTGGGCCATGATAACAAAAGAAAACGTCCAGATCCAGTTTGGTCGATATACTACGTTCCCCCTACGAATCTCTTTCAATCTGTTAGCACATAATTGTTGTAAATCATGTTATCATACGAAATATATGCTTAAATCGACAAGCATGGGAACTCATGTCCATATCTGGACCAGAAGCTGGCTGAATTCTCTGGTCAGTCTATAATCCAGTCCTTCCTCGGTTGATAGTCTCATTGGGATGGCCAGCCCATGACACATTTGGTTCGTTTATTCTCCGTTATCTTGCTATGAACAAGTTTTGGGTATTATTCTATCGTTCGATTTAAACCAGAAACAATTTGTTAGCAATATAACTCGAAGCCTGGAGCAGCAAAGTAATGCTTTACTAAGCTAGATATTTAAGTGCACTGGGTCATAGCTATGCTGCCGAAGTACTGCGTTGTGGTTCATGTAAACAACACCATTTGGGGGCGTGAAAAGCGGCAGGTGTCTCCTTACGTGGTGCCGGGCTCTGAAACACGTTGACGCCAGATTTGACCAGCGACTGCGAAAACGTGCACACTCGTTTCACTACCCGCTGTGCTGTATGGTTTGACGCCGCTTTCGTTATTCCGTTGGAACGTATCTCTGGGTATCTGCTCGGTTTTCTAAATTAATTTTGTAACGTGCTGCTCAAAGAGCTCTACTCTCTGGTTTCGACTTCTGACTCGTAGTGCGGCACGATGTCGAGTCGACCCCCACTTCCTCCCCACGTGAGCCGCAAGGCCCGCAAGAGGCTTAGCTCCGCCTCAACGATGCCCATTTGTCTTTCATGTGACCCGCTGCACCTGGACCTGTCGTCGGCCGCCTTCGTCAAATCTGGACCGTACGCAGACCAGGTCAGTGGCGCATCCAGTCTACCAACTCAGGTAAGCAAAGCCAACCGTGGCAGACGGCAAACGCTGGTCTGTTAGAGGTCGCCGTCGCATGTGGAAACTTCTGAGTTGACCCTTTATCTGTATACTTGCTTTTCAGCTAAGATTATTTGGTATATAAGCCGCTTTATTATTAGGAGCAGTCGAGGAAGGTGCCCACCCACAACAAAGCCATTTGAGAAGGATCCCGGCATTCCAAATGGAAAGCCGGGAGCCAATTGAATCTGAATGTCAGCAATGGATTTTGTCGACCGGAAGTCCGCTGACTGCATTATGCACCGCGACTCAGCGCTCATGTGGTCGTAATATTCTGAAACATGCTCGTGCCTATAATTAGTTATTTAGCGAATTATACGCACGAGCATGCTCCAGAATATAGTCGTATTGCAGTTGTTTGGCGAGAGTGAAAACTCTTTCTCTACATTGCATTGATATGTTTGGCAGATCATGCATTATATTCAAAGCTGAATTAAATTTGCGTTGGTAACGGCAAACGGAACTATTAAGGTCAAACGGAACTGACACTTGCACATACGTAGTCATGCGTATTTCCGATGTACTGGGGTGATAACAGCTTCTTTGACATAAAGAGGAAAATATGACCTCATGTTAATCCTCGCTCCTACGGGAGAGTGCTTTTACACCCCTCATCTTTTCTCTCTGGTTTTTCTAAGACAGTCAACAACGGGTGGAGCGGGGCGCCGCTGTAGGTACTTCACACACTGTGTGCTTGGTCTTTTGTGCCATGCTTTCCCAAAGCTTCAAGTCTTGGTCAGGTTAGGGCAGGTCACCGGACCAAGTCAAGTGGCCTTACTTCCAAAAATATGTTGTGGCCCCAGGGAAATTATGTTCCATCCATTGATTTGAGATTCATACCGCTTGATAGCCCCAACGAGTACCTAAACACAGGCACGAGACTTGATCTTCCAATAGAAATGCACGGGGAAAATGAGAAAACTGAAAATGGCTTTATGCTTGTATATGCCGCTCAGAATTACACTTCACAATGTGGGTATCTTAGGCCACTAGTGGCTCCTGTGGGTCAAGTTGAAGCAGGGAAGTCCGCCCATTAGATTATGCTGTCTTTTCTGTTTCTTCTATTTGCATGTTTGCATCAAGCTCATTGTTAAGCTCTCCATGGCAACCCAGTTTGATCACTCACCGGGTGTCCGCCCCCGCGCCTGAGCGACCCTGCAAAAAGCTCGGCTGTGTTTTGCCCCGGGAGCAGCTGTCTCTGTGCCTGCTTGCATACACACCCACGCTGTCCATTCGGCCGATACCTGGACATCAGAGGTGCTGAAGACGTAGCTACACGCGCTGTGGGGGCGGAAATGATGGCACGCAGTTCCAAAGCACTGCCGTCCAACGCACCAGCGCAATCCTACAGCACCCGCCGAACGGCCATGCGTGCCTATTGTGCAAGGTGCAACAGGCGCAGCGGTCAAATTTGCAACGAGAATAATCGTGGTCTCACGTGCACGCTGCTGCGTATTGCACACGCCCGTGAGAGGTCGGTTTACGTCACAACGCTGCATTTCAAAGGCGAAGAGCTCGGCGGTATCGGTGCCCGTGCATACATACGGCAAGTCACAAAAAGCTGGGTGGCAGTGTGGAGCGATACGACTCCATGTTGTGTCACTGTGTCATCATTCCGTGTTGGCGTGGTACTGCCAGCTGTCAGCGCACCACTGCTGCTATCGCCGCGGTGTTTACCTGTTCACTCAACGCGCAACGCACTGCTCCGCAGCCCGCAGCCCTCCAAATCGCGCGAAGAAGAAAACACATACGGTGATGTGTGGGCCTACATCCTGTTGAGATCACTTGAACATCAATCGAAGGGACACACTTGCAGGTCATTGATTCAGTTTCATTATTTAAATGCCAAGACAAAATGTAGTTGGGTATGTTTTCGCAGGCCGCTTATTTTAATTTTTTTCGTTTTCATATTGTTTCATCAACGTATGCCAATGCGAAAAAATTGTACCGTATTTTGGATTCTTATTTTTATGACTTAAATGTGGTCACATATATGTTAATAGGTATATAACGATAGCACCAAAAGCGTCATAAACGGACAAGTTTATTCCAGATACGAAAACATATATGTAAAATGACATGGGGCATAACATTTAAAGACTGGTGAGCAGGCATAACTTAGTCCATTTGTAATAAGGACGCTGAAGGGTCATCAAAGAAGTCTGCGCGTATTTGGCTCAAGAGTACACCTATCGTTTTTAGTATACGTCGCAGATTACTTAAGCGAACGGTACCCACACGTCACATTTAGAAACTCGCCTGAACACTTCAAAAGTAACATTCCTAAAAACGTAGAGATGGCTAAAGTCAGGCGTCATGGGACAAGCCACTAAACAAATTGAGCGAATTATCGTACAATCTAGAAAACAGGCAGGTATACTATACATTTTTCGAGTGGTCGTTACTTTACTTGAGGTACACGACTCGATCCGTATTAGACCACAGGGAAATTAGCTGCGACCTCAAAAACGCCCGCATGAATTTATGAACATGGCACGCTTCCAGCGAGCTCTATCGAGATGCTGCCAGCAGGCCATTGTTTCGAGCGGGGTGTGACGTCACAACAGCATCCGGAATATCTCGAGCACCAGATGGCGAGAGTATGTCTCCGCTCTGCCATTACCTCCCGTTTCTTTTGTGACGTCACCGCCGAGACGCCAGCCCGCCGCCCCAGTCCGACAAGAAACGGTGCCGTCCTAAGACTCTCTAACAATCGGGGCTGTTCCGGACACACTGCAGTGTACCAGGGCACCTCCGGCCCTCTCTGCGGGCGGAGAGATTGCTCCCACGCACATGGCGCCGCGCCGTTCCGCGTGCGTGGCCGCCGCAGCCGCCGCGGTATTGTCGGCATTGTGGCGCACGCTAACCGATCGATAGGAGCGCGGTGCTGAGCTGGCGGCGGAGGTGCTGGCGCCGCCGCATTTGTGTTGCTGAGCTGCTCGACAGCACGCGGTCACCTGCTGAATGGAGCGTGCCGTCGCAGTCGCCAGCGTGCGGATCAGTTGAAAGCTTGGTGGTGGCCTTGGCGTGGTGGTCGCGTAATGAGATCGTCGGACTTGCGTGAGTGGAATTCTGGCTCCTGAGCGCAGTCGCCGCGTGCCTGGTGCATTCCGAAGCGGTGGTGCCAGTCGGATCGCCAGTGTCGGGGAGATCGAGTTTCCCCACTCGTGACTGTGACAGTGCGGTGACGCCAGCTCAGCAGCGAGTACCTGCCGGTCTGCGTGACAGCAGTATCTGCCCGCGTGACTGCACCGCAGCTGCACCTCTTCGCGTCAGCCCACACAACAGTAGCGCCTGCGCCCGTGGCCGTTTGACTGCGGTACCATCTCTGTGCCCGCACTCTGCGAAGAGAGTCCTAAATCGGTGATTCGCTGTGGGTGACGAGTGAGAAGAACCTGCCGCCCTCCCCGGTGACCCTGAGCTGCTGATAGCCGGGCCTGTCAGTTTATACAGCGGGTGTCATGGTTCGCACTGGAAAGGTGAGATTGAGCGCGGTTCGGGTGGTGGGCGATCATTGACGATGATGTCTCGACGAGAGCTGCTGCCGCCGGCGGTGCCTCGTTTGCACCCACTGAGTAAATATACATCGCCGACGGGGCGGCGCCGACGCCGGTCCCACTCAAATAACGGGTGGTCCATCAACTTTTTACTGGCGGGTCATGAACGTGTGGCACACATGTGGTTTTTGATGGATATTTATTATAGCCACTCCAATGCCTCATGTTCTTGGACAGTTTTGAAACTAGTGTAATCTTGCAGATTCTTGCCGCCTTCTTGCTCTTACCAAAAAGAAGGAAGAACAATGTATTCTCTACTTGCTAATACTTGCTAGTACTTGCAAATACAGCGCGCAAACATGTCTTCGCAATGCGTCCAAACACCACTAACTATGATAGTTGTACCGCAATCCCTCATTTATTGGTAGACCATCCTTGTTGTAATGACGGTCGACTAATTAGTTGTTGATCCTGCAGATTCTACTTCGTACATTGACAGATAATGGAGTCATCTTGCACACTATTCGTAATATATTATAATTGATCAAAACCTCATTCAGTGGAGTGGCCTTCAATTCTTCGTATGGCATGTGTAGCTTGAGACAGCTTACTGATCGATTATTTATTCAGTACATCATCATTCAAGGTAATCTAGTAAATCACACGCACACCTATCTTAAACGTTTGTGACAGGTGGACTGCTCTAATTATTTTGATATTGAGTCGTCTATCGGATTGTATTCGCTAACAGCTTGTGTTCGCCAACAGTCCAGTGAACTAGTTTAATTAACAGCTCCATTCTAAAACAAGTCCAAGCAGGCTACCAGGGGCTGACTGACACGGTGTTAACAATTCCCAAGTGGAGCAGGTAGTTGCATGCCTTTCACTCGCGTAAATACGGCCGGCGGCGAACTTGTGGTGGGGCAGCTTATTAGTCTCATGGGCGTGGGTGTTTGAGGTTGTGAATAGCTGCCACGTGAAATTATCACGGACGGAACGAAAATAAGACTATCGGTATAATAATTCCAGTCACTGAGAAAAGCTAGCATGATTGATTTTTCAACAATATTGAGCAATATGCCATGAAATAATGGCAGATATCGAAGAAAGCACTCTCTGTATTCTGATCGGTGCTATGGTGTTTGATGTTTAACACTCGCACTGGAGAGGGGTCTGGCACTAACGCGCACTGGAGGGGGCCTGGTAGGCCCCAAAAGATCTCAGAAACTAAGAGGCGTAGAAACACGCC
Organism: Lepas anatifera; assembly: GCA_034440635.1. NCBI lineage: Eukaryota > Metazoa > Arthropoda > Thecostraca > Lepadidae > Lepas > Lepas anatifera. The sequence goes on from JAOTON010000553.1 coordinate 725,922, forward strand.
GGTTAGAGAGGTGGTGAGAGCTGTGATGATCTACATCGTGACAAATATTGATTGACCTAGATCAACATCTTCAAGGTCAAACAAGGTCATACAATTAAAATATTAGCCATGCTGGAGACCGATGGGAAAATGCCGTCATTATGCAGAAAAAGACGGGACTAAGCTAAAGGTGGACCAGGTTCATAGAGGGAAGGCTGCAAATAGCCTTCCCTACCTTTTTGGGGTCAATATCATTCAAGGTCACTGACCTATGGGGTCATAATATGGTATAATACTTATAATGTACATTACGATTAGCACTATAGCAAATCTTTGGTGGGAAATGAAAACCTTTACCAGTGACCTTTGACCTTCACCTTTGACCTTAACCTTGACATTTATGTATCTTTACCATGACGTCATAGCATAATATGCGCCAGACCGGGTAATGCTATTTGACCGGAAGCACTGGGGTCAATGACCTTGAAAGTGCTCTTATTACCTTGACGCGTGACTGTTTAACCTTGACCTTGAACTTCATGTGAGGTGACCTTGGCATATCATCTCGGTTACAGGGCGTTATGACGTCATTACTCGGCCTCCAATGCAAGCGAACTGGTCGGATCGTGCGATTGTGGCGATCTCAAAATGTAGTTCTGACTTTTAAAACCTATAAGTCGACAGTTTCTCGGCCGATTTTCAGCATTTCTTCACCAGTCGACGCGCCGTTAAATTATGTTAAGTTTGACTTCGTATCGTTTTTCGGCTACGAGAAGTTATCCAGACACCTTGGAATTTTTTTTTTGGGGGGGGGTTCCAATAACCCCCTCCAGTCCGCGTGTTAACTCGGCACCGCATGGGCTCTTTAAATATTCTATGCAAAAAAGCGCTGGAAGACCCTTACAGTCGTGTACTCTGGATCTGAGTTTATACCATAGCCTATGACCCGTGATATCACAGTGGGCCAAAATGGGTCAAATTTAGATCCATTTAGAAAATCCCTCATAACTCGGGAACTGTAAGACCTAGAACAAAACAAAATACCTAAATGTGTTCGTATTGACCCAAGAATTCAAATCATATGCGTCGTGGCCCTATTAGGTCATATCATGAACTTGAACGTAAATGATGCAGAATGGCTGATGAATAGTCCATTTAAATGATGCGGACACTGAACTAGTTGACTTGTTTCCAATATGGACTTGACCTTTTTACCTACTCATTGAGGTCAACCAGGTCCTTGACCTGACCTGGAAGCTAACCTGACGACCTGAGATTTTAATGAAAGAGGCCTCTAAATTTGAATTCAGCGTCCAAAATTACCCCCTCTGAAACTGAATATTAGACATTTTGGGCAATTTCGAGTTTTACTGGTCAGTGACCTTTGACATTTGACCTTACCTCCTGAATTAACTAGATGGGTCACATAGGTTTATAGCACATGAATCAACGCGTGAATGTCAGTTTTTCAATTTAATTACCATACAAATTTGATGTGTTACCAAATTTCCCGTCAATAGCAGCCAAAACAGCAAAACAGGGCAAAAACCAGGTCATTGATCTGACCTGGAAGGTGACCTTATGACCTAATGTCATCAAAATTAGTATCAATCGCGAGTACTCGTGACGACCAACACGATGGTGTTTACTACGGAGCTCTACCTCAATTAGAGGCCAATCGCGAGGGGGGGTTTCGCAACAACCCCCCAGTACGGACGAAGGTGGCGAAAACCCGAGTACGTCAAAGGTTATCCCTTGACCTGTTGGCAGGTGCAAATCACCTTCGCCTTGGTGGGATGGGGTGGGGGTGGGGTAAAAAGACCCCCACGATCTAAAAAGCTAAGGCAGCCAAAAAGAAGCGATAAGAAATATTCAACGGTTCTTCGAAAACAATATCAAAGTTACTTGAGCTATTGTTTTTGTCAGGTCAATATCAAGCTCACCAGAGGTCAAAATAGGTAAAAAGTGTTTTTGTGAGGTGCACTAAGAAAGATCCTTTATCTCAGAAACTAAGATAGCTAGAAGTATTTTTGAACGTCATTTGAAAGCACTTAAGTTTTCTTTCATTCATTGCTTCTTTCGTTCATTGTATTGTCAGATTAAAGGGTAACGTGCTGTGGGTCACTAAACTTTGCCAATAATAGTATATAACCTTTAGCCAAAATATGAAATGCTCAACTCAGACGCGAGGTATCCTATCCCTGGACAAGACTCCGAAAATCGCTTACTTGACCTCATAGGCCATTTTTAAGTTTGCCATTTTTTAACTTGACTTGAGGCAATCGCACTGAAAAGGCGCATTTCTGAATTTCCCCATGGGCTTATAGTCCAGAGGCATTAACCCTCGCCCCACCGGGGGCCAACGATGGCCCCTAAGGTTTTTTTCGGGATAGCAAGATAACGACGAGGCGCAGCACCGCGGTTGAGAACTCTATCTCTCACACCATCATTTTCCCATCATCCCTGAAATTTTTTACCCCGGGTCACCCAAGGTCAGGTCACCAGGTGAGGTCAAGCAAGGTCACCTCACTTCAACTTCTGAGCTCTATAAGAGCTAAATTTCTTAGTCGATTTATTTGAAACTTTCTACACTTCATAACCTCACTAGGGGCTACACGATGTATATCCAGGATTTTTCGATTTCGTGACCTGAGGTCAGGTCACGAGGTGACCTCTCCCATTGAAAAAGCATGGGGAAAAGTTGTCTTATGATCTAAAAGTCACAAAAATTGATTGCAAATGCTCAGCGTGCTCAGAACAGCGTTCTTGGACACTCTTTCACGGATCCCAGGGGCCATATTTGCCCTTTGACCTCTTCAAGGTCATCCTAGGTCACCAGGGGTCAAAAACAATATTTTGGCAATAACTTTTGACCTAATTAAGCTAGAACGCTGAATCAAACACCATCGTGTATGTCTCGTCACTGGCTTTCATTTTATCTACAACAAGGTCACTTTCTGACCATTCGTGACCTCAGGTCATATTAGGTCATGAGGTGACCTCTGGAGGTCAAATTAATGGCCGGAGGTCATGAAGATTCACATAGCAGTAAAATGTCTAGCATTTTCCGATCAAAGGTATCTTACCAGATCTCAATAGCTCTAATTGCCTAAGAGTTATGCCCAGTTTGCATAAGGATTGCATATTTGAGTGAAAATTGCCTATTGTGACCTAACTTGACCCCTGGAGGTCAAACCATTGACCTGAGCGCTTAAACATGCATCGTGATTTCTTACTGAATTCACGCGAGCTTTCTAATGCATTTTGCAGATTTTCGCTAACCCACATTTTCGGAGTTAGAGGGGGTATCGATGGCCCCCGGTGGGGCGAAGGTGGCGCCGGACCCCCTGTGGGGCACGGGTTAACTATTTTGGTTTGCCACGTATTTAGGTTCTCGGCAGGCTTATCATGTGCTATGAATCTTAGATCAATAAATTAAACATAAACTCTCTGCTGCCATTTTGAATATTTTTGAAGGTGAGGGTACTCGGCCTGGCCTAGGGACCTGACCTGATATGACCTTGGTGTGAAATGTTTAGGAAAGCTGTGAAGAGGATCAGAATTAACAGCACCAAGCACGGAGGTACTGCGCGCCGCCGCTTTCCGGCTACCTTCAGAAAAAAATTGGGAAGGGTCGAGGGGGAATGACCTTCAACAGGGCCAAGGTTTGCTGCCCGGGCCCCCTATCCCGGGGTGCAACGAGGCGTGGCTGTCAAACAACTTTGTGTTTTGTGGTAACATGCTTTATGAAGTTGCATATTAGTATGAAACATTTTAATCCCTTGGATAATATATTTTGACCTGTGGAATATCCTGCGGGGTGATTATATAAATGATATTAGCGGGCTTGGCTAAAATCTCCCGTAGTAATTCTATGCTCCTAAACGATGTTATGTGGGTTGTATTGATGTCCTGTTTTATTTTGGCTGCCCCAATTTGTTTTGGGGTTAAAATCACAAGAGGCTACCTAAGTTACAGAAGGTCAACAGAGGTCATAGCATGTTTTACATCCAAATGTTGTACGCGGGAACACGGCACAAAGCCCTAAAAGTAAAACATCGGTTTCATATGCTACCAGCAATGCCGTCATATGCTCGGTAACCTGACATGAACTGGATTTAATTTTTTTCTTCAAGAGATAGGCAATGAATGCCTCGTAAGCTTTGCAAGTAGCACGGGCCGCATTGCAACCGTTTCCAGGTCATACCCCGCCCCCAAAAGAAACATTCAAGATGAATGAAATAAGCCATAATTGTTGGGATTTAACGACGCACCAACTGCCAGGGTCATACGGCGTCGCCAACTCTCACCCTGTTGGAAGGGATTTTTGGGATCAGATTGACTTATTCAGAGACTCCGCCGGGACTTGAAAACGGGAGCAGTTGCTTAGAAGACAAGGGTGCTATCCACTAAGCCACCTCATCCTCCCAGGATGGATGCAGTAACCCCCTGTAAGAGCTAGAGGTAAGCAGTCGAAAAGCGAGAAACATAAGGACATGTGCGAAATGAGCTCCCTTTTAACACGCGCATTGACGGGGGTCTGAGCCACCTTCGCATTGACGAGGGGGCGGGTACCCGCCCCCTAAGATCTCGAGAACCACGGTAGGTAGCGAAAAACGGTAAACGGCGTTGGGCTGCCCATCCACTTCTCCATCGAAAACATTTGAACCATTTTTTTGTCAGGTCACATTTAAGGTCACGAGAGGTCAAAAACATGCCCGTCATAGGGATAGCATGTAAAATTCAGTTTTTCGGGCATTACATCTGAACAAGTAAAGATAGAGCAAAACGACTTGAACTGTATGAATCCTCGTAGCAAGCTGAATCGAATGATATATAATTTGACCTTGCTAGGTCAAATCAAGGATTTGACCTGACCTGAGGTCAGGTCAGGATCAAATTATATAAAATGCATATCATTAGAACGGCAAAGCCCAGGCAAGTCTAATGCAGCTAAAATAAATGCTCTATCACCATCCGTTACTGAGTTATTCCGTAAAAACCATTTTTCCCATGTATTTCCAATGGAGAGGTCATGCCTCGTACCTGACCTTAGGTCATCGATATTAAAAATACCGGAACATATTTTTGAGAACTCGGTGGGCCCATTATGTGATATGAGTTTCAATCGGATAAGTTCACCCTGCTCCGACTTATGCTATCTTAAACTTTTTTTGAGGTCGGGTCACTTGACCTGTACTGGTGACCTGACCTGAGCTTACCTAACCTTAAAATTTTCACAGAATTTGCAAAAATGATGAGGGAAAAGATATACCAAGTACTGCGGCGCTACGCGCCGCCGTTTTTCTACTATTTCCGAAAAACCCGAGGGAGGGCGGGTACCCGCCCCCCGTCAATGCGCGTGTTAACCCGCGCCCCACCGGGGTCCGGCGCCACCTTCGCTCACCGGGGGGCCATCGATGGCCCCTCTAACTCCGAAAATATGGGCGTTAGCGCAAATCTGCAAAGTGCAACAGAAAGCTCGCGTGAATTCAGTAAGAAATTACTTCGTATGTTTTAGTGCTCAGGTCAATGGTTTGACCTCCAGAGGTCAAATTAGGTCAAGATCGGCTATTTTCACTCAAATATGCAATGATTAAGCAAACTGGGCATAACTCTTATGTCATTAGAGCTATTGAGGCCTGGTAAAGTACATTTGATAGCAAATTGCCAGTACTTTTTCGCTATGTGGAACGTAAAGACCTTCCGCCAGTGGTTTGACCGCCAGAGGTCACCTCGTGACCTAATATGACCTGAGGTCACGAAAGGTCAAAAGTGACCTTGCCGTATATCAAATGAAAGCCGGTGACAAGACAAACACGATGGTGTTTGTTTCACCGCTCTAGCTCAATTAGGTCAAAGTTATTGTCAAAATACTGTTTTTGACCTCCGGTGACCTTGGATGACCTTGGAAAAGTCAAAGGGCACATATGACCCTGGGATCCGTGAAAGGGTGTCCAAAAACGTTGTTCTGAGCAGTCTGAGTATTTGCACTATTTTTGTGGCTTTTATATCATGAAATAGCTTTTCCCATGTTTTCCAATTGGACAGGTCGCCTCGTGCCTGCCTCGGGCACAAATCGAAAATCCCGGATATCACCTTGTAGACCCTGGAGGGGTCTGAAGTGTAGGAAGTTTCAAATTGATCGACTTCGAAATGTGCTCTTACAGGCTCTAAAGGTGAAGTGAGGTGACCTTGGTTGACCTCGTCTGGTGACCTGACCTTGGGTGACCCGGGGTAAAATTTCAGGGAGGATGGGAAATGATGCAGTGGGGTGGCCCTAACCGCGGTGCTGGCCTGTTTTTTGCTATTCCGAAAACCTTGGGGCTCTGGGTTAAACTGTTGGGTACTATTTGGTATTGGCCTAGTCTTTCTGGGAAGATACGTTTTGCCATGATCATCCCATGTTTTGCACATACCTTAGGTGCGTTTGCAAACATCTGGAGGTGCAAGAACTGCACTTTACCGCCGCCCGCGTTGGATGCCTCACTAATCCTCACGCATGCTCCGGTTCTCTCATCTGAAAGCTTCTGGGAACTACCTGCCGGAAGTAATGCGATGCAGATCCCTCGAAGTGTTAAAAGTAACGCCGCCGAAACTGTAAGGCTAACAAATCTCGTGCAACGTCGACAACTCTATATTGGGCCACTTCTTATTCGAGGGTATTAGCAGTGCAGTGCTGCCCATTTCATCCGGTGAGATTATTCTGCACTATAAAATGTTTTAACATGGTCGGGGCCGGACCTCCACCCTCTTCGTCGGCGTAAAGCTGTATCTGTTTGCCTCAGACACCGCAGTGAAGGGGTGACAGACATCTGTTGTGGCAGGCGGGAGTCACGCATAACCACGCAGCTTCCCGCCCGCCTCCCCATGGCTTCAACACATCCAAACAAACACTGCGGCAGCGCCGCGCCGCTGCCCGTACCTGCTGCGGTGGCGCCACCGTCGCGCGCCGGAGAGCGTCAGAAGCGCCGCGCCGCCGCCGACGCTGCAGTCGCCGCCAGGATGTCACCAGGTGTGAGGGAGTGCACGTGACAGAGCCGGGCTGTGTCAGAGCGGGCAGGCTGTCGCAAGTATCCTCAGAATATTCTTTGGACAGTGGTTTCGGCTGCCGTTTTGGATGAGGCAACGTGCGGCGGTCTGCTGCAGTTCAGTGGCTGACACCCGGTGGATTGACTGTGTTTACATCGGCAGAGTCGTGGCACTTTGAAGACAGTGTGCTCGAGTTGCTTTATTTCAAGTGAAGGATCTTGATTATTGACGTGGCTTTTAAACCAGGAGCTGTGTGCGATAGATGAAGAAGCTGCATTTTTTCTTAGTCTTTTTAATTCCATTCGAAACCTTTTTGTATTCTCCTTGCGTGGTGGAAAGAAAATTGCTGCTAAGTCTCAAGCCGGGAGCGACACCAACGTCAAAAGAAAAATAATACCAAACTGCGACAACTCGTGAAGCTTACAACACTGCCCACAGCAACGTTCGCTGGATTCAGCCTGAATTGTTTTTGTAGCGTGTTTGCCGCAACAATTCGAGACGAAATATTATTTTCAAAGCTGGCTCTGTCCCGGACTATTCACGTGCAGCATCAGCTGGGTGGGATGTGTCTGTGACGTTAGGAGTGTGACGCCGTCGAAGGTAATGACGGAACAGCTGATGTCACTGCTGCGGCCGGGTGACTTCGAGAGCGAGTACATGAAGAGGAAAATAGATGAGGTTCTGGCTCGAGAGGCTCGCGCCCGTAACAGGAAGAGCATTTTCGCCAACGGCATCAAACAGCGCAGCTACCCTGCCGTGGTCAGAGAGGTAAAGGCGTGCATCTCTCAGATCTCATTCGGAACCTACCGAGCCTGCATCCTATTTTCAACACATTTTCTGCTATCACGAATTATCAGGAATTAAACATCAAAATTCAATTATTCACGCTTGAGTACAATGCTTATATGCCTACTTTGAGGAAAATGCTGTGAATGAACCTACCAATCGTCTTCGGACGGGGTGGCGGCCGGTCCATTTTCCTCCAGGAAATACAACCCCGACTGCGACCTTCTAAACCGGTTTCGACGCTCCTCCCGGCACCCATGGCCTGCGTAATATGCAGATAAGCTAATTTGGGCTGTCTCATATGGAGGAAGTGGATGGTGGGGGCCTTTGCAATGCCCTTGCCGTGACTTTAAAAGAGAAGGCATTCACAAATAGGTGCTGCTGGGTGGTCAGCTTGATAAGGTCGACGTGAACGGAGGCCCCCACTCTCAATAGGCGCGTTAGACACGCAATGTGCACGAGTGTACCAAGTAAATGTCAGTGGGGTGATGCCTGAGTTATCCACTGATTGTTTTTTATTATCAAACTCTACGAATATTCTAAGCTAGACACGCATGCTGGAAAAATTGATGCTCCCTCAGGATAACCCTAAATTCATCCAGTTCATGCACCGGTACTGTTTAGCAATAACTGATAAGAATGTACAGTTGTATTAGATGCATTCACTTTTATTGATAGCAGCATGCTTCCCACGGTTGGAGGCTGATTTGACTTAAGGAAAAAATGTGTTTTTCATATCGGTCATGCCAGCAGGACATTTTTCCATTCGTACTAGGCACAAGTTTAAGTCCCGACTCTGGCATATCGTTTTGGCCAATCACGCTGATGTTCTACTCCTGAGAGCCAGTACCAGTCTCCTCTCAGTATTGAGGAAGTACAGAGCTGGCACCGTTGGTCAACGACTTTAGTATTCCTTGGTGAAGGCGTGCCATGTGTCTTATTCAGTCATTCAACGACACTTTTCACATGAAGATGAAACGTCCAGTCCAGTGATAGAATATGCTCTTTTGTGTCCTCAGTTTACGCTTTTCATTCTCTGGCCCCTGTATAAAAAGACTGAGAAGGTCTAAACAACCTAGGAGTGACTGGGGTATACGAAACTTGATTCTGAAGTATGTTCCTCTCATATCTGAGCTAAAATGTGTTCTGTTTTTTCATGGTTGCCAGGCTTAGGAATATTTTCCAACTGACAGAGGTAGTCCAAACCAAGCTTCAAACATGTCATTAATGCAATTTAAGTGATATTGAAAAATTAATATACTGGCGTTATCATTATGAATATTTCCGTTGTCCTTAAATCTGTCTCAACAACAGTTCCAGGAACCCAAAGCTGTATGGTACGTCCAACTGCTATTTCATCACACGAGGTCCTTGACACGTCAGCGGGATCACAATACCAGCAACGTCTGAGGTCACTTCTTACTACAATCGTGGTTTCCTTTATCAACAAAATGATCCTTTCGCTTTGGACTTTCAAAAAAAGAAAACATGTCTTAATATGTAAAAAGGTATACAGTACACTCATAATGAGTTCTTCGAAATTATTTTTCCTAGGTAAAGGGCTCAAAGGAGAAGGATGCTGCATGGTATTACCTATTTGTGTCTTTGCTGGGCGGGCCCATGCTGTGTTAAATCTGCTCTGCGAGCAGTAAGGTTGAATATCTCGGTTTGCCGCAGCCTCAGTCCGGAGGTGAGCGACGCTGTTGCAGTGCGGCTGCTTGCAGCTCCTGCGCCGGGACTGTCGGTCGAATCTGGGCCGCGCCAGGTCACTGTTTGGCCAGAGAGCGACGCCCTCGCGCTCGCTGCTGTTCATTAACATAGTCGGCCCATTCAAACGGCGCTCATTCATTTGTGGCGGTGCGCCGCGCTGCGCCGCCGCCGCCGGCCCGCGGCCTGCGGCCTACGGACGCGGATCATGCACGGAACCCGCCCCGCTACCGAGGAAACTGTAGCCGAGGTCAACATCTCTCAGGGCAGACACTGCCATGTATTGTTTCACTGTTCAAGTAATGATCAATCCTAGCTGTAGCGCAGCATTTCGTGTAGGGTAAGGTTTTCGATTTATGACTACCTGGTTGTTCGAACTTCGTTAAGGCCAAAGGCCTTGTGTTGGTCTAGAAATAATGAATAGCTCACCCATCGGACACTATCCATTGGTATCTCAGCAGCAAGCATCAAAGAGTTATCGAACCCGATGCTGGTTACTGGTCCAGCTGCGTGCAACAGCAATGCTGGATCCCTGGGGGTCTTAGATGAAATGGTGTGAACCAGTAGTTACACCCACCCACCCATTTCAACATCGCCGCACACACCCAAGTGCGGAGATAGAACGCTTGGAAATGGGCCTGCCTCACCCAGGGCGGTCCCGGCCTCGCTCTGGGGGGCCCAGACCCTCGCACAGCCGACTGGCACCAAACATGACGCGGACCCGTAACTCATAATCACGGGTGCGGTTTCCGAAGTGTGGCAAAGTCATCTAAAGGGTCCAGGCTGGAGCATCGGAACGTGTGCCGTTAACGAGCAGCCCATTTTATACATGAAAAAACTATACATGCATTCGGTTTGATGAAATGAAGGACTGAAAGCGATTTATTATGACTCATGACTGATTTGTGTAATAGATAACTGAAACGTTTTAAGTGAGCTCAACCACGACGTTGAATTTGAAGGAAGTATGTTCAGAGACAGCAACTTTACACTGGCTATCGGCATCCGACAGGTACTGACACAGAGATGTTCTTGAGGTATGTATGCGCACACATTTGATCAGCAGTTCTGAGAAGCGACGCTGAGATCGAGTGCGGAATCTGGCGGCGGAATGCCGAGCCAGGCACGTCCGAACAGCTCGTATTGTCCATGGATATCCCTTGCAATGCAAACCATGTGTTCCGGATTCCTCATGTGCTTCTGATTCGATAGCACACGAGAGGGCTGTATCAGGGGTGTGAATTCTTACAAATGATTGGGGGTGACCAAATTTGAAACTATGTCACAAACCATCATATTGAAAGGTAATTGAATAATAAGTGTACTTTATCCTTCCTACGTGTTTTTGAACAGCGCAGACCAATTGAAAAACGTTAATATGAACAGCACAAAATTTTGAAGGACATTTGAACATTACTTATGCGTTCCATTAGGGTTGCCTGGACAAACTCCAAACAGATATAGATCACACCCCTGAGCTATGCATTGTTACGAGTAGAGTGTAAGATAAATCCATTGTGCAAGAACCTGTGTCCACCATCCACTCCCGCACGTTCATGACCTCCCAATTATCACCGCAGTCGTTCGTTCAGCTCCGTTGGGGTGACCCCACAGGCCCGATGACCTGTCGTTACGTATGACGGTGGGTGCTGCAGCCATTGAGCCGGGACGCTGCAGCACCAGCTGGAGGGATGCTGTGGCCCCCAGGGTGATGCAAGTGTAACGCGGCCCTGCCAGGCGCGAAGGTCGCGCTGGGGCCGAAGATGGAGCACCACGGTCTCACATCGGATGGCAACATCGGACCGGGTCCAAATCAGCGATCTGGGAGGCCGCACGCTAGTTTTCGTATGTTTGGTTCAGCACTCCATTGATGTGACATGTCCCTCACTTCTTGATTGAATCACTTGCTGGCTGCTCGGAGTAAATTGGAGTGGGAAGCAATCACTGCTTTCGGAATTGGGTATATGCAAGGTCAGCTAGCACTGCAGATGCTATTTTCACAAAGGTGTAACTTCTGCGCATACTGCTCGGTGGGTCTCATTCGCATCACTGTTGGTAGTTCACGTGTTTAAATGTCGGAGCGAATGGTCTCTCGGAGGAATATTGCTATGGCGTGGCTGAAGTTACGCAGTTGCAACATTAGTGGGAGTACCTGTACAGGGAGATAGTCACTGTCTGTCGCTGCTAAAAGAGAAAAATAAATGAACATAAAAGACAACCAAACTCAGTGACCCCTGAGTACCCGTATCAACGACATAACCAAGACAAGGCTCCAACGCAGCATGAACCATTACAAAAAAAACGAGGAAAGTAAAACTTTTGAACTCGTGGCCCACATTCACGCAGGAACACTAACCCCTTGGTACTGGCCCACCACCAGCATCCAGCCGTTGCCTTGACCTGACGCTGTCTACAACAGCACACTTTCCAGTGGCCGCAATGGCTCCGGCGCACATTTTCTCTGTCAGCCTTTGTTACCGTTATCATAACCCCTGGCGCCGGAAGTCATCGCTTCCACGCTGGTGTTTCATTCAGGAGCTTTCCTGCTTACCCACTTTCTCTCAAATGGACGAGTTGACAGTCGCCGACCAGCACAGGTTTACCGGGCACGCACGGTCCAAGGTTCTGACGCTTCGTATCCGATACGACCTGAGATCTGAACTGTCTCGGTGTGGTCCATGGGTTTTACAGCTTGTCAGTTCTCGGTCATTTTACTGTCTATCTAAATGCGGCTTCGGACACATCTCTGGGTCACAGAGCGCGTTCTTTGTCAAATCTGGTGTGTTATCTTCTAAGTGGGTGTTGGCATCTCCGCACAAAAGCCACTTGGTTCCTGATTTTACCACAGAAGTCGAGCGCTGGCCGTCGGCTGCGTTTTGTGAGAGCAATCAGGAGACACGACCGGCCGGGAGCGTGACGCGTGACCGCGCGGCGGCTCCTTGAGAGAATTCGACCTTAGCTGCTCGTGATGGCACGCAGCGGCTGCGCGTGCTGCGTGCCTGTGGCGGTGCAGCCGTGTGGTTAGCGGACCGCCACTGCGCTGCTCCCATGGATTAGGGTTCTGCCGCGCGTGGCATCACCGTCCCTGACACAGAGACTGGCAGCGGTCCGTAACGGAGCCGCAACCCGCACACAGGCCAGTACATCTGCCGCGCCGCCGCCGCGACCGAGCACTCCCACTTAGAGACTTCTGTCCTAACTCCTCACTCTGGCCTACGGGTTGGTGACTATTTTGGAACCATAGAAGCTCCTGGGAAATAGTGACAAAGCAATTTATGTTTATGAAACTTAAAAGTCTGATAATGATACCTGTCCCGCGGTTAAGCTTCCGAATGTTTATCAGCTTATACAAATAATTCAGTTTGTATCGTTCACTGCCATAGAAGTGGCATTAAAGTTTTTTGCTTGCATTTTTCGAGTAAGCCTACTTAGTGGCACCACGGATTAACCCGCGCCCCGGTGGGCCTCCGAGCCACCTTCGCCTTGGTGGGGGTGTTTGAATCCCTCTCGAACTCGGCCCCTATGCAGGATAACGAAAAAACGAGGAGGCTGGTGGATAACTCGTAAAAATTCATGAAGAAACCATATATACTAGTCAATTTTTGCTCAGTTCAATATTGAGGTCATTACGATAAAAGAAAGTGACATTTTGAGGAGAGTTTTGGGGCTCTAGAGTCTGAAAGAGTTGAGTTAGAATCATTTTTAGGACCATTCGCTTCCTCTCGTAACAGCAATTCGAATGATTTATAATATGCCCATACTAGGGCAAAACACAAAAATGCCCTGACCTCAAGTCAGGTCAAGGCTACTGTTTAACCTAGCATAGTCAATATGCATATCAATCGACTTGCAATAGCAATCCGAACGCAATGATATCCAACTAAAATATGTATCATCATTTCATGCAAAGTTATTGACCTATTTCGGAAAACTGCTTAAGTAGCCTCAGATGACCTCTCAGAGGTCACAGTTAAAAGATTGCAACATTATTCTAAAAAGGGGCCCATGATTAACGATGTGGAGAATATGAAGGCATTCTCAGCCGTATCTACACAAATACAGCCCAATTTCTGTTTTCCCATGTATTTCCAATGGCGAGGTCCTGGTCAGTACTTGAACTTAGGTCATCGATATGAAAAATCCCGGAGTATATGTTGTAGGACTGGGTGGGCCCATTATTTGGTATAAGTTTCAATCCGGTAGATTCACCCATTTCTTAGTTATGCCACCTTTAACATTTTTGGAGGTGAGGTCACTTGGCCTGCACTGGTGACCTGCCCTGAGATGATGCAACCTTAAAGTTTTGGGGAAAGTTTCGGAATTAATCAAGGATAAGGTGTGGCAAGTACGGCAGCGCTTCGCGTCGCCGTTTTTTGTGCTTTCGGAAAAAAACCCGAGGGGGTGTTCAAACACCCCTACCGGGGCGAGGGTTAAACAGAACACAGAGGGCGAATCCCCGCCATTGGAATTAAACCTGTGTTATATTGTCTAAAAGTTAGGCAATAAAGCCACCAGAGGCCACAGGTGACCATCCTCCTTGCTTGAAACTGCGGCCAGCTGCTGGCTGACTGCTTGTGATTATTTGTATTAGCCGAAATTCATTTCCGGGAGGCGGGCCCAAGCGGAAAGCTAGTGATTGCCCAGTTCAGTAGTGTGTACGATTGCAGAAAAATTACCGGACAGCACCTTAAAAGGAATGTGGCACCCTGGTCGAATCCTTGAATTTCATGCCATTAGGGGTACTTTTAGCCGAAAATCATGGTAGCGCCCATGATTTCTCTGAAAAAATGTACATTAAGCTAAATGTTTTGATTTTAAAAATGCCCCTCTAGGAAAATAAATAAAAGTCTGCTTGTGGTTGATGTCATGATCTGGCAACCACTACCATATTCAATGGGCTTCAAGGGCTTGGATTGGCTGATAATCACCTTGACGTCAGCATATGTCGTCACACCAACAGCCATGACTACTGTGGCCTGCTGCTAAGGCTACTTGAGGGGTACATTTCAGGTAGTTTTTAGCTTTGCTCTACGGAAATTTTGAGTTTCAAGACAAATGATATACAGAGTACAGGGTTTTCCAGCATGCTTTACAACCTGGCTATCTCAGTTAAAATCACGTTATAAAGGTGCAACATTCCCTTTAAGTGGTGCATCCACGTGCATGCAGTCTTAACATTTATGTATGCGTGAGTCAAACATTTTCTGTGTCTTAGGAAATGTGCCTCTAATGATAAGGACCAAATCAACATCCAGTGGGGCAAAAGCAGCAGCAGGATAGTACGGAATGTCCACAACTTCAGTCAACACCACCCTGCGAATTTTCCAAGAACTCAGTGCGCGACATGATGCACGTGGCTGCAAGGCTTGCATAATGCTGCAAAATAGAAAGCCAGAGCAGTGGTCGCACGCTCTTATATGAACTTCTCAGTGACTTTATATTCGCGGTTACCGCTGCGCTGTCCCGTGGTAGACGTGTCCAGCTTAGAAGGCCCAGACAACGGCACTGGTGCGTGAATACAGACGTATGTGTGTCACCTAGACAAGTGTCGGTCGCCAATCGAGGTGGATGACCTCTGTGGACATGTCAGCGAAGGATAACGAGCCACCTCGGCGGGTGGCGACAGTCGTACCGGGCCCAAAAAATGCCGACAGGTGACGGTCCAAGCGTTCGGGATCCCGTGGGAAAGGGGTAGGGCTCAGCTCTTCGTGTTTTTGGTGGGGGATGGGTGGTTTAGCGGATAGAATCCTTGTCTTCGAAGTCACCGGTCCCGGGTTCAAGTCCCGGTGTAGCCTCTGAAGAAGTCGATTTGATGCCCCAAATCCCTCCCAACAGGGTGAGAGATGGCGACGCCGTATGGCCTTGGCAGTCGGTGCGTCGTTAAACCCTAACAATCATCGTTATTATTTTTGTTGTTGGTAGGGCTCGAGCCTCACTGATGTTCGTAACAGACTCGCCGACGAGCTTCACTAACCAGAAAGCCCCAGATCAGGAGCTCAGCGCTCAAAATGAGGTCCGACGAGCTTCCTCGCGGGCCCTTGTGAGAATACGAGAGACTCGTAGACTGGCACCACGCAATATTATCTGGAAATTGGGGACCACTGTGATCGGCGCCGGGCACTCCATAGAAATTCTGCACCCCTTTGATCAGCTGAGCCTCTTATAGTAATAACGGGCGCAGCAGGGCCCCTCCAGCAGTAGCAGACAGCCTTTTAGTCAGCTGGGGGCTCTGTATCAATAGCCAGCGCTCCCTTGTGGGCAGTGGGGGCCCCCTGTGGTCACTCAAGCCCTATAGTAATTGTGGGGCCCCTGTGAGCACAGACGTGCTGCCTAAATTCATAGATGGGCTTCTTCCAGTCACCACATGGGCCCCGTAAGCACAGCCATGCTCTCGTGGGCCTCTTGTGAGTAGCCGGACACCTACGTTACTCGTGTTTTGCCTTTTGACAACAATTATGGGATCCTGGATCCACAGCTAGAGCTCTAATATAACAATTACGGACCCTCTGTGGTCACCTTGGAGTTATATGTGGCCACATCCGGACCCTCTGTGGTCACCTGGGAGTTATATGTGGCCACATCCGGGCCCTCTGATATCACCGGCAATCTGATATCTATCCTAATTCTGGTATTGGGCTCTTTTTGGCCTCGCCTGAGCCCCCCATAATATCGTCACAGGCCCTCGGTGGCCACAGCCAAAAAGTAGCGCTTCTGGAACAAGCATAGAATGGCGAATGGTACTTGTCGGGCTGCCCAGGAATGCTCCGGTGGAACTGTGGATGACATAAGTGACCGATGTGAAACAATATGACGGATATTGTGTTTGTATGGGCTACCTGCTAAATTTAAAGGCAACAGGATAGGTGACGTACGCACATAGCTAAATTGTAATATCATGAACATATCCAGCCAAAAATTTATATAATTTTAACACCGACTCAGGAAAAATATCAAACGTGAAAATATCAAATTGCTCTAGCAGCATTCGGCTGGTAAAATAGGTCTACCCCATAGCTGCTGTTAACCCTTTAAATTTCCATGAATGATCGCCTGATAAGAGAAGAGGGAATTTTTATGTACCCGTCAATATAATTGTTGCCTTGTCGAAATCACTAGTAAGCACTTATTTGTCGTAGAACAGAAGATGTTACTATGCGCGTATAATGTTTCTTTCGTTGTCCACTTCATTAATTAACACTTTTTGTCGCAGAACGGAAGGTATTAGTATGTGTGTATAGTGTTTCTGTCCTTATTCGCGGTGTCAATTAACACTTATTTCTCGTAGAACAAAATGTATTACTATATGTGTGTATAATTTTGTTGTTATTGTCCACGTCATAAGTTAGCACCTATTTGTTTGTCGTAGATCAGAAGGTGCTACTATGTGTGTAAACACCACAGCTATCGAGGAAACAAATGCAACACATTTTTACGGGTGTGCTGCTGGAACGACCACCGAAATTACATAATTTAACCTCGAGGTGTGACAGAACAATGGAAGAGTTAATCATTTTGTCCTTATAAAGTTTCAAATATTTTCCTAGTGCTTGCTGCTGTATGCCGAGGCAAGTGTTTCAATGGTTCTGCATTCTGTAGGCATGATCATACAAATAAACGTTACTTCGCATTGCACGCAAGTCACGAAGAACGTCTTTTTGGGTATTTTCCGTGAATGAATTATCGTTTCGTCATGGCGGCTTAAGAAACATGTGAATTTCATATCAGACCCCAAAGTGTAGTGTTTCTCGTTTCATATTCTATGTTGAATATGGGAAAGTGGGGCATAGGGGATAGCAAAGAAATAACATCATCTTATGGCTAAGCTGTGCATAGAAAGGAGCTTTAATCAGTTCTGTGATAAATGTGGATTTTTGCCCTACGTTTTCTTTATTCGATTTTGTCTGTAGAAACAGCCCGATAATGTATAATTTGAGTTAAATGGCACCGCTTAAACTTAATTGCTTTCTGAAAACGAGGGCAACGTGAACTAGAAACAGTTCCCTTTTTCCCTTTCCAACCACTCAATTAAAAAGGCGCAAAATGCCGCATCCGCTACTGGTGCCCCACATGTGAACTAATTGGGCCTCGACTTTCCCCCAACACAGACAAGCTGGATCCGTCACTGGTGCCGTGCATCCCGGTCAACTGGGTCTGACCCCTTCCCCAAACAGGGACTGGCTGGATGCGTCTGCGCTGGCACTCTACCTATGTTTAGGCCAAGTAGGAGAGAAACGCTACATGAATGACGCCATTCGACAAAATGCATATGGGAAATGCGTCGGGGCAGAGCGTACCACCTGCTGAGCCAGTTTGCCCCCTCCCCTATCCCCCAAAAAGAGCTCATGATCTGAAATTATTTTTGAACAGTTTGCCAAAGCCCACGGCGAAGATCTTACATATATTTTCTGCCACACATGTGCGTGATTCAACTATTTATAATTGTTTTTTCGAAGTTTCTATAATAAAGTTATCGTTGCTTGCCCAGCGTTGCAAAATTATAGAGAAAATTACAAAAAAACACTACTTTTATCCTCACCGCCACAAAACACGACTGACCCTAAATCCACTAAGGCCACAACTCAAGAAACATCTGCAAATGCTAGCGGTGGTAATTGGTTTCACATGAAAACACTTTTGGACAGAAACCCTGGTTTCGCTTTGCCCTGCCTAGCCACTTTACCCCGCCTTCCCCAACCTATCTACATTCGGCCAAGCAAGCGTGTGTTCAATTAGATATGCCACTGTGCGTGGATATCAAGTCGTGATTTATTTAATGACAACTATATGGATCCTGTTTCACCATTTCCATCCCTGTATTCTTAAATTATTCGTGAAATGGTTATATGTCTCTAGGAGTGGTATACAACCCTCTTTGTGTTGCTACACTGTTGCCAAATCACAACAATTTTTGTATGTAATCACAGGTGGCGATGGTCGTGAGATTGATTTATTGTTGTAACCACATGTGCCTTTCCTACTTGAAAGTTCATGAAAATAGACAGGGAGGGCCAAAGCTGTGCAACATATGCCGTTGCCGCCCATCGACACGTCATGATGCTGGGTTCCACTGGGTGTATCCGTTGCCACTGGCACGTGCAGGTGGACGCCGCATGCGAACCATTCACGACCTTTGACCTCAGTATCAGCTTTGTAGAACCATGGCGTGTAAGTTGGTGTTTCCTTTTGCAGGATGAAAAGGAGTACATCGGGTTCGCGACCCTGCCGGAGCAGGTGCACCGCAAGTCGGTGAAGCGAGGCTTCGACTTCACGCTGATGGTAGTGGGCGAGACCGGGCTGGGTAAATCCACCCTCATCAACAGCCTCTTCCTCACAGACCTCTACAAGGACAGGGCCATCGCAGACGCCAAAGGTGAGGCTCTATCCGTTACGGCTCTGCTCTTTGTTAAGTCCCATGTTAAGTGCCTTATGACTAAGAACATCAGATCCAATCCGGTCAATATCAGAAGATTCTGCGATGAATTCAATTCAATCCGTGCGTTCATCACGCTTATCAACCCAACTCAAATTCGCATTTCTGAAAGACGACGACGAAATCGAGAAAAATGGGAATCCGAGTCTAGATCCACATCCGAATATATCCCAATCATCAGGTCCACCCCATCCGATCTTCTAAAAGTTCAGGGCTCCTTGGGGCCGTCCAATCCACGACACACTTTCGTCCAAGGACAGCGGGCCTCTCACATCGGGAGTGTCGGCAAGTGCGAGGAATTAATTTCACGGTGGAGAGTGTCACACATTACAAACAACATCGCCTCGCTTTAATGACGCCACTGCCGAGACAATGGCCTGAATACGTGCTGGCTCCCCGTCTTTACACTGAAGCCTCTCAGGCTGCAGCGAAGATCTGAATAAGCGGTTGCAAAAGCGCAGCAGTGATAGATGCTCCAGAAACCGCCCGTGCCGCGCTGCCTGGAGGTCCGTGGGGCCCCGTGTGGGTCACCGTCCGCTGACCACCGGACGCGTCCCCCAGAGTCCAGTTACGGCACGGCAGCCGCTGTCGACACTAACGCGGCGCGCCGGCACGGGGTGGGACCGGGCGATCGATGGCTGCGGGGTGGGGTCCCGGCCATGACCGGGCCAGGGGCGCTGGCACGCAGACGCGGCGCTCGCCCGCTCAGATCGAATGTCTGGCACACGACTGCGCCGCCGTTTTGAGTTCGGGCTGGACGACTGGAACACAGCCGTAACCCTGTCGTAAAATCATAGCCGAAAACGGCCCGTGTAAAAATGGGGTTAGGGGGCAAGAGCGAAAGTCGGCTCATTCCGAGATGAAACGCGTGAGCAAAGGACAGCAGCCTCTTGGGAAAGTCTAAAATGAACAAAAAACTGCAAGCTTTATCAAAGTTGTCCTTGATTAAATCGTTCAACAAATATTACACCTATGTATGGGCTATAAATGGCGTCGTCCGTATGCCATACATAGGTAGTGGATGACGCAGAGTATCCGCTTGCGTCGCTTTGGGCGACTGAAGTCAACACTCACACTGCCGAGAGGAAGGTCAGGGGCGCCTGGTACAGGGTGCGCGTGTTAATGCGAGGTGTGAAACTCTAGTGCTGAAATCTTACCTCAGGTTATATTTGGCGTGAAATGTTGGCAAAGGGTCGGCGTTTTAAACCCAGAGCCGGGTGATTCACTTCTTAACTCCGCTACTCGGCCACCTGCAGACTCTCTAGGTGACTGCGGAGAAGCGGCAGTGGTTTCTGTTTCTTACTTGTCTCTCATTAGAGCCACTCCCAACAGACACTCTTGCCCAATTACAAAGAACATCGGTGTCGGAGTTTAATGATCCTCTCCTCCGGTCAAGATGGGACACGGAAGGTGGTTTTCCGCCATGTGAATTAAAACCACGTTTATCCATGGCATATCAGTCTGGAGAAGGGCACTAAAACCACCAGTTCACCCTGCTCCATATAAAAGGTGGAGTGGTTAGCAAAACAATAGTGAAATAGCGAGTAGCGATTCCAAGATAATTCAAAACCGCTACTGCATACTGACAGCCTGTTCAGGGGATCCCCACCAAAAAGGAAAAAGGGGATTAATAGAAATATATTTATCTATCGGAATGAAAAAGGAACGAAGGTTGAATGTTTATTTCTTTTGTGCTTTTTTATTGTATACCATTCAATAAAACTGTTAGATTTGTATGTAATGTACAGATGAGCAGTAGTGTTCCTTGGAAGTTATTTAAAAAGAACAAGGAAAGCAATGTTTTTGGTAGCGCGTTATAATAATAAGAAGCAATAGCAGCGTAGCGATAAGCAATTTCGTGATTTCGAAAAAAGTAGCGCTAGCAGCGGCAAAGTTTGCAGCTTGCCAAGGTAGTGGAAGTGGCGGTAGCGATTTAGATTTTTATAGCATCGCCTATCTCTGACTAACAGCCGTACTGGAAAGGGGTCTGACCCTAACGGGCATTGGAAGGGGCCTGGTAGGCCTCCCTGAGATCTAAAACCCAAGCGGCTTAGAAAAAACGTCTTTCCAGAGGTTTGTGGGACTTGCAGTGATCTAAATTATAGCCAACTTTCACTGATCCAGGTAAATTTATTCAAGGTCAAACGAGGTCATAATTTCAGATGGTAATGCTGGAAAAAATCTGAGAAATTCCTAAATTATGTAGGAAAAGCTGGGAATATAATAAAAAATGGACAAAGTTCATAGCAGAAAGGCCACAACATTTTTTCTTGAAATAATAGGTTTGGAGTCATTCAAGGTCATTGACCTAGTACGTCACAATCTGATAAACTGCTTATAATGTACATACGTACACTATAAATAGCACTACAGCAACCGCTGGGCGGGAATGAGGATTAAAGGCGACCCATGAACTTTGACCTCAACCCTTAGCGTTGACCTTGACTTTTATATTTAGTTATCTTAGCTATGACGTCATAACGTAATACACATGACACTGGGTAACGCCATTTGACCGGAACCACTGGCGTCAACAACATTGCAAATACCAGTTTGAGGTTGATGTATGAATTTTGACTTTTACCTTCATGTGAGGTGAACTTTAATTATCATCTCGTTTATTTGGCGTTAAATACCATTCGGTCTTCCATGCAGGAGAACTGGTGCGACCACGCGATTGAGGCAATCTCAAAATATAGGTATCTTTTTGAGTAAACAGATTCTTACCCTCCTCAACATTTTTCTTCAATAGACCTGTCGTTAAATTCTTTCAGATTCAACGAATTAACATTTTTCTTCTGCCAACAGTTATCAGGCCCACCTCTGAAAAACAGGTGGGGCGTCCGAGGCCCCCTCCATTGCACGTCTTCTGCATTTTACGAAAAAAAACAGGACAAGAGCTCCGGATGGAGCGGCAATGAATATTTTGATTAGATAAAAGGAAATATAGTGCCAGCTGAACCCTCGTCCATAGTCCTCCTCTGAAGCATAGTCCTCCTCGATATATCCATTGAACCAGCAGAAACACTCATTGTTCTGCCCTCGTGCATCTTGACTGAGGAAAATGTACAAACTATTGAGTCGAGTGACTGTGCCGACATCTATGTTGCTTGAGCTTTAAGAAGCTATTTTACTGTCAGATGTTAACATCTGAGTCGACCGAGCTGATTGTTAGGCAGTTTGTAAAGATCGTCGGCAACACTATTCGTGAGACCAACAAGTAGATAGTATGTTGAGCCAATAACAAAGCGCAAATTTAAAATCCTCAACGTAACCTCTTCAAGGGGCTCTCTAATGCTTTCCATATCCGTTCTCAAGCCTGGGATTTCTGACGGTTTGCAATCTGTGATGCGTGAGATTGCTGACGGTTTGCAAAATTTGTGTCGCGTAAGGTTTCTGTGGCATACCTGGCTAAATTTGCCTCTCGAATGCTCTACTCAGTCAAAAAACAGTTGTGGGCCATTTGTGTTTTGAGTGCCGTTTTCATTCCTACAGTAACATGCAAATAAATCATGATATAAATAAATACCAAGAATACTATGATGGTTACAGATAATGATTATTTATTTTTATAAAGAAGACTTCATAGAACATTTCGTTCATCACATATTCCTTCCTCAATCATTTTGTCGTCAATTACTTAATATATCTATTCATTCGAAATTATCACCTCGGGTCGACACTATCTTGGACCACCACTGTTGCCGTGACAGGACCTCCGGGCCGGAGGCCGGTTCCGTGAGGGCTATCCCCGGTGCAGTGGCGCTCCCTCGTGTGACTGACAGTTCGTGCAGGGGTCATGACCCGGTCAGGGTCGACCCGTGACCGGGAGCGGGCGAGACACGCGGGGGCGCTGCCGTGACGTGCTGATGGAGTCGATTGTCTGTTCCAGCAACTGGTGTGACTGCTGACCTTTAACACGCGCCAGCACGGGGGTTTAACCCGCCCCCGCCCCACCCGTAAGAGTTTTTTTCGGAGATAGCCCAAAAACGGCGATGCATAGCGCTGGATAAGCCTGATTCCTCGTCTTTTTTACTAGGAATTTGCTTAGGTCCAGGTCATATCAGGGTAGGTCACCCGTCCGGGTCAAATTACATGGAATTGAAATTAAGTTGCAATTGCACCTATTCCTATGAGACCAGAGCTGACCTCACTGTCAACTGCCACCATATTAAAAGGGCTTGTATAACGTAATGTGTTGCAGCCCTCCCACATATCTTTTTACACGATACAACAAATAACAAACATTGAAAAGAAAAACGCCATTTTTTAAAACAATTTTCAACTCTACTTCAACGTTTCGCTGGGGGTGCCCAGATCCCCGAATAGATATAAAGCCATACTGCTGTGCATTTCTCTGTTGTTCTTGTTTAGGTGGACGAGAAGTTGGACGAAATTGACGTTGACGAGGGGTCTGGGGGTTTCTGACGATTTCTGACAAAGGGGAAGGGGTCAAACGTTTTCTGATGATTTCTGTTAAAGGTGGGAGGGGTCTGAACACCTCTAATTTTGGCTGACGTCATATGTGAACAGCCCCTGACAATTGTTTGAAAACACTCAACTTCGAACTTTCTTCAAAATGTACCAACGCAGGAACGGTCTTCCTTAGCACCACTTTGAATCACAGTTGTGACACTGGTGCTCAAATGCAGCCCCGCAGCCCCACACATTTTTCATAATTTATTTTAGATAAAACCTGTTTTCAATATATTTCATATATAAGCTGACGTTCCTTGCTGATATGGTATTAACATGACACAGGCTAAAATCTTCAAAACAAATTCAATGTTAATGACGTAGAAAAGATAGGCATTTGCTGCTGTTTTTATGGCCTCTACGCTGTCATCCTGTGATCATTTATTTTTTCAAAAGATTTCATGTAATCATCTACCCTTTATTTAAACATTTCGGCCCGACAGCTCCTGAAGCGGAAGTCCTGAATCCAACCATAAGGGTTACCGAAAATAACGACACACTATTTAAGTAGGTGCTTCCAGAGCTAATGCGAGTTAGCCGCATCCTAAAAAGTTTGGTTTAGCCCTCGCCCCACCGGGGCCATCGATGGCCCCCTAAGGTTTTTCCGGGATAGCAGAAAAACGACGAGGCTCAACACCACGGTTTAGGGCTCTACCTCTCACCCCATCATTTTTCCACCATCCCTGAAATTTTTTACCTCGGGTCACCCAAGGTCAGGTCACCAGGCGAGGTCAACCAAGGTCACCTCACTTCAAATTCTGAGCTCTATAAGAGCTACATTTCGAAGTCGATCAATTTTAAACTTCCTACACTTTCTGACCTCTCCAGGGTCTACAAGGTGCATATCCGGAATTTTACGATTTTGGGATCTGAGGTCATGTTACGAGGTGACCTTTCCCATTGAAAAAGCATAGGAAAACTGATCAAAAGTCACAAAAACGATTGAAAGCGCTCGGCTTGCTCAGAAAAGCGTTCTTGGACACCCTTTCACGGATACCAGGGGTCATATTTTCCCTTTGACCTCTCCAAGGTCATCCAAGCTCACCAGGGTTCAAAAACACTATTTTGACAATAACTTTTGACCTAATGTAATTTGTAAATTTCTTACAGAATTCATGTGAGCCTTCTAACGCATTTTGCAGATTTGCGCTAACCCCCCTATATTTTCGGAGTTAGAGGGGGCCATCGATGGCCCCCGGTGGGGCGCGGGTTAACAGGCCGAATTTGATGTTTTCCTGTAGCTTGCCCATCTGCATCCGCGCTGTGTCGGAGCATTAGCATAGCCCAGTGTGGTGTGCTATATATATTCCAACGTCAAAGAGCTCGTGATAAGTGGGTTGGGTCTACTTTCTCTGTGGCTTATTTCACCTCACTCTCCCCATCGGATTATTAACCAGTCCAATTACCACTCCCCCACCCCCCGCCCGCTCTATATGGCCATCGAGGTTGGCGCGCCTATATAATCCATCCAGGTTGGCGCGCCTATATAATCCATCGAGGTTGGCGCGCCTATATAATCCATCCAGGTTGGCGCACCCTGAAGCCCAAATCGTCATTCACTTGCCCTCCCCGCGAACGTCTCAAGACTAATCCCGGCCACACCTGGGAACCTGGCCAATGCGTAAATGGCCATCTTTGAATATCGATCAGTTTTCTTATACAAACACGCAGTAGATACCATGGTCCCTTGCATAAGCCTTCATACAGTCCAAAGAACGGTCTCCCTTTTATGGGCTTATTTTCCTGAAAGATACTCTGTCTCACAGAGCGGGCAGCATTTCTGAGGCAGCCTCACCCATGTCTCCACTTTCACCTGCAATTGCCCCACGGGGATACTACAGCGCACTCACAGTGCACTTCTCGAGAAAATAGGCCAAGCACCCCCGCGTGGAAAGTAAACAGCCACATTGCCCCTGGTCGTGAGGCAGGGGTGGAGTTGAGCTGAACGTTTGACCTTATGCTGCCAGAACACCAACTACTTTGGAAAAAAACAGTAAGTTTCCTGAAAATTGGCCTCACTGCTGACTTTGCAATAAAGTTAACACGCGCATTAACGGGGGCGGGTACCCGCCTCCCCCCTCGGGTTTTTCGGAGATAGCAGATAAACGGCAGCGCTACGCGCCGCCGTACTTGGCATACCTTTTTCCTCATCATTTTTACAACTTCTGTGAAAATTTAAAGGTTAGGTCATCACAGGTCAGGTCACCAGTACAGGTCAAGTGACCTGACCTCAAACATTTTTTTTAAGATAGCATAGGTCGAAACAGGGTGAACTTATCTGATTGAAACTCATATCACATAATGAGTCCACCGAGTTCTCTAAAATATGTCCCGGTATTTTTGATATCGATGACCTAAGGTCAGGTACAAGGCATGACCTCTCCATTGGAAATACATGGGAAAATGTTTTTTACTGAATAACTCAGTAACAGATGGTGATAGAGCGTGTATTTTAGATGTATTAGACTCGCCTTGGCTTTGTGGTTCTAATGATATGTATTTTATATAATTTGACTTTGACTTGACCTCAGGTCAGGTAAAATACTTTATTTGACCTAGCAAGGTCAAATTATGTGCCATTCGATTTGGCTTGCTGCGAGGATTCAAATGATTTAAGTCGTTTTGCTCTATCTTTACTTGTTCAGATGAAATGGCCGAAAAACTAAATTTACATGTTATCCCTATGACGGCATGCTTTGACCTCTCGTGACCTTAAATGTGACCTGACAAAAAAATGGTTCAAATATTTTCGATGGAGAAGTGGATGGGCGACCCAAGGCCGTTTACCGTTTGCCGTCAAAGCGAAGCTGGCTCAGACCCCCGTCAATGCGCGTGATAAACACCACTCATTTGTAAAGTTCCATACTGTAAAATTTCGCCATGTTACCGGTAAGGCATTTTGTCTTATTAGCTTATTTTCATTTATGTTGTTACGTCTTATCTGTTCACAATGTATTATGATGAGCCCGCTATATTAATTATTACGCAGTTGACGGGTAGGCACCGGAAGCTGTCTATTACTAAGCATATATCGCAAACAATCAAGTTGCACTTATACATGAACTGGGTTGGCTGATGTTATGAATAACGTTTCGGCTATGAACAGATCGTAGCCACATGCGTAAAATAATTCAAAGGGCAAAAAAAACACCCGCGGGAAAAAGTACCTTAACACGCGCATTGACGGGGGCTGAGCCACCTTCGCATTGACGGGGGGCGGGTACCCGCCCCCCTAAGATCTCGAGAACCACGGTAGGTAGCAAAAAACGGTAAACGGTGTTGGACTGCCCATCCACTTCTCCATCGAAAACATTTGAACCATTTTTTTGTCAGGTCACATTTAAGGTCACGAGAGGTCAAAACATGCCCGTCATAGGGATAACATGTAAATTCAGTTTTTCGGCCATTACATCTGAACAAATAAAGATAGAGCAAAACGACTTGAACTATATGAATCCTCTTAGCAAGCCGAATCGAATGATATATAATTTGACCTTTCTAGGTCAAATCAAGGATTTGACCTGACCTGAGGTCAGGTCAGGGTCAAATTATATAAAATGCATATCATTAGAACCGCAAAGCCCAGGCGAGTCTAATGCAGCTAAAATAAATGCTCTATCACCATCCGTTACTGAGTTATTCCGTAAAAACCATTTTCCCATGTATTTCCAATGGAGAGGTCATGCCTCGTACCTGACCTTAGGTCATCGATTTAAAAAATACCGGAACATATTTTAGAGAACTCGGTGGGGCCATTATGTGATATGAGTTTCAATCAGATAAGTTCACCCTGCTCCGACTTATGCTATCTTAAACTTTTTTTGAGGTCGGGTCACTTGACCTGTACTGGTGACCTGACCTGAGATGACCTAACCTTAAAATTTTCACAGAAGTTGTAAAAATGATGAGGGAAAAGGTATACCAAGTCCGGGGCGCTACGCACCGCCGTTTTTCTACTGACTCCGAAAAATCCCGAGGGGGCGGGTACCCGCCCCCGTCAATGCGCGTGTTAATCAGCACGAGCGTCACACGCTTTCGCCCCTTTCCTGCTGGTCTACTGCGCAGGCACTGACTGCGTTTCTTCCGTGGAATTTTAGTCATGCAACGGAGCAAAACTGCAAGTTTTCGGAAAAATGACAGCACCGCAGCGTGCCAGCGGGACATGCAATAGATGGTGCAACCTCCCTAGTCCCGACATAAAAAGAACACCAGGACACAAATACTGATTCCCTGGTTTGGCGTGTTGACAATGCCGTTGTCACATTAAATATTCGCTGAATCATACAGAGGTTTGACTATTTTTCACAGGATGTAAGAGAAAGCAATACAGTGTATTTCCTTGTGTACCATTTTTTGTATATATTCACCACTTTCAGCGCATGTTCCAGCTATATATATATGGTCCACGATTGAAGGATATGTGTATCCTGCCAAAAAATCACTATTATCATTGCTCTCTGTTGTGACCGTTTCACGTTGTTGGAATTCGAATGTAGGTTTCTAATTGGAAATTAATTATTCTGATCCATCGATAGCGCAATACAGGAAAACGCCCAAAGTTCTGTTCATGCGAAGTTTCACTTTTATGGCATCGGGACCTGGTGAACATTTTAAGCTGAGCACTCTCCCGGCTGATATATTGGTTTGCAAACTCCGTGGGGTCCTTTTTCTGATTGAGCTGCTTTTTTATTAAAGCAAGCAAACGCTCCGACTGACCTGCTTAAACTCGCCTTTTTAATTGTAAGATATTATATGATTTGAATTTCGTTGATGAATGTCAGTATAGGGTAAGAATTTAGATTGATGGTCCGTTTTTGTATAACTTGTTGCGAACACCACAACCACCTATTTAGCAAGCAGACAACTGCATGGAAATGAATCCAGCCTGCACCCTGTTGTTGGGTGTAATGTTGTCGATGAAAATGAGAAGGTAAGAAGGCTCGCCCATACCAATAAGCGCCACGGCTTACGTGCATACGCTTTGAAAGGACTCGCCGCATTTCACCCTTGGGTTGCTGGAGCGTAGGTTTCACCTGAATTATTCTTCTAAGGGACATCGTCGGAACAGTGTAGGATGTTTGCACTGAGTTTGAGAGCGAGGACAATGACTGCCGGCGGTGAAGTATTGAGGTGGCCTGATGTGCCGCTCAGTTTTGTCGGCTGCACGCACGGTTGGAACTGCGCGCAGTGAGCGCGGGCAGTCCGCAGTCCTTTACACGGCCGCCCTACGGTCTCGCTGCCACGCTGCGGGTAGAAAATACGGCCGGCGCGCGTGCCACGCTGACAGCCTCGGCTGCCGCGGCGAACAGCGGTGCTCGTAGCACGCCGCGCTGCCCGTCGTTGCCGACAACGACGGAAATACGCTCCCCTCCCGTCGGCGGCGTCGGCGGCGGCGTGTTTCGAACGGTGACGCGCCGAGGCAGCAGTCGTGCTGTCGACCGCGCACGACGGATGAGCGGCGGGGCGGCATCTCCGCCCAGGAAGTGGCCGAGCTGCTCTCATCTGTCAACCGCGCGTGGCAATACAGAGCGGAGTCCCGCGGCGTGCGCCAAATATGTGGCTTTGAGCCATATTTTCCGAGTATGAAGCCTTTGTATGTTGGGGCGCTTCATCCCATTCAAACGGCGGGATCCTGTTAAGCTTGGTCGGGAAAGGGACTGTCCATCGCAGTGGTGGGCGGCTATGCGACCCTGTTAGCGGGTTCATTGTGGTAAGCGAGAGAACGGAATGGGATGTTTGGGGTATTGAATGTCATTCCATGAGACGTGCCGGAAGGTTTAGGTGTTTCAAGGTTCATTATGATGGTATTAATGCACACATTTATCCGCCAGTACTTGTATTTTACATTTAGTAAACCCATAATCTCACATATCCCTGGCAGTTGGTGTGTCAGTAAATCCCCAAAAATAAGCAAGTAAGATGATAATAAATGCCCGTGTGCAATTGCACCTTGAATGATTTGCAATCGCTCCCATGCGTCTGAAAAAACGACTCTGTGACAATTTTGCCTGCTTTTCACAGATCGAGTGAAGAAGACAACAACAATAGAGAAGCGGACGATGGAGATAGAAGAGAAGGGTGTGAAGCTGCGCCTCACCGTGGTTGACACGCCAGGTAAGCGGTGCACGATTAACCAGCCTGTCAGCCGGGGCGGTTGAAGCTGTGGGAAATATCGAAATCGTGATAATATACAAACGGACCCATTTCTGTTTGGAACTGAAGTGGGGTCTTTAAACAGTCACTTTGCAAAAATTGAAGCAGTCGTTTTATTTTCACGCCTGCCAAAAAATAATGTATAGCTCCCCAAGGGCTCAAATTTTAAAACACCTGTGGCATATGAATAGTGACGTCTCGGTTTCAATGTGCTAGGCGACTTAGCATAAGTTGGCTCTGCTAAAAAACTTGAACTAAATCTGCTCTTGACCTTTTTTGATGGGCACTGCATGAGCGAAAATCGAGGGCTCGGGCTCCACTCTGCTGTTGGTTATCAATATTATCGTATTTTTAGGAGCGCTTATTTTCCTCACCAAGGAACAATACGATCGCAAATATTCATAGCAGACGGCACTGAGGTACTATTTTCATTCGGACCAGAACAGTTGATGTTGAGATAAGAACGTATAAACTTTTAAAAAGCTCTTCATGATGCTTGTTCTTCACATAAGAGCTGTATAATCTTGTATTAATCGATTTGAAATAACGAAGCATAGTGGTATGAAATAAGTCTCAACTTGTTCAAAATCAGAAAAAAATGTCTTAGACCCACTTTTGCGCTGCGACACCCGGAAATCTAGGATGTACCACGGTGAATGTCGGGTTTCTGCGCCCTGTCACGGTAGACCAGATTCGCTCCGGTGGTTTTTGGGCGCGCTGTATTCCTGGATCGCTGAGAGTGCTGCGGCCCTCTCTTCTCTGCTGATACAAGGTAGTCAGGCCCAGTATCACAGGACACTGCACCCAAAGCACTTCTTGCCACGGGAGTTACACTGCACGCTAGCCCCGGGTAGTACGCACTCGCAGCCAGCTTAGCTCAGAGCCAGTGTGCAGGGGTCTAACCCCTGCGGTGGGCTCCTGGACCTAACTTTAACTCAGGACACCATTGGAGACGTTTTGTATCTTGGTAAAACTATTGTACCTATGGCTGCCAAAAAATATTGTTCCGATTTTTGTAATTAGCTAAGGACGTTCATTTAAAGGGCCGGATGAGTGCATTCCATTACATAACTGAAAGGAAGCACTGTGTTTTTGTAATGTAGGAATAATTGATATATTTAATTCATTTCTGCCTTGTGTGATTGTTCAATACGTTTGCACTTTGTCAGAAACGCATGTTTTTAGTCAAAACTGACGGCATTATATTTCCACAATTCAAGGAGCATATTTATCATATACACAGCTAATATGCTAAGGGCATTGCCACCAGTTCTGAGTCGCATCGACAAGCTATATTCAATTTTTTTGTATTAGGTACTGTTCCCGAAGGAATGAAATTCATTATTTATATCAATATTTGTTTATTGATAAGCGTATCCCCTTGAAACCCCATGGTATTGCCAACTGCTGATATACTCGAGGGGATGACATGAGGATTATGTCACATATAGTTATCTACCTGCTTCACTCAGGGAATCTGAACCGTCGAAGAGTTAAAATCGGGTCAGTTGGCTCTAAAAATATATTCAGCAGGTGACCATTCCCACCTCTGAGCCAGACACTCATCATGTAACGGAATTTTCTGTGCGTGTGCTTTCTTTCTATGAACACTTCAACGTGAAGAAAACGCTAAAGCTGATTTTAGCAGCGTTGCTCACTCGTCAAGCATCTGCCAACACCAAATGTCGACAATTAAAGTATTTTCTCGGCTGAGCCGCTGCAGGGATAGTGTACGGCTCCTGCCGGTATCGCCCGTGCATTCCGCCGTCCGCGGTGTCAGGCTGCAGTGATGGGGCCATTCCTGGCGGAGAGAGGACACGTCCCGGGGCCGCGGACGGGAGGAGCGCGCGTGGGCGTCGATCACCAGCGGGTCTCACTGCACGCGCGTGTTCTGCGGGACAGCCGCGCCATGCCGAGACGGGCGGTGTGGAGAAGCAGGAGCTGCAGCAGCAGCTGGCGATGCGGGCCGGCACGCACACGCTCCGAATGAGTTACCGTCCGGCTGATCGGAGATAGGAGAACGGACGACAGCCGCAGTCGGCTGCACCAGTCAGATAACAGGGTGAAATCGAACCGAGTGGAGCCGTGAGAGGTCGCGAGCAGCAGAACCCGTTACATCAGCCGCCGACAGACTCCAGACTACCACATTTGCAAGTGTAATCGTGGAAAGTATCCTTTAGTATAGGCTATGATTCCCAATTCAGTGGATACAACCGCCAATATATTTCCGCATCTGTCAATAAAGACTCACTGTACGTTATGGAAAGTAAAAACGCGTTTCACTCAGCAATGTCGGAAAAGCAGCCTGGAAGGTGCTGGCAACCATATAGACTATTGGACGTACTCCTTAAACAGTGGGATCTGTTGGGTAGACTGACATTTTTCAACGGATACACGATGTAGCAAACAATACTGGCCACTAAGCGCTCTTACATACAAAACAGATGTCTACCAGAAAAAAAACCCTGGCCAATGCTATAGATCGAATCAGAATGAGCGTCATTTTGTGAGAGGGCCTTAACACCAGAGGTTCCCTGTCATCAGAGTCCTGATTAAGTAATATTGTCCCAGAAGATATAGTGGACTGATAACTGCTCATAAGTGCTATGGACCATCAAGTGGTTAGGATGCCCCCTCAATGGCAACGATTGACCTGTGGATACGAATGCCATGGACCAGCTGTGGTTCGCTTTTGTCTCATGGCATCATATGTTAGCTCAGAACCAATTTAAATTGCGATAGTGGAGGGTCTACAGCATACCTGATGGGCCCCAGCAGCTTAACCCTCGCCCCGGTGGTGGGGGGGGGTGTCTGAACATCCACCTTGGGTTTTTCGGCGGTGCGAAAAAACGGCGGCGGTTCGCGGCGCCGTACTTGACACACCTTATCCTTGATCAATTCCACAAATTTTCTCAAAATTTTACGATCGGGTTATCTCAGGTCAGGTCACCGGTGCAGGTCAAGTCACCTCACGTCCAAAGAAGTTTAAGGTGGCATAAGTAAAATATGGGTGAATCTATTGGAATGAAGCTTATACCACACAATGGGCCTGCCGAGTACTACACAAATTATTCCGGATTTTTTTTCAAATCGATAACCTAGGGCCAGGTACCGATCATTACCTCACTATTGGAGAGGCATTGGGAAGACAGGAGTTGGGCTGTATTACTGATTACTGAGGCTGAGCTGTATTAAAGATACTGCTGCGAATACCTTCATACTCTCCAGATCATAGTATCCTGGGCCCCTTTCCAGTTCCATGTTGCAATTTTTAACCTGCGATCTTTGAGAGGTTGTTTGGGGCTACTTAAGCAGGTTTCAAACTTGGGTCAATAACTTTGCAGGAAATGGCGATAAAGCTTTTATTTTGATACCATTACAATTCTATTGTTAACGCGGGTCGATAGATATGCATATTGACTATGCTAAGTTGGAAAGTGACCTTGGCCTGACCTGTTGTCAGGCTATTTTTATTATTGACCTATTATAGTCATGCTATTCATCATTCGATACGCCGTAACGAGAAAAAAAACGAATGGTGCCTAAAAAAGGATTCTAACTCCACTTTTTCACACGCTTGAGCCCGGAAACTCTTCTCTATGATGCCAAATTATTTGACATGTCACGACCTTTATATTGATCTGAGCCAAAAAGTGACCGATTTAGTGTCTTCAAGAATTTATGAGCTATCCAACAGCGTCGACTTTTTCCGCTGTCCCGCATATAAGCCAAGTCCGAGGGGGTGTTTGAACACCCCCCACCATGGCGAAGGTGGCTTGGAGATCCACCGTGGCGGGTGTTAATATTCATTTAGGTATCGTTTTTGAAACTAATCTTGAATTCCTTAGAAACTTCCATGAATGTGGTTGCAGCTATTGAATCGTTCTTTATCGGCTTAGTATGCCAGTTTTCCTGGTGACAATAAAAATTTTCATTATTGTGGTGTGGTTGGCCCCTCATTCAATGGCGTAACATGAACATGTGGTCATGCCTTCTAAGAACCACGCATAACGATGTTTTATCGTGTTTCCTGGTCTAAATTTTTGCGGTGTCTGCAAAGTGAAAGGATGTCAGCCAGGGGCGTAGCCAAGAGGGGCGGCAGGGACAGCCGCCCCTCCCTGAAGGCCCGAAGGGCCCCTTGAGGACATGGGCCGCGCGAAGCGCTGCTCGCCCGCTCTATGCTCTGTGGCCAAATTTGGCATTTTATACCAGACAGGGCCTCTTAAGCACTCTATTCTGTAACAAGAAGGGCCCTTTTACCCATCAGGGCCCTTTTGGTGCTGTCACAGGGGCCCTTTTCGGGGTGCCGCCCCTCCCTGAGCGAAATCCTGGCTACGCCCCTGGTGTCAGCTATAAGTCATCCATGAATAAAGCATTATCGTTATTTCCCAATTTACTTATTTCGAGCATGTATCCAAGGTCCTGAGACAATTCTACTTATCCGCTACTCCAACACTTGCGTACCATCCAAACGGCAGTCGAGGAGCGTTAGCGGTTTCGATAGTTGAAAAGTTGCGGAGTTGCGGTGTTGGACCCAACATGATTCAACAGCACTCCGCTGCCTGACAACGTGTCAAGGGATCCACCACTGCCAAAAATTGGGATGCATTTTTCGAAAAGTTCCACCACTGCCACAAAAATAGGGATTAATTTTTAGAAAAATGTTTCTCTCCACCAGAAAACGATAGGAGATTTATTAAACGTTTTGTGAGCGATTTTCTTTGTACTTGGGTGTTTTGACTAACACCGAATGCGCTGGAGCTTTGTTTTTACTTTTTTGTACCTGCCCAGTGATTGGACGTGGGCTGATGTTCAATTTCAGCGAGTAGCTATATATATAATCGACCAATTTTGACCTAGCTTTGGATTAGCTAAGTTCTGCTTCTAGATAAAGATTATTATATTATACATCATGTTTGCGGTAGGGAGGGTTCTAATGATGGCTGAAACTGGATTCAACATGACTCAGAAGCTAAGGGTATATGGATCGACTTATATTGAACCTGTCCTTGAGAATTTTTTTCTCATATTGCATGACCTGAATAGGTATTAATTGCATTAGCTGTCTTAGGGTTTTAACTAATTGAAAGAAGTAGCATACCTATTCATTCGTTCAAAGACTGATCGAAGTAACGTGTATGTTTTACCATGAGAGCTCATGAATATCGCCAGAAGCTCTTGACCAGACGTTCTGATCAGCCAGAAAGAACAGATTGTCTGACATTTGATGCATGAAAAACTGCATTAAAATTACCTGTCAACTTAACCTGTATGCATTGTCATGCATATACGTTTGGAAAGATTCGGAAGAGTACAGACAGAGTCTGCCATGGCACGCCCCTTGTGGATAATTAACATTGTCATTGTGACTGGTACGTGCTGATTGCTGACTGATTGACTCTATGTCCGCTATGGCAGGATTGGTACGTACTGATTACCGACTGACTGACTCTATGTCCACTATGGCAGGATTGGTACGTGCTGATTACCGACTGACTGACTCTATGTCCACTATGGCAGGATTGGTACGTACTGATTACCGACTGACTGACTCTATGTCCACTATGGCAGGATTGGTACGTGCTGATTACCGACTGACTGACTCTATGTCCACTATGGCAAGATTGATACGTACTGATTACCGACTGACTGACTCTATGTCCACTATGGCAGGATTGGTACGTACTGATTACCGACTGACTGACTCTATGTCCGCTATGGCAGGATTCGGAGACGCACTCAACTGCGAGGAGAGCTACCGAGTCTGCGAAAAGTACATCGACGACCAGTTCAACAAGTACTTCCAAGACGAGAGTGGCCTCAACCGACGGAACATCCAGGACAACCGGGTGCACTGCTGCCTCTACTTCATACCGCCCTACGGTCACGGGTGAGTTGGAAGTGTAACACGTGTTCGTGTGTGCCTGCTCGCCCGGATTGGTGCGCCATCTGCTTGATGTGATGTCAGTCCCGACAATGTGCGTTCCTTTTCCTGCCATACATTACAACCGGCAAGGTTTCCATTACGTGGGCAGTCAAAACAACAGCGGGTTGTCAGTTCCCGCATATAACGGCGGTGGCTGCGTACCGCGAGGCGCATATGATCCAACCATGCTGTCGCTGTACCTCAACTTCGTCCTTCTTCCTAAAACGAATATCTGAGCAGCCGAAACTGGGGAAACATTTAGAGAAAAGTATAGTGCAGATAATCCCCATTTTAGGGACGTCATTATCTATGAGCTGTTGGTTGCAAAGTCACTATCTGTGACACGATGGGGGATATTTCCATACTGGCCACTCACTCGCTTAGTGGACGCCCCCAATCAAACTCCCTAGTTCGAAATTTAGAGTCATGCTTCAAGATGTCTTGCACTGGTATTTGTATATGGACTTGTATATGGTCTTGGCTTGCTCCGGCTAAGGGAGCTGTGACAGCGGCTGACAGGGCTTAATAACACCTGCATGGACACGGCAACTTTAAAGAAACTAAGTCTGCTATATTAATTCTAACAAATTCTTACCTGGGCAAACTTCTGTGGCACGAACGACTCTTCACGAGTTGCTGAGACTGTGGTAGAAAATATGAACGAGAAGTTCGATACGAAATTATCCCTTTACTGTGTCAGCAGTGGTTGGTCAATTAGGATTCGCAACCAGTCACCGACAATTTGGAAACCGCAAACGCCATTGGGCAGGGTGTTCTTGTTCCAAGGAGCGGGGCAACTTCCAACATTCTACGCTCACAAAATCTATATTTTTATTCTTAAAAAAGGGGCAACATTAGTGCTACTCCCTGGAGTGGCACACCCTTGAATAATTTGTCAACACCAAGCACAATTGGAGCTAACACAAATTCCAAGTTCTAAATTTACTCTTCCCATTTGGCTGATGCCGTGAATATGGCAGTCTGAGCCTCCCGAGAGGTTCTATACCTCCTCCAAAATTGCAGCACCTAATTTTTGCAGCTTTGGAGTGTTATGCTCCCCATAATTAGAGTACTATAAAATATAAATCACCTTGCTGTTCAACTATACTGAATTCGCACTTACAAGTTAAACACAACCAGACTCTTAGAAACCATTTCCCTTATTTTTCCCTGAACTGATCCATTTTGACCTCGAATGCTCATCACATCGCCTTTGTGAATTAAATTGTATTAAACGAACATATAGATTAGTGCAAAGTCACGATGTAAGCCAGAGGGCAGGTTCCAGGAGGGGCCCGGACAGTCGGCAGCGTTCCCAGTGAGTCGTGAAGGCGTGTGGTCAGGAGACAGGGACAGGGAACCGCCCGGCACGCGCCGGACCGCCCCGGCGTACCGTCAACGCACGCAGCAATCGCTCATTGCCGCCACCGGCGCTGTGGAATCCGGTAACGACCCGGCTGCGGGCGCGCCTCGGCTGATTGGCGCCGGGCGGGGCTTCTCATCCGCCGCCCGACGGGCCCGCTCGGCTTACCGATTCCTGAAACCTGCCGGCAAGGGCCCCGTCCTGCGTGGACGGCGATGAAAAATGCTGCGGTGAAAGTTATCAAATCTGTCAACGTGATTTATTGCAACTGCGAGCGTTGTCCGGGATACCTGATCAGTAGTGCTGGGGACTCGGTTTTATGTAATATATAAGCTTGGAACGTGAATTTCGTCTAGCCTGATCCGCAAGGTTTTTTATTTTCTTCGTTAGTTATGCATGCCAAAACGCGCAAGTTTCTGTGTCGTTTGATACATGCACGTCCATAAACAAGAGAAGAAGGCAAGGGGAGATGCTCACTAGTTGACAAGTTGAGCGACAAACCCACTCAACCCATGGGCGTAGACACTGCTACGGACACAATGGGCAGTGTCCCTACAAGTTCGGAAAGCGCAGAAAACTTGTATGGAATATTCCTACAAGTTTTGGAGACCGGGAAAATATACCTATAGTAATACATTGATATTCAGATATATATTGCTATATATAGGTTCTTCTTGCTTATGCTAAACGCCGTGCTATTGACAAATATTGTCATGCAACTTTCATGATAATTCTAGCAGCAGAGACAGCCGTGTAATACGACAAAATTGGTTCGATGCTCGGCTGATGTGGCCGAGTAAGGAATGGCCGAACTAGGCCGGCCTAAAAATGTTCGAAATTGCCTAAAAGCCCTGTGTACCTATTTGGATGCGTATTACCAGGATTTATATTGTCGATAATAATTAGTTTTATATTTCACACGAATGATAATTTTTCTCAACAGGAGAACAACGAGTAGAGCAATTCCAAAGAAACTATGTCTTATGAAGTCAGTGAAGAAAAATGCCTACGTCGATCACGTATTTTATAACTTATGTTACAAACATCAATATCAAAAATACAAATAAACATGTCCAAAATTAAGGGACCTAAATCGGTGTAGAATTGTTGAAACTAGAGGGAGGTTGGGTAGCCGTAATTTGGCCATAAAAGTTTGCTGGGAACGCAAAGTTTGGCTGAATGTGTCCATACAAGTTTGGAGACCGCGACTACGCCACTGACTCGAGCCATCCCACTTTCCCACTTCCCACTTTGAATGTGCCCATACAAGTTTGGAGACCGCGGCTACGCCACTGACTCGAGCCATCCCACTTTCCGTGCGTGGCCGCAGTATTAGAAAGTGGAATGCATAATTTTGCAACATTATGTCCTTAAATGAAGGTATCTGATAAAAGGGAATGTACATAATTTCATTCCCTGCATTTGAAAGTTTATTTTTTCCAGAAAGGGTTGCTTTTCTGAAGTTCATGCATGCAGTGTTTGCCTACGCGCCGTCATACGCAGCACATGCTGGATGTCGTCCGCTTTTTGCTGCCGAGTGAGCCGTTTTCCCCGTTGTGCGCCGCTGCGCTGGGAACACAGGGGTTTCACAGGGTGTGCGTTTCAGGACTGCGCCAGCTGGATATCGAGTTCATGCGGCGGCTTCACAAAAAAGTCAACCTGGTTCCTGTCATCGCCAAGGCGGACGTGCTGACTCGCGCGGAGACCAAGCGGTTGAAGGAGAGCATGATGAAAGACATCCGCGACCATAAGATTGATGTGAGTCCTACCGGTCACAGCGTGGAAGAGGAAGTGGAGTATATCGGTGGATTCAGGAGGGGAAGTGGGACGGGTGGGAAGAAGCATGTTCCCCAAACACTTCCAAAACCTCAAACACGATTTTTGCCGGATTTCTATGTTTCTCCCGTTATTTTGATGGGATGTATTTTTGGCGGCTTGGAGGGCTGCTGCCTTCCCCTCAGACCACGGCTTATATCCTCCAATAATGAAAATTCCATCATAATGCTAAAAGGTCTGTGTTTTGCTAATTTTACCATACCGGTTGGTCCGGTGAACGGCCATGAGTACTAAAACGGATCACACTATTTTCCTATAACTACTAGACTTAACCCGCGCCCCACCGGGGTGCGGCGCCACCTTCGCCCCACCGGGGGCCATTGATGGCCCCCTCTAACTCCGAAAATATGGGCGTTAGCGCAAATCTGCAAGTGCAATGAAAGCTCGCGTGAATTCAGTAAGAATTACTTCGCATGTTTTGGTGCTCGGGTCAATGGTTTGACCTCCAGAGGTCAAATTAGGTCAAAATCGGCTATTTTCACTCAAATATGCAATGATTAAGCGAACTGGGCATAACTCTTATGTCATTATAGCTATTGGGCCTGGTAAAGTACATTTGATAGAAAATTGCCTGTACTTTTTCCGCTATGTGGAACGTAAAGACCTCCCGCCAGTGGTTTGACCGCCAGAGGTCACCTCGTGACCTAATATGACCTGAGGTCACGAAAGGTCAAAAGTGACCTTGCCGTATATCAAATGAAGCCAGTGACAAGACAAACACGATGGTGTTTGTCTCACCGCTCTAGCTCAATTAGGTCAAAGTTATTGTCAAAATACTGTTTTTGCCTCCGGTGACCTTGGATGACCTTGGAAAAGTCAAGGGCAAATATGACCCTGGGATCCGTGAAAGGGTGTCCAAAACGTTGTTCTGAGCAGTCTGAGTATTTGCAATCATTTTTGTGGCTTTTATATCATGAAATAGCTTTTCCCATGCTTTTCCAATGGGAGAGGTCGCCTCGTGACCTGACCTCAGGGCACGAAATCGGAAAATCCCGGATATACACCTTGTAGACCCTGGAGGGGTCATGAAGTGTAGGAAGTTTCAAATCGATCGACTTTGAAATGTAGCTCTTACAGAGCTCTAAAATGAAGTGAGGTGACCTTGGTTGACCTCGTCTGGTGCCTGACCTTGGGTGACCCGGGGTAAAATTTCAGGAATGATGGGAAAATGATGCAGTGAGAGGTGGCCCTCAACCGTGGTGCTGCGCCTCGTCTTTTTCTGCTATCCCGGAAAACCTTAGGGGCCATCGATGGCCCCCGTGGGGTTAAACCAAGAAATACAAATTTGATGCAAAATTGCGTATCCCTCGGTGACAGTTGTGCTTAGCATCCCAGAAACGCTTCTAGAGAAGTTTTAAAGTGTGTCATAATAAAACGGCGGTGGGCCTATATTGTGACAAAATTAGCTGTGTCGAGCCGATTTCTAAAAGGAAAGCAGGAAAAAACAGGTATGTTTTCTTAAAGTATAGCTGTTTTATTATTCTGTAAGCCGAACCGTGTTTATGTAGAGCAGCCTCGGACTCAAACTGCCTATTTATAAGATTCGGCAACCACTTCTACTCCCTTTCTGATGTGCACAAAATAATTAGCCCCTACAATGCTCCACATTCAAACACACGTGATGCGTAGGCATTTTGTTAAGTGTTTTCTCATAACACAAGTTCTGTTTGCTGTGTTACCAGTTTTGTTTAGCCGTTTGCTTTCCCATGATGCAACTTCTGTTTGCTCCGTTGCTGTGCAGCATCAACAACATACCATCCGTGGAAAGTCCACTGTTACAAGGGAGCGGTCAGATTGCCACGCTATTTTGTTTAGACATTTCCGGTCAAATTTTAGCACGTCGGTCAAACATATCGAAATTGTTCGTCGAAATATTGTCTCCCGCTGCCCACCACCAATGTCTGTTTTCCTGTGAATGTTGTAAGGAGGATGTGTTATCGTACACATGCTTTGCTCTGGGCGAACGCTTTTTACCGAAGCGAAGAAAGGGAACAAAGTGTCAGTGCATCGCGACTGAAGGAGGAAGAGTGACATTGCGGGTTGTGTGGCGCAGGTGGCAAACAAAGGCTGCTGAATGTTCCTGCAGTAGAGTCCCGGCTCAACAGCAGACAATGACACATGCACAACACGCTCATCATTGGCTGTGGGGCAGTGGCGGATGCAAGGGGGCTAGGGGGACTTAGCCCCCCCCAAATGTATGGGTGCCTTCAGTTAACGCATAGCCAAAGGCCGTTCCAAGACAATGCATTGCCTCGGAACATTGCATTGGTGGGGGTGCTCGAGCCCCCTAGCCCCCCCGAAATGCTGTTCTGGAGCTGCCACTGCTGTGGGGGCTGGGGATGTTTGGCTGCCATTGATATGTGAGACAGTCCTCATGCACGTGCACCGATCTTCTTGCTGAAGCTAATGGACATATGGTGCCACCTAAGCCTGCGCTACTCAAACTCGCTATCCGACGACACACTCGAACCGTGAACATTTCCACACACATCGTACTCTGCTAGAGTGCGCAGGCTCATGGGCCCTCCCCTGCACCATTGCACCCTGGATGCATTCTCACAGACCAATCACTGAATTCACAGACACTATTTGCACATGAATACTCGAATGCTGTACTTCGAATTTTCACCTCGAAAATTGTATTACTGCTTGGTGTTTGTAACTGTAAAGCTTGAAACAGCTTGTGTCTTTATTCTGGTGAATTACAGTTCTTATTCCCCCACCTTCACCATATATGATCTTCCTCATCGTGCGATTTATCTGTATCACCTGAATAGAACATTCTGAACATTCAAAGTCTCTGGTTTCCGGCAGATTTACCAGTTTCCGGAGTGTGATCCGGACGAAGACGAGGAGTTCAAACGGCAGGACGAAGAGCTGAAGGCCAGTTTTCCCTTCGCCGTCATCGGCTCTAACACAGTGATCGAGGTGGGCGGTCGGCGCGTGCGCGGCCGGCAGTACCCCTGGGGCGTGGTGGAGGTGGAGAACCAGCAGCACTGCGACTTCGTCAAACTGCGCACCATGCTCATCTCCACGCATATGCATGACCTCAAGGTGGGTAGCCGTGATCCGGTGATGGAGTGTTATACTCTTGCTTCCTTCTTAACGTCGGCCGCAGTGCGACTCAGATTCTGGCGATACATCTGATAAGAAGCAGGGTGGAAACTGCCAACTGCTGCTGGGTTTGTTTTGATAGTGGGTGTTGGTGACAATAGCGATCGTGACTGTATGGTTAAATAAAATTTTCGAAATACAGATGATGGTGATTTATTTGGTTGTCCTCATTGACGCGTAATGTGATAAATATTGGTACTGTGTTGTTTTCTAAACAACCCCGCTGCAAAACCCGAAACCGCTGTACGTTGCATTTTATGGCCATGGTGGATTGTTGTGTTGCAAGTGCCGCCTGATGCGAATTGGTATTTTTAAGAAATACATGATTGTGGGATATTTAAGGCATTAAGATAACGCAGATACGTTAGAGTACTTCTGTAATTTGTCGGTTATAATATTTAAGTTTGAGTATTTATTTGGGTCCTATTTTTTGAATTTAGTATCAATACGGCTAAAAGCTACTGGAACAGTACTAAATGGGTAAAACAAATAAACATAGCTGGGAGCATTTACTAAACTACGCAAAGCGACAGACAGTTGATGTTTGTGTGATGTGAGCCTGCCAAAAATTTTTGAAAGTGGGAAGCTACTTTTGAGGGCATATTTATTAGGTTTCTGAGTAGTGCAGGCTAAACTAGTGAATAAATAGTGCTGTGGCTAATCTAGATGATGGGCTACTTTGATACTGATGCACTTTCACACACAACTTGGTTTTATTCCTTGTTGTTGTGCCTTACCTTATTTGTGCCTGATCAGATTGGTTGGTGATTTGGAGCTGAAAGTTGGGAGTTGGCGCCAGAACAGGCTGGAGTGATTGGTAGTTTTCTGATCAATTATCATATTATTGTCGATAGAAATGTGTGCTATGGTCCTCCACAAGTGTTAACCCACACTGGGAGGGGCCTGACTAACGGACTGAGGGGCCAGTGACCCCTTCTTATCTGAAAATCAGAAATCTCGAAACAAATAGACTTCGAAAACGCTGGTTGGTGTGTTGCTTACTACCAGTGGTGGTAGCAAGCGGACCTGACTGCATGGAGTTAGCGGATTTTGACTACTGGATTTTCTTTGGTATGTATCCCTCTGTACCTATTAGGATGACATATTTTACATTTGAGGCTGTTGCCTGTTTTTACTGAAAAGGAATGACCGGAGGTAATGATCGTGAGTGGGATGCAAATTTAGCATTTGATGTGTTTATAAAAATGCTACCTGGTCCCTTTACAAACATTTTAGGTGATTAATATTGTTGACATTGACATTTTTTCTTGTTGTATGTGAGATAGAAGTTTGTGGGGGAAGCTGGGTTAGGGTTGAATTGTGTGTATGTATGCTCCATTAATAGGTTGTTCCCATAATGACTTTTTTGATAATTGTACATGTATCTGAACTTTAAGAATGATGTCATTGGGAAACTGGGTTGATAATAGTTATGACCTATGGAAAAATGACCCATATTGGAATTTTCTCAAAACAAAAATGATCTTATAACTTATACTTTATGTGTAATGGTTTGGTGTGACCTTGTTGCTGAAGTAGGGACAGGTGAGGACATGATTTGGAAATAGTATTGTTATTATTTTTGCTTTGAAGAGGGTACGTGATTGTTTTAAGCAAACTTTTTGCAAGCTGCACGAAACGTTGGTGAAATGTTGGAGTGTCGCACAGTTCATTGAAGGCTTGAATTACGCCATTGTTTAGGAGACACGTTTCGTTGACTTGACCGGTCTAGTTTATTCGGTACTTCCACGCCATCTGATACGTATGGTGAGAGCTCAGGGGTAAGAAGCAGTGTGAAATATGTAATGCATGTTTGGCTGTTGAGACGTGAGACTTTCCAGTGCTGCTTTTCGGACTACGTAATTGTATTGAAAGAATTATGCGCCATGCTGATCACCAGATAGAATATCCCCAATAGTGACTATAGTTATCGTTGTCAGCTCGGTTTAGACAAAGAAAATGGGTTATGGGGAACTTGGATAATATACATATTGTTTCTGGCTTGTATATGTTTGTAATTCCTGCATGTGGAACTTTTTGAAATTTAAGTAGTCATGAGTCGGAAATATATTATTTTTGTCACAAAATTGAAGTTGTTTCGATTTGTTGGTAAAATCGATAACTTTCTCTCTTCTAGTCGAAAGCATTTTTTTACTTCGAAACTTATACGTAACACATACAGAGTGATTGCTTGTGATGCCTGTCTTAGCTTGATTTGAAATGTTTGGAATGCCACAGTCATTAAAGTCGACTGTAGTAACTAGCAACAACGTTATTCCCAACTACACAACACAGCCTCCCTCGGGTGCCCCATAAGCGCACTTATATAATAGTACGTCATCCTTCGCCGCCATTTCGGCACTGATACTGTCTGGGCGAATGTCTGACACCTGCTGTGGCACGGCCGGCAGGACATGACCCAGGAGGTGCAGTATGAGAACTTCCGGACACAGTGCATCTCGCAAATATCTCAGATGGCGCTGAAGTCGCGCAGCCGGCCGAAGCGGGACCCGGAGGCACCGGCAGAGGCCCCTCCGCAGGCCGACCACCTGCTGCAGCAGAAGGACGAAGAGGTGGGACCTGAGGCTGACATCACGCTGGAAATGAGAACTACTCTCGCGATTCTCATTAAACCTGCTATTTACTGGGAGGCAACAAATTAATTAGAAGTTGGTCATGTTTCAAGAGCGTGCATAGTAATCGGATCGACAGTATTCTGTATTGTTCTGAACATGAATGTGTCAGGGGAAAATTTCATT
The DNA here is from genome assembly GCA_034440635.1 of Lepas anatifera. Lineage (NCBI taxonomy): Eukaryota > Metazoa > Arthropoda > Thecostraca > Lepadidae > Lepas > Lepas anatifera. The sequence continues at coordinate 770,483 of JAOTON010000553.1, forward strand.
TGTTTTGAGACTCAAACAGCTCGAAATGGTCTGACTTAGGCATCTAAATTCTATGAAGAACGTTTTCTGTTTTATTTCATCCCCTCACTATCTAAGGTTCGGCCGTGACTAATACTTTTCAAGCAAGAAGGCTTCTTATTTCGTGTATGGATGCAACACGGCTAATATTGATGTTACTTGGGCGCAGGGAAGTCAAAACTGTTGTGCTATCCCGAGAGGAAGGGCTTGTAGCATTTACCTACTGTGTGGAAGAATGCGGCAGATACCGGGAAGAAGTTGACCCTATTCAGCGTTGTCCTCAGATTCGGCGGATGCAGGACATGCTGCATCAGATGGAGGAGAAGCTGCGGTCTCAGCAGTCGGTGGACCAGGGTAGAGACAGCGTCATCAACGTCTGAACAGCTGCCACGCCATCTCTGCACTCACCAGAGGCTGAACCACTACCGGGGCTGGAAGTGCTGATGTCCAGACAGTGTTTCACTGCTCTCGGGAGAGAGCGCTGAACTACCAGACCGACATCCAGGAGTTGACGATGTGGCCACTCACCTCTCCGCACAGTTCGTTCAAACGATCGAAACATGTACCATGCTCATCATGCCGTGTACTCACGCTAAACAGACTGTGTCTGAGTGGTTGGAGATTGCCGCAAAACGACGCCAAGACTGTCTTATCGGAGGTAGAATACGAAACATGTGTAAACTTAATGAGCTTGATCTGCCCAGACCTGATTTACACACTGTGTATGTGCTGGGCTAAGTGATCGGCATTTGTCGAGTACGGGGATCAAGGAAGGATTGCTGACGGCATCCAGTGCTTTACCGTGCTAGCTGCAGACGCTTAGGTCGTGTGTTTGCAACATTTTGTTTGCAAATTGCCTTGTTTGTCCCATCACTCAATGTATGCTGGTCAGACGCTTTATGTGTCGAGGGGATGTAAGCGAATTAGTTAATGTGTGCAGGTGCTTTGCGAAAGTAAATGTTGATCAATGTATTCCAAGGTTGCAGCTTTGGCAACCTCACATCGGCCATCCTGCCCACAATGTATCCAGAAGGCTCAGTAATAATGGCATGTCCTGGCGACCAGCTGTAATGTATAAAAACCTCGTTTCCACCACACAAATATGCATTTATGCGGATAATTGTATGTGAGCCAGCATTGGAGGATCCAGGAGCAGCTTTAGAGGGGGCTAAACTAACGTTCTTGGCGGTAAATCGATACAAAAATCGCGAAAACAGTATTTTTACAGATAAACAGGCAAAATTTCGTACTTTGAGAGGGGAAAAGATACTATTTTAATATTTTGGAGGGGGCGGCGGCCCCTTTGCCCCCTTGGATCCACCAGTGTGAGCCAATGTATTTCGAACAGATCAAATGACCTGCTGTAGTTTCGTGTGTGTCTATCAGTGGCATGCGGTTCGATGTTACGTCTCTCTTAGGTGGCGTACAAAGCCAACCGGTGCGGAGCGTGTGCAAAGTACCAAGTACGGAGCTGAGCAATTGTGCGAGGCCTGCGGTGGCAGTGTGGAAACGTGACGTGAGAGTGACGGTTTAGTGGCCAAACGGCACCTAATGTGAATATGACACTAAATATGGCTGAACACATGAATATGTTTGTATGTGAGCGTGGTTGTGAGTAGGTACAGCACAGTGGATAATGATATACAACACTGTTTGTATTTTTGGCAATATCAGTTTCTTGAAGTGCATATGTTTCTGTATGATGACCTGCTGTTTTTTCATGTCTGCATACTTGCATTTGTAGGCCAAACTGTTCTTTGTGAAAACGTTTTACTCATTTTTACTTCACCTTCATCCTTGTTCTATAAGTCTGAATAGTTGAACAAATTTGAGTTGATATCCAGTATGCGTAGCCACGATGGGTGATGACAGAGCAAATACACTAGTGAGAAACTGTTCAAGCAAATTGATACATTGTCTTTTACATCTGAGTTGCCTCTGAAACTGGGCCCAGCTTTTACTGGTCCGGGCTTTCGAATCAGAACACTTTCTGATAAGGTTTGCAGGTCATTGAAAATAGACCGGATGATTCTGCTTATAGAGTTAAAGCGATTTCTTCATTATTTGGGCTCGGGTCTTATTCGCAGAAAAGTGAATAAAAACATATCCTCAGTCACGGATCAACGCGCACATTTCGCGTCAAGCAGATTAATTTTCCCGCGATGGGAAATTCCGTTTTTTGGACGTTGGATCCCATTGCCTTCGGAAAGCCACAATAGAATCAATGAATCCATGCAATGAACCTAAGAACTGATTAAAGTCGTGTCATGCAGCCTTAGATTATTGTAGGTTCGTTTTCAATCGGCAAACAATGTTAAGTGATGGCATTATATTCCGCAGAGTGCAATGGACAGCGCAGCAGCAGGATTGTTGAAGAATTATTACACTCTGGCATCAATTTGCATGACGGTGGGAATAGGAGGACCAGCTACCAGCAGAAAACCTATCAGTACTCGTGTTTTTTACATTAGTCGTATGGCGTTGCATGGAAAGAAATTACTCAAAGAGGGGCGTAGGGTCCATAGACAGATCCATAATTGCCAATAGGGGGGGGCGGCACCTTCCGGGGGAGGGCGCTACCCGTAACAGGGAACGCCAATTTTTGCCGGAAAATCTATCAGGTGGGCGCCAAATCCTACCGGTGGGCGCCGATTTTTTCATCCTGAAGGGGGATTAGAACTGGTATTTCAAGGGGCGCCATCGAACTTTCAGGGGGCGCCGTGACCATTTCAAGGGGCGCTGAAGGTGGGCCGCCGTGACTCGTCCAGGGCTTGCTGAGGGCGTACTACGGAACTGGAACTTTCCGAGACAAGCTGTCGGACCTGTTTGGGTTTCTTATTTCATATAACAGTTGCTGATATTTGTATATTCGTTTCAGGGGTACACCAAAGCAAAGTGGGGGTTGGAGGAGGGGCGGTAGTGACCCTCTGCCCTCCCTCCTGGTCCATATGCCTGTGAATATAGAGTACCCAATGCGGACCAATTTACTGGAAGGTGCAAAGCCTATCCCAGTGTGGCACTATTCCCAACGCTTTGGACGCATGCCTGAAATGCTTATTTTGCACAGAACAGAAACATAATCAATAGTACGGATTGTGTTGCGCTGTTACACATTCTGGTAAACTAATTCCGCTGAAAAATGCAGGAGATTTATTTTGCATCAATCGCGCTTCGCGTCAGCCTGCGACTATAGAGGTAGGCCAGAACTGGTGATTTGTAATTTCACCGATAGGTGGCTGCTAATGGCTTTCACGTACTATGGTGGACCTGCTGCTGTTTACGGATTACCGGAGCATGAGTTGGAGTCGGAGTCAGCATCGGAGTCGGCGTAGGTCCGAGTCGGAAGTTTTCGCGGGAATCGTAATTCTAGTTCCTAAAATTCAGCCCACTGGGACCCCGCATCCTAATCAGAGAGTCGGCACGGGGAGGTGGTTAGAACTTTGACCCGGAAGACAGGTGGGACAGAATCAATTTCTTACACCCATTATCGGCACATATTTATATATTTGGTTTATTTTAGTCATTTAAATCGCTTTCACATTCCTCGGGCACATGCACAGTTCCCGAATTTCGTTAAGGAGGTGGGTGGGTGGGTGGGGGTCAAAGTCTTGGAAGAAGAGGGCGCGGTCAAATTACTATTTGCGAGCGGTCTCTGGTAAAACAAAGGGCGTCTTTGAGACGTAAATTTTTCACGTTTGCTCTACTGTTTGAAACAGAGCAGACTAAAAAAAACGTCGCCAAGGAAAGGTAGAAATTCGCTGTGTCTCTGTTTAAACAAATTCCGATGAAACAAGGCACCTCTTCCTAGACTACTTTTTGAAGTCGAATTCACGCAGGGATGACGTTTGGGGATTTTGAGGACCAGTGGCTGTGCCCATAGGCGGATGTCCCCATGGCACCTCCTTCCCGAGGGAGGTGCCATCCGAAACCTTTGGCCGGCAAAGCCTATCAGGTGGGCGCCAAATCCTATCGGTGGGAGCCAATTCTTGCATCCTGGGGGAAGAGGAGGTGGGAAGCGAAATTTCAGGAGGTCGCCATTAATCTTTCAGGCGGGCGCCGTGACTATTTCAGGGCCGCTGTGATCGGGAGGAGGCATACCTGCCCGCTTTGTCCCCTGGATCCGCCCATGGTTGTCCCAATTTACGTTGCGCACAACGTATAGGAATGTCTAAATGCACGATACTTTAGCACGCGCCCCGCTGGGGTCCCTGGCATGACGTGCCCCGCTGGGGGTGTATTTCGCCCTCCTCCGTATCTCACTTCCCAGGAAAGCTAAATACAAATTATGGACGGTTTTCGGAAGCTCTTGACGAGACGAAGAACAATCAATTGAAGTATTTTTATGTCAGGTCAATATTGAGGTCAGCATAGGTCAAAGAAGGTTCCATAGGCTTACAACAGGGCAGTGTACGTTACCCCTCTAGATTCTCATCTAGAAAAGCTAGAGTAAATATTCATGCATCATTGGATTCCTCTCATCGTGGCAAATTGAATGATGTATAATATGACCCTACTAGGTCAAACTGTGAAAATGACCTGACCTCCAGCTAAGCCAATGTTACAGGGTGACCTGGCATGATCATATTGCATATCAATCGATTCCCCATGACAATATAAGCACAATGCAAGCAAAATTGAAGCTTTATCTCAATACAGTGAGAAATTATTGGCAAAGCAATCACTACATGCTCCTGTGACCTAACATGACCATTTGGAGGTCAGATGCTCAAAAACTCAACTTTATGGTCAAGATCGTGGTAAGAATGGACAGTTTGAGAATTTCCAGCCTTATCTATCCAGTATTTCCTGAAAACGAGTCCATTCTATTTTTCACCATAAACTTATAGTAGGGTGACCAAAAAATTAATCCCACCTTAGGTCACCAATATCAAAATTCCGAGATAGCAGATTTGTAGACCCTAATGGCCTAATCTTATTGTGGAAGTTTCAAACTGATCGCTTTCTTAATGTTTCCTGGGCGCCGCTTCAAACTCGTAATTCTAGGTTTTGAGGTCGGGTCACTTGACCCTGAATAGCTCCTTGACCTGACATGACCTTAACAAAAAAATTAGTTAGATGTGTAAAATTGACCAGGGATAAGGTACCGTAAGTTTCGTTGTTCTGCATCTCTTCGTTTATGAGCTATCTGGGAAAAACCAGGAGGGGAGGCGAATTTCGCCCCCCCCTCCCCCAGCGGGGCGCGTGTTAAGGAACGACGCAAAATCCACAGAATTCAGTTTTTCCATCGTCCTTACCATGGAACCACCGCCGAATATATCAGACAGGTCTTACCCTCAACTAGAGGCAGCGAAACTAACGTAAGATTGCGTAACGCCCGGCTTAGAACTGAAGTAAGCTTTAGATTATCCCATTTTCAACAGTCATTCCTCCCCAGTGCAGTCAAATTGGTCAATAAAATTCCCCTCGGGGTTATGGAAATAAATTCTTACATACGTTTTAGGAAACGGCTCGCTCAACTTATCGACAACAGGCAAATAAACATGTATCATTCCTTAGGCCCAAAACACCTGAATTCACTGTTGACGCAGCTAAGAGTTGGGCGGTCCAAATTAAACAGCCATGCCTTCGTTATCCAAAAATATTATTCCACATTCTGCGACTGTGGATACCGGAGTGAGGACACGCATCACTTTTTCCTCAAATGCCAAAGTATACAATTCAAAGAACCACCCTCATTAGGGGACTCAGCGACAACCTGGGTGCGGGGTTCGCCGACCTACCGGAAAAAGAAAAAAACTTCTGATTATCCTACACAGCCAAAGTAGTAGCGAGGAGAAGCACTGTGCGGTAGCTAGAGAAGCTTTTAAATTTCTAGAAACCTCAAAACGTTTTTCTGTTACTGTCACCGGCACCTGAAGAGCACTATAATCTTGTTAGCGGGTGCAGTTGGAGCCCAAGGCGGCGACCAAGACGCAGAACCAGAAGTGAATGAAAAAAATTGTATTGTAGTGTTGCAGAAGCTTCCGAACGGCGCCTCGAATTAAGCGTCCACGGACGTTTTTGCGCCAATCGGGAAGAAACAATATTTGTCTTTATCGTTCGTTTTATGTGATGGAAGTATATGTGATGATGATGAGGATGATGACCCAACCTTAAAATTTTGGGGAAAGTTCAACGTTAGCTGTGAGTCTCACATTTCCCTCTCTCTACTGTGTTTTAGGTGGGGACAGGCATAAATGACAGAACCTAACACAGTCTGAACTACCTGAGCCACTTCGACGTTTTTGACTCTTTAATGCCGCAAAACTACCACCTCTAAAAGCAAACGTTCCTCAGTTTTGAGCCCAATGGTAAATTATACCTCTTGATATAAGTTTCCAAAAAAGGGTTTCTTTAATTTGTCTGAAATTAGATTTCTTAAACAAGCATGGTCCTCTTGTCGAACACCTGTGCTCAAAGGAGTGTTTAGTAGTTAGTTAATCATAATCTTTAGACTGCATCACGTTGGTAAAAAGGTTACATTAAGACATTTCACCAGCCACAGTCGCATTCTAACCGAGTTTTGTTGAGCCTAACGGAATGCACTGATCGAGCGGCTCTAATGTCTCTGGTGATTGGCCAATCAGAGCACGTGTGGCTGTGATCCACCAATTACTGATAGCCACATCCAATTGCGGGCATGCCTCCGATACCATCGCCGTGAAGCGTTGCGGTCAACCTGAGAAACAGCTACATGATACTGCAGTAACAAATACAGGGGCAATTATCTGACAGAGGCAATTCAATGAGAGAATGCACGCACAATTCTCTCAGTGGCGAATATATTTTGAGCCCGAAACTTGAAGAGCATATCAATATTGGTAGAATGTTGACGCATGGGTTAACCAGCTGAATGCATAAACCTTCGCCCGGCTAGGGGTCCTTTTAGACCCCCCTCGGGTTTTTCAAAGTGACCAGAAACGGCGGCGCGCAGGCTGCCAAACTTGGTCTAGCTGTTCCTTCATCATTTTTACATCTTTCCTATAAATTTTGCCTCAAGGTCATATCAGGTCAGGTCACCAGGCCAGGTGACGTGACCTCACCTCAAAAATGTTTACGACCGCATAACTAAAAGAGGCGTTAATCGATCAAGTTCAAACGTATACCACATATTGGGCCCACCAGGAGCTACAACATTTGTTCCGGGATTTTTGATATTGGTGACCTAAGGTCATCTTGTTTTGTTTGGAAGCTATTAGCGAAAAAGTAAACGCCCTGATGCATGGGTGGCTATGGACATTCCCAAGAACATGCCCAATATTTAGTGACCTGTAGCTCCCTTGGCTTTGACCTGACACGAAAATGAATGCCGCTTTAATGAAAGCGCATCTCAAGAGCTTTCGAATGGTGTTAGAAAAATGTTTCTAGCTATCATACTTTTTGTGATATATGAGGTTTTCTTAGTACACCTCATATTAGCGATTTTGACCTATTTTGACCTCTGGTGACTTTGATATTGACCTGACAAGAAAAATGACCGAAGTATTTTCGATATCATTTTCGAAGAGCTTTCGATTGCCGTTTTGCGCTTTTTCTAGCTCTCTTAGTTTTTGAGATCGTGGGGGTCTTTTTAGCCCCCACCAGGGCGAGGTGGCTCGTACCCGCCACCGGGGCAGGGTTAACTCATCGATATGAGAGCACGGCATCGTACTAGGAGGGTACTGCAGTCATTTTCAATCTGTAGATTTCTAGATTGCAAACAAAAAAGTTGAAAAAATTATGTTAATAATTGAATTCGTATCAATTTGTATAAGACGTGGATATATTTCAATATCGTCAGTGTCAATTCAAGAGAAAATATCAGAGTTTTCGGTGATGGCCAGAAACACAAATAAATTTGCTTCAATATTGATCCTAGTAAGACTGTATAGTATCCTAGCATCCAGTTATCCTAGCAAAGCAATAAGGTGTTTCTAACTTGTTTCTGAATTGCTTCCAAAGCTAGCATGCGGGGGGGCAAATAAATGACCCCCACCCCCTCCCCCGCCTCAAGCGGACGTAGGTGATCAAAAAGCCCATACAGTTGTAGGATAATTTTTAGGTCTAGGAGAGATCAACATGATACTGCCTCAGCCTCTCGGCTTTGAGAATGTTTTTTTATTTCTTCATCTGGATCAGCACCCGCTTTCAGCCAGGGATGGTTCTGGAATTTCACAAGGTGGAGGAAAAAACCGCTGAGGAGAGGTCCATACTATCCGGGAGGTGGAGAGGGGTGCCTGTAAGGCATGCTAACGAGTGCTCTCTCGATGAAAAATTCTGGACTTCTGTTAGGAGTTGAATGTTTCCAAAGCCTTACCGGGAGGTAACGGAGCGAATTTGGCTCAAATGGCACCGTTGTCTGAAGAGGGGCGGCCAAACTATCACATGGAATTCTGCTGCTGGCTATTCATGGGGGGTACATTGCGTGTATTTAGGAGCCTGGTCACTGTATTGTTGTTCGCGGGACATTAAGTTGCAATGAGCGTTGCTATTGTTGACATTTATCCCACCACCTGTGTGATTGTATGATATATAGACCACTGATATTTTTCAAACCAAATGGAAAGGGATTTATTCCTGGTTGAGATTAGGGCATAAAACCCTTCTTTTTAGAGTTTAAGCCGCGCAGAAATTTAATAAGACGTTTTGGATAAAAATAAATATGCCGAAGTGTTTGCTAGACACGCTTTAACCCGCGCCCCATCGGTGGTCCGGCGCCACCTTCGCCCCACCGGGGAGGGCCATCGATGGCCCCCTCTAACTCCGAAAATATGGGCGTTAGCGCAAATCTGCGAAGTGCAATAGAAAGCTCGCGTCAATTCAGTAAGAAATTACTTTGCATGTTTTATAGCTCAGGTCAATGGCTTGACCTCCAGAGGTCAAATTAGGTCAAGATCGGCTATTTTCACTCAAATATGCAATGATTAAGCAAACTGGTCATAACTCTTATGTCATTACAGCTATTGAGGCCTGGTAAAGTTCATTTAATAGAAAATTGCCAGTACTTTTTCCGTTATGTGGAACGTAAAGACCTCCCGCCAGTGGTTTGACCTCCAGAGGTCACCTCGTGACCTAATATGACCTGAGGTCACGAAAGGTCACAAAATGACCTTGCCATATATAAAATAAAAGCCCGTGACAAGACAAACACGATGGTGTTTGTTTCATCGCTCTAGCTTAATTAGGTCAAAAGTTATTGTCAAAATACTGTTTTTGACCTCTGGTGACCTTGGATGACCTTGGAAAAGTCAAAGGTTAAATATGACCCCTGGGATCCATGAAAGGGTGTCCAAAAACGCTGTTCTGAGCAGTCTGAGTATTTGCAATCATTTTTTTGGCTTTTATATCATGAAACAGGTTTTCCCCATGCTTTTCCAATGGGAGAGGTCGCCTCGTGACCTGACCTCAAGACACGAAATCGAAAAATCCCGGATATACACCTTGTAGACCCTGGAGGGGTCATGAAGTGTAGGAAGTTTCAAATCGATCGACTTTGAAATGTAGGTCTTACAGAGCTCTAAAGTTGAAGTGAGGTGACCTTGGTTGACCTCGTCTGGTGACCTGACCTTGGGTGGCCCGGGGTAAAAAATTTCAGGGATGATGGGAACATGATGCAGTGAGAGGTAGAGCCCTCAACCGCGGTGCTGCGCCTCGTCGTTTTTTTGCTATCCCGGAAAAACCTTAGGGGGGCTATCGATGGCCCCCGGTGGGGCGAGGGTTAAAACAAACTGTTATGTCAGTTCAAATCCCATGACAAAACTGGAACAGTCCATTTAACACGCGCATTGAGGGGGGGCGGGTACCCGCCCCCTCGGGTTTTTCGGAGATAGCAGAAAAACGGCGTCGCGTAGCGCCACCGTACTTGGTATTCCTTTTCCCTCATCATTTTACAACTTCTGTGAACATTTCAAGGTTAGGTCATCTCAGGTCAGGTCACCAGTACAGGTCAAGTGACCTGACCTCAAAAAAGATTAAGATAGCATAAGTCGGAGCAGGGTGAACTTATCCAATTAAAACTCATACCACATAATGGGCCCACCGAGTTCTCTAAAATATGTTCCGGTATTTTTGATATCGATGACCTAAGGTCAGGTACGACGCATGACCTCTCCATTGAAAATACATGGGAAATATTGTTTTTACTGAATAACTCAGTACAAAATGGTGATAGAGCATTTATTTTAGCAGCATTAGACTCGCCTTGGCTTTGCAGTTCTAATGATATGCATTTTATATAATTTGACCCTGACCTGACCTCAGGTCAGGTCAAATCTTTGATTTGACCTAGCAAGGTCAAATCATATATCATTCAATTCGGCTTGCCGCGAGGATTCATAGAGTTTAAGTCGTTTTTCTCTATCTTTACTTGTTCAGTTGTAATGGCCGAAAAACTTAATTTACATGTTATTTATATGACGGTATTTTTTACCCTCGTGACCTTAAATGTGACCTGACAAAAAATGGTTCAATATTTTCGATGGAGAAGCAGATGGGCTACCCAACGCCGTTTAATGTTTTTCGATACCTACCGTCGTTCTCGAGATCTTAGGGGAGCGGGTACCCGCCCCCCCGCGTCAATGCGAGGGTGGCTCAGACCCCCGTCAATGCGCGTGTTAACAGAGAGAAGAAAGGTCCGAGAAGGGGATACTTCTCCCTTGCAAAACGCTCACTCATCTCCAAATGTATGAATTAGGATCAACGAAACATGGAAGTAGGGGCTGTTGGGTAGGCTATACCCTCTAGGGGGTTTTATTTGATTTGAAATCCTATGTAGGTGCCTTATTCCCGGGAGTTTAACATATGTACACCAGCAGCATAATCACAAACAAGAGCAGTTAGCACAAAAATACGTTATTAGAGGTAAGCATTTTCAAAGCAAGATGTCTTAGAAAATTAGCTGAAATCAATGATATTCAGCAACTATACATTCTTAAACGAAAACAACGAGCCGAAACGTCTCGCAAGAATATGCATATATTTCAGCATACCATGCGCCACTCTCTGCCGCCAAACCACCACTTTTTGTCTTAAAAATGATGGCTTGGCTTACCAGTTTTGCTGAAACCTTGAGTTGGAAACTTTCAAATTTTAGTACCGCCGATATAATAACACTGGACAGTTTCCTTCTTAACCCTCGCCCCGGGGGGTGTTTGAACACACCCCTCAGGGTTTCCGGTGGCACGAAAAACGGCGGCGTGAAGCGCCGCCGTAGTTGTTTCACCTTATCCTTAACCCGCGCCCCCCCGGGGGCGGCGCCCCCCCCCCCCCCCCCCCGGGGCCCCCCCCCCCCCCCCCCAAAATAAAAAAATAAAGGCGGTAAACCAAAAATAGAAATTAAACTGGAAAAAAAAATAAAAAAAAAATAAATAAAAAATTTTTATGGTTGGGATAAAAGTTAAAACAAAAAAAGTAAAAAAAAAAAAAAAAAAAAAAAATAAAAAATATAAAAAAAATAAAAAAAACAAAAAAAAAAAAAATAACATTAAAAATAAAGAAATAAAAAAAAAATGAAAAAAAAAAAATATAAAAAAATAATAACAATTTTTAAAAAAAAAAAATAGAAAGAAAAAACCTCCAGGGAGAGGCCTCCCCACCAAAAATGACCTAAAAAAACAAAAAAAAAAAAAAAAAAAAGAAAGAAAAAAAAAAAAAGAAAAAAAAAAAAAAAAAAAAAAGGAAGAAAAAAAAAAAAATTAATTTAATTAATTAAAAAAAAAATAAAAAAAAATATAAATAATAATATAATAAAAATCATGGGGGGCGAGGGAAAAAAAAAAGGCCAAAAGGGCAAAAAAAAAACCAAAAACAAAAAAAAAGAAAAAAAAAAAAACAAAAACAAACAAAATAAAAAATTTAAATTATATAAAAAATTTTTTAAAATTTTTAAAAAAATGACACCACAATTTTAAAAAAATAAAAAGGGGACAGGAAAAAAAAAAACAGAAAAAAAAAAAAAAACCCAAAAAAAAAACACAGAAAAAAAAAAAAGAAGAAAAAAAAAAAAAAATAAAAAAAGAAAAAAAATAACAAAAAAAAATAAAAAAAAAGTAAAAAAAAAAAAATTAAAGAGGGAAGAAGCCCAAAAGGGGTGAGGAGACGAGAGGAAAAAAAGAGGAAAAAAAAAAAAAAATAAAAGGAAAAAAAAAAAAAAAAAAAAGAAGGAAAAAAACGGAAGCTGCTACGGGGATGACCGAAACCACAAAAGAAACCAAAGAAGGGAAAAGGGGGGGGGTTAATCTATTTCGCAACTTTCCCCCAAAATTTTAACCCTTGCTCTGTTGGCGGGTACCAGCCACCTTTGCCCTGGTGGGGGGCTAAAAAAGACCCCCACGATTTCAAAAACTAAGAGAGCTAGGAAAAGCGCAAAAGGGCAATCGAAAGACCTTCAAAAATGATATCGAAAAACTTTTATCATTTTTCTCTTCAGGTCAATATCAAGGTCACCAGAGGTCAAAATAGGTCAAAATCGCTAATATGAGGTGTACTAAGAAAACCTCATATATCTCAGTAACTATGATAGCTAGAAACATTTTTTAACACCATTCGAAAGCTCTTGAGCTGTTTTTTCATTGCAGTGGCACAATGTTCGGGTCAGGTCAAAGCTTAGGGAGCTACAGGTGACTAAATATTGGGTATATTCTTGAGAATGTCCATAGCCACCCATGCATAAGGGCGTTTCCTTTTTCGCTAATAACTTACAAACCAAGCAAGATGCAGCCATAGTTGATGTACCATTGCAATCCTCTCGTAAATACAAATCGAGTGATATATAACATTGCCATGCCAGGTCAAATTTAAGAATTTGACCTGACCCAGGTCAACGGTCTGACCCAACTTGACCTGGTATAGTCATGATGTATGTACATCATTTGACTTGCAGTGACTATAAAAACACTTTGGTGACAAAATAAAAGTTATGTATTTATTTATTCAAATTTATTTAGAGTAAAACACCACAAAAAAAGACCACCATGCGTTAATGCCCCGGTAGCTCAGTTGGTAGAGCGTTGGGCTCCGGCCCGCTGCTCAGAATCATGCAGTGGCAGTGCATGTCCAGGCTTGGGATCGGTTCCCCTGAGACGCTCCGGCGCTCAATAGTTTACCCGACGTACAGGTCGGCTGGCAACTGACTGGTGAGAGAGTGACCTGAGCGGGGGGCCGTCCCTGTGCTTTGTGGGACGTTAAACTTTGGCTTCTAAATTAACCCTCCATTGAGGGAGTTGCTCGTTCGGGTGGTGGGGTCGGGGTCTCCGTGACAAGTCCCTTGATGACTTTAGTGAGACTCCGACTCCAGCAGCCTTACCAGGAACAACTTGAAAAAATTTATAAACTTATTTGACCTAAAGTGACATTTTAAAGGTCATAAGTCAAAACTTTTGGCATCAACTTCAGAAACTGGCTAAGAGCAATTCGTAACCGATATTTGAAGTTGATTCCATCCATACTTACTGAGAAAAACTCATTTCGTGATTTTTCCCATGTATTTACAATGGGGAGGTCATGCTCTGCACATGACCTTGCGTCACCAATAACAAAAATCCCGGAACATATGTTGTAGCTGTTGGTGGGCTCAATATGTGGTATGAGTTTCAACTTGATCGATTAACCCTCCTTTTAGATATGCATTCCTAAACATTTTTTAGGTGATGTCACTTCACCTGGCCTGGTAACCTGACCTGATATGACCTTGAGCTAAAAAATTTTCAGAAAAGATGTACAAATAATGAAGAAACAGCTAGACTAAGTCTGGCGACGCTGCGCCCCGCCGTTTTTTGGTCACCTCGGAAAAACCCGACTGTCTAAAAAGACCCCAACAAGGGCGAAGGTTAAGGTTGGGTTATCTCAGGCCAGGTCACCAGTGCATGTCAAGTGACCTCATCTAAAAAAATTTTTAAGGTGGCATAAGTAAGAAATGGGTGAATCAATCGACTTGAAACTTTTAACACAGAATGGCCCCATCAAGTTCTACAAAATATGTTCTGGAATTTTTTGGTATCGATGACGTAAGGTCAGGTACGGAACATGACTTCTCAATTGGAAATACATGGAAAAAACAGAAAGTAGGCTTTATTTGTGTTGATAAAGCTGATAATACCTTCATATTCTCCGAACCAAAGTATCCTGGGCCCCTTTCCAGGTTCATGTTGCAATTTTTGACCTATGACCTCTAAGAAGTCATTTGGAGCTACTTAAACAGTTTTCAGGCTTAGGTCAATACCTTACACGAAATGGTAATACAGCGTCTATTTTATACCATTGCGTTTGGATTGATATTTCGAGTCGATTGATATGCATATTGACTATGCTAGGGAAAGAAGTGACCTTGACCTGACCTGAGGTCAGGTCATTTTTGTATTTTGGCCTAGTATAGTCAGATTATACATCATTCGTGTTTCCGTGACGAGAGAAAACGAATGGTCCCTACAAAAATATTTGAACTCAACCCTGTCAGATGCTAGAGCCCAAAAACTTTGCTCAAGATGCCAACTTCTTTGACTTGTCATGACCTCAATATTGACCTGAGCTAAAAGGTGGCTTTTTATAGTTTCCTCAGGAATTTATATGAGCTATCCACCAGCTTTCGCATTCTTTCGCTATCCCGCATAAGGGCCGAGTTCGAGAGGGTGTTCCAACACCCCCCACCAGGGCGAAGGTGGCTCGGAGGCCCTCCGGGAAGCGGATTAAGACTGCATGCCTCATCAACGACGGATAAATTTGAGCGCCTACTATTTTCAGTGAGGCACCAGAGGTAAAGAGTAATGGTTTTCTAAATTGTTTGCATCTATGACTTTTTGGTGAAGCAAGAAAGATGCTTACATTTGTATCATAGTAATAGGCACGATCCAAGAATTCGAATGATATGCGACAGGACATTGGGAGGTCATTATTTGACTTGAATTTCTACTGCATGCATGACATGCATGACCCTAAAATGCAACCTTCTTTGACTTGCCATGACCTCAATATTGACCTGAGCCAAAAAGTGACCGATATAGTTTCTTCATGAATATGTATTATCTATCCAACAGTTTACGTTTTCCGCTATTCAGCATAGGAGCCGAGTTGAGGGTGAGGGATTTTGAAACCCCCTCCAGGGCGAAGGTGGGCTCGGGGGCCGCACCGGGGCGGGTGTTAACCCATCTTGACCCACGGTGACGTCAAGATGAACGGATTGGTTGAAGCTTGGCCCCCGAGTAGAAGACGGTAAAGCGCTTCTAGCTCCGTTTCAATATAGTTTCGTGTCACCTGCGGTTCCCGAGATCGCAGCAGGTCTGATTGGACCCCCTAGGCGGTAATGGGTTAATGAGCTTGGTTTTCAAGACACAAGCCCAAACAAAATATGTTTCAAGAGCTGGTGAGATGTTAATATTGTTCTGCATCTGGTCTGGGCACACTATGCAGTTTCGCTTATTATCTCACCCTCGATTTCTTCTGTGTGTTAAAAATAATCTGGCTAATGCTGATACCAGCCCTGAAACGGCACTTCGGTTCGTTGGACAGTGGTATCATTCCCAGTCTCGAAACCCTCTGACTAGCTATCAAAATACCTTTCTCACCATTGCACTCGTGGGGCTCTTGAGTGGAGACTGCGACGCTTTTAATTCCAGGGTTTGACAATCAATAGCGTTCGCTGGATACAGGGAAGAGAGGCGGTGGAACCGGCGCCGGCCCGCCACCCGCGGAGACCGCGGGCTGCGACCCTGCCCCCGCCGTGGATCCCCGAGCGCTCCCCGCTCTCCTCCCGCATTCTCGTATGACTGCACTGCTCTCCACCGCCGCTGGAGAGTACATGATATTGTCTCGGAAACCTTCGCTAAAAGAAAACGTCGAGTGTGCATTGTGAGCCGGCGTGCAGCAGATGTGCTGGGTAGCTTGCCGGGGTGAAGGAATGTTAATGTGATT